>ML776808.1:1707618-1783505 GCA_009831015.1 Picea engelmannii
ATGTAAATTAACATTATGAATATATATATATATATATATATATATTGCAGGACTGTTGAGAGGGGGATGTGCTGAAAAAGAGACCACGATGGCTGAAGAAAGGTGGTGGAAGGCACCTGGAATGGTGGCACTAACTTCCACCTAAAACCAATACCATATTTGGTCTTCACTGGCCCAGAGAACCAAGAGCGGCTCGCCAGCCCCGAAATGAATTACTCGCTAGGATGGTAGGTGAAGAGGCTCCTCATGAGTTAATGAAGGATGGGGGTGAACCGCCCATTCGTGGAGGCCTCAAACCTGACCACCGTGGGGAAGTTCATGCCACACGCAACCTCGTTGGAAAAGAAAAGGCAGCTAAAAGGCGTGGAAGAGGGGACGCGAGGGAAGAGATCACGGGAAAGAGATCAGAAGAACTCTGGAACAAAATACAGAGTGAGCGATAGCAGAGAAGAGGGAGAGTAACTTTTGTTCTTGATCGCTGAAGAACCGAGACAGAGAGTCTCAAGCATCGTGGTCTAGCTCAGGGTGGCTAGTGGTAAATCCATTCGGAGTCGTTGAGCCTACGGTTGGGTGGAAACGAGCACCCCTCTTAACAGTTGCATCACCTGGTGTTTTTTGATAAGTGTTTATATCTTGTGTCTTTCATTGAATATCTTGGAATGTATGATCATGGTTTGAACACTTATAAATGGTTTATGTGTAAGAAATGTCTATATGGTGTTTGATCAGAAATGGTAGCTGCATGCATATATTGGAAAGACCATATATGACTTACGTATATATTTGTATATATGTATATTTTGAACGGATTCAGTATTCAAGTTTGTTCTCGGGAAATCTATTCCCTTATTTTATCTCAAGTAATTCCTTGGATAGATCTTCCCATAGGGACACCCTTTTTAAAGTTTACCCAAGAATCTGTCGGAGGATTTTATGGCGTAACTCTAAAAAACCCTGCACAAGGGAGAGAATGGTCCTCTTAGACTTAGGATATTTCGACGTTTCGGCACCCGGGGTATCTAGGTATGAGTCCTCTTGTACTCGCGAGTCCCGAAACCCCAACCCGCGAAATCCCCAAATGACAGCATGTGGATGAATTAAGGACATTTCGGTGGTTCGATACCTAGGATACCTTTCCTCTTACTAAATGCACGAATGAGATCCTTTCGGAGGATCTAAGGTCTATTACGACCGTTAAATTGAATGAAGGAACGCATGCGTTAATGCCTCGACCCCTTTTTAACCTTCGTAAGTAGCGAGGAAATCGAGACCATCAATTCCAAGACCCATGGGAGTACCTGGATCGTCCAGCTATAGAGTACACGTGGTGTTCGGTAAGCATTTCGGCTTTTCGGCACCCGGGAGATCAGAGGGTAAGAACCCTTGTCCTCACGACTCATGAAATCCCGACATATGAAATCCCGAAATGCTAGTGTGTGGGTAAGTTATGAGTTTTCGGAGTTTCAGCACCCAGGGTACCTAAGTGTGAGTTCTCCTGTACTCGCAAGACTCGAAATCCTGATTAGCGAAACCCCAAAATGAACTAGAATGGATGAGTTGTGATGTTTCGACGTTTCGGTACCCGGGACACCTAAGGGTAAATTCCCTTGTACTCGCTAGTCCCGAAATCCCGATTAGCAAAACCCCAAAATGGTCTAACGTGGATTTGAGTCTTGATGTTTTGGTGTTTCGGCACCCAGGTTATCTAAGTGTGAGTTTCCTTGTACTCGCAAGTCCCGAAATCTCGACTTGCGATATCCCGAAATAACAGTGTGTGGCTAAATCCAGATATTTCGGTGTTTCGACATCCGAAATATCCAAGGGAGAGATCCCTTGTACTCACAAGTCCCAAAATCTCGACTTGCAGTATCCCGAAAGATAGAGTGTGGAAAAGTTATCATATTTCGGAGTTTCGGCTCCCGGGAAACCCAGGTGAGAGACCTCCTATCGTAGCACATCCCGAAATCCCAATGGAGGAAACCCCGAAATAATGAAGCATGTTAGAGTTTGGTGTTTCGGATTTTCGTCTCCCAGGAAACCCAGGTGTGAGACCTCCTGTCGTTGCACATCCCGAAATCCCGATGGAGGAAACCCCGAAATAATGAAGCATGTTAGAGTTTGGTGTTTCGGAGTTTCGGCTCCCGAGAAACCCAGGTGCGAGACCTCCTGTCGTCGCACATCCCGAAATCCCGATGGAGGAAACCCCAAAATAATGAAGCATGTTAGAGTTTGGTGTTTCGGAGTTTCGGCTCCCGGGAAACCCAGGTGCGAGACCTCCTGTCGTCGCACATCCCGAAATCCCGATGGAGGAAACCCCAAAATAATGAAGCATGTTAGAGTTTTGTGTTTCGGAGTTTCGGCTCTCGGGAAACCCAGGTGCGAGACCTCCTATCGTTGCACATCCCGAAATCACGATGGAGGAAACCCCGAAATAATGAAGCATGTTAGAGTTTGGTGTTTCAGAGTTTCGGCTCCCGGGAAACCCAGGTGCAAGACCTCCTGTTGTCGCACATCCCGAAATCCCGATGGAGGAAACCCCAAAATAATGCAGCATGTTAGAGTTTGGTGTTTCATAGTTTTGGCTCCCGAGAAACCTAGGTGCGAGACCTCATGTCGTCGCACATCCCGAAATATCGATGGAGTAAACCCCGAAAGGTGGAGTGACATGTTTTAATCTGAGGCATCTTTAGTTATGACAAACTATTCGTCCCCTTCGGATTTCGGCACTTCGAGAGACAAGAGAGAAAGGGGAATGCATGCATCATGATTTCCTGAATCACGAAAGTCGATGAGCACCTCCCCGATAAGGCCGGTGGTCATAACCCACGATCACATGAGTAAGGACAGGAGAGGGTAGGAACTGCATCGGGCCCCATATGAATTCGGGGAATTTTGTTCCTCGGTGAAAGGAAGGAAAAAGCTGAAAAATTTTCAAGCCCCTTGGTGGGTGTGTTACATTACAACCATGGCCTTGATGTCATAAGGTCCCTTCAAACTATCCTTTGTTCCCCACACACTTTCACTCCAAGAATTCTGAGAACATAGATCTGATAGTATTCACAATCTATCTTGACAAAAGCAAAACTCAAAACCACTCTAACCAAGCTAATAATTCCAAGCCAAATCCAAGTTAGCTCTTCTCCATGAGAGATCCTCTCCTTTTATAAGCTGAAGAGGATAAGGTGAGGAGGTTAGGATGATCCCACTAAATCATTAAAGCGAGTAAGATCCAAACCATTCGGATGCCACCTCACCATGGAATTTTCTCCTTCTAGAAGATTCGAGAAAACGCTCGTTTTTCCCACGTATAAGCATTCTCACACCCTGCCTATAGAGCAACCTATGAACCTCTCACAACCCAACTATGGTGCAACCTGCGAGAATCATGCATTCTTGCACCCTACCTATATAGCAACCTACGAACATCCTCTTTAATAGGGTTTTTCCAACAAAGAATGCAACTTCTTCTCTCAGGAAAAGTTCTTCTCCCTTCTTTCTTCAGGAACTCAAGCCACTAACCCCTCTAAAGGCAACATATAGGTTTACATCATTAACGATCATAGGGATGACGAAAATAATGTGTAACAGGAGGTTTTGAAAAAAAAAGATCTTAGCAGGGTCCAAGTAGATGTCTTATGTGTAAAGAAGTGAATGAAATCATCAACCCTTTGTTGGTCCACTATCCTTTCAAAAACTAGGTTTGGCATGAATCACTATCATTCAATGAAGGTTTAGGTTCTTGTCAAGGTAATATTGTGGTAAAATTCTAGGAGAATTAGTTAACATTTAAGGTAGTAAGAGGTCACATGGCATTTCCCGATTTTGTCTCTTGGGATCTATGGCTTGTCAAGCATGAAATGTTGTTTCAAAACAAGGAAACCCCTTAGTATACTTCAAGTTATGCATCAAATTACACTTCAATATGAAGGTGTGTGGAAACCTAGGCAAGATAAGATTCTCATAGTAGTTTTAAATCCAAACATATATAACGTCATTGCTTGGGGATTCTTTGATGGAGTCTCTCAAGATAAACTTGTGAAATGTGGTATAGGTGGTGTTTTACTTCTCACTCAAGACCATAAAATCAGTTTTAAAGATTCTCTTGGAGAAGGTACAAATAACTAGGAAAGAATGAACTCTATGTTCTTGTTGATAATGATGGTTTCAGAGAAAGGGATTTTACAATTCTAGATATTAGTGGACTCAAAACTAGTTATTGGTTGGATCATTCAGTAAATTAATATCCATAATATAACCCTCTCTCCAGTCTTTGGAAAAATTAATAATTTGGAAAGAAGTTATTCAAAAAAATTCTTTAAACACATATATAAAGAACTAAATGTTATGGGTGATCAACTATCTAAAAAATCTCTAAATCTGGTTGAAAGTACTATCATTTCAGAGGAAGAAATAACGAGGACTCTATTACCATTTGTTCTTAGATTTATATATGGGTAATCATCATGTTTGACAACAACAACAACAACAATCCAATGTCTAAAACTTAAGTGGTTGTAGATTTTGATTAGTTTTTTTAATGTCCTTTTTCACTATGTGGAGTGTACTAAGAAACATTGACAAATGTTCACAGTTTTCCCTTTTTTTTAAAAGCATATATGGCAGGTTTTCTGTGACTTTTTGAAGTTGTATAAATAGTAATTTTGCTAGCAATTTTTTAGGCTATATAGATTTTATTATGAAACTACTAGGCACATAATAATGCCTTTTCGTTTGTTCAAGAAGCTCTAGAAGGGAGTCGAACAAAACATGCATAGTGCGCTAATGCTTAACATAATATGTTCATTTCTCTTTGAAATAGAAATATGCAATTTTTTCTTGGAAAAAAAAGAAAGACCGATAGGATTGACTTTAAAATCAGATTCAAAATATAGCAATGCATAATTATAAAGTTTAATTTCACAAATTAATTAAAGGGTTTGTTATTATGACTACACTCTGTTATACTATAAAAGAGTAAGCATGTATTTACATGGATTATACATTGAACTATAGTATATTTAAATCTTGAGCATATGCTTTAATTACCATGAGTTGTTTATGTATCACTTTAATTAGATAACTCCAATTGCAGAGACTTGCAATTATAATATCTTATGTACATATATATTCAAAGGTTTCTCTAGCCTTCCCAACAACTCTTGATTCTTAAAAATTGAACATATGGGTGAGTGCAAGCTAATGATGGTATCTTTTGACACATCATATGCAATAGAAATATGAGATGTGTATGGTAATGGATCATATGAAGGAAAAATACTAATGTTTCATGGATTTTGATGAGGAGTTGGTGGACTATTCACTAGACCCTACTAAAGGCATCTAGATTTTCACTAGTCCAAAGCCAAGGGGTGAGGGACTAGGTTTATCTCTAGGTGGAAACATTGAGAGGTTATTAGGGTCCAAACCCATTATAATAAAAAAATATAGTGCAAAACACCCAAGTGGGTGAAGCTAGAGGTAAGCCACATCTTATAGGGCCAGATGAGACATTTATTGAATCTCTAACATACCTTGGCTTAGGTAGGCAGTATGTAGTGGATGGATCACTCAATGAGATTGTCGAAGGGTCAAGTGTTTTTCCTCTTGAAGGATTTTCGATGGACCATTGTTCACTCCCACACTATGCAAATAATGATCTGCTTAATTCCTCATAGGAGGTGAAGGTTATTTTAGGTAACTCAAATATGGGAAGAGAGGTGTAGTATTTTTGTGGTGGTGTAGGTTTCATAGGAAAGAGTCTAGACTTGGGTGATATGTGTGGGGAAGTATTGGGTAAACCCATGACTCGGATAGCTACAAGGGGAGCCAAGGTGAAAACAAGTGTGTAGGGTGGTCAAGAAAAAAAAAAGTATCAAAATAGTCATGGGAGAAGATGTTTGTTTAAATCGATTAATTTCCAAGTAAACACCTTATTGGTAAATTCCAAGCAATATACACCTATGAGTTTAATTTAAATAATTAGATGCAAAAATTTTAGGATCCTTTGCTTGGTTATGGTCTTGTTACCCCCCAAACTAGGAGTGACCAAGAAGATGATGTCTCGAGACCCACAGGTGGAAGACATGGAGTGTCAATATCTAGATGACCAATTGAGCTCACGTTGAGCAAACAGAGACCCTCCTCTCCACCACACATCACCATGCATTGTCATCAATGTAGTAGCATATGCCACACCATCTTGGCCCAGAAAGGAAAACAGTATTGTTTCATGATGTAACAAGTCTCGTCTCATGGTAAGTGCCCCTTTAATAATTGAAGCATTTGAGCATGTTCCAAAGGATCCTTTATTGATTATGGAAATTTTTCTTGGAAATTATACCTTTTGTCTTATTTCACCTTAGTGGTTGACATGGTTTCCTAGTAAGTGGGTCACCCTCGGGGAAAGAGTTACTACTAGGGGTCTCCTTGAAGGTTCATTGTAACATTCTCACTCATACTTGCCACTTTACACACTTCTTCCACTTTGTTTCCTCATATTTTGGGTCTCTGGGCTCATTGATCCCAAGAAGGGAGTGTTCCTCATTTCATGGGAAGAAGGGGTTGAAGGCCTAGAGGTGTTCTAGCTGGAAAAAGTTAAAATCCATAAATTATCCTCATAGATGCTCACCCTTAGGTAGAAATGAAATTTTTCTCCATAAAAATAAAGGACCTTTAAAGAAATAAATAATTAATAAATCTCCTACTTGATGGGGAAATGCATTTGCGGTGTCTTTAAATTTCCATTGTATATGGCACTCAATGTATTCTAACTTCAAGTGGCATTGCAATGCTCCTTTTATTTCCTTACACATAGCACTCAATGTTTGGACCATAATAAATGAAATGGAAATAAAGGGCTTGGAAAAATGTTGCATTGTAAACAAAGGATGCAACACACCCTCCACAAAGGCACCCATAAATGAGACAATATGATCCCTTATTATGTCAAGAACCCCATGCCTAAAACTCTTAACCCCCATCCACCTCATATTCACTACATGGCCTAGATAGAGTCTTCTCAGAAAACATTCCTTGACTCTTACCCCCCATCCACCTCATATTCACTACATGGCCTAGATAGGGTCTTCTCATGAAACATTCCTTGACTTGGGGATTTGTCTACCTAATAGGGCACCATGACAACCCTCCTATTAGCACTAGAAGTTGCCTTCATATTGCATAGAATGTAAGCCCAGTACCCATCAATTTATGTGATTGTAATTGAGTTTTAAGAGGTCAAATGGAGAAGACTCGATGATAATAACGTTCTAACTCAGAAATCTAGACTAGCATGCACAAGCAATTGAGGTATGGAATCAACTTCAGTCAGTAAGTTGGAGTAAGGGTGAATATAGGAAAGAATTTGGTGAGGAGAGTGTAGAGGTATGTCGTGGACATCAGGTCTTCCAGCAGCCTAAGGAGGAAAAACTTAAACGCAAGATCCTCTCGAATTCAAATCTCAAGGAAACTGAAAGAAATTATAACAGCACTATAATCAAACATTTATCGTAATGTAGTTACAACAATTCATGTGAATCATTCATTCATGAAATCTCTCAGTATCAGAGGCAAATAAGATGGAGCAAGAAATATGACTTAGATTAACCAAGATGTCTCAAAAATAAATACATAACCAAAGAACCAGTGTTCTTCATAAAAATATTACAATAGCAGGGAGCCTAGCTCAACAATTCAACCTTAACAAAATACTAAAACTGCCTATATATACTCAGAAATGTTGCAGCCACCAGGAGTGTGATCGGACCACTGCATTAATGTTTTCATTCGGCGCCTGCTCTATCAGAATGTGTAGGCCTCCTCCTGTCAGATGTGAGCCAGGCGCAGTTATGTGTTTTACAGGAAAATTTGTCCATAAGGAAGCTTCAGATTGACAGTATGCCTTCATGATCGCTCTCTACATGTTTTCCATTTGTGAGGTGAGACGAGGTCTCAACTGACACCCATATTCAATAACTACCTTCATCAGGATCAAGACGAGGCCTAACACTCATGAATTCTTAGACGGTGCCCATGACTCCTAAGAGTCAATCTCGACGTCTCGAGGCCATGTTGATCTTTTTCTGTGACCAATATGGGTGCTTTCAGCCTCTGGCGCAACTCCTTTTCATTGCTCCATCCTGCATGTGACCTTGGCTCATAACTTGGCGCTTATATCCAAAGGTGCTTCGGGGTTTCATCTTTTGGGAGTCTTCACTCCACTTGATTTTAAATATTTCGATGCCCGAACTTGTGAAATAGCCTTATTAAAATCAAGGATCGGGCTTGCTTTGAATTTGACGGCCACGATTGCTTCCTCAAAAAGCCCAGTCGCTAGTCGCTCGATGCTAAAACCTTTGATTCACGAAACCATGAATACTTGGATATGGTGCCACATGTCCCTCTAAATCGGACGACTCCTGTTGATTTCAGGTTTCGGGAGTTCATACCTTTGACGAACAAGTTTAACAACATTTCAAACTCCCGATTCCCTTGATTATTTTACACTGTTGATCTCTCCTAATGAGACCTACGGTCCATATTAAATCTTTGCTCGACATTTTGACTTGGTCTGCAAAAAGGAGAGAGACAGGGCAAAATTACAGTCTTAGATAGAAACCACAAACCCACGGACTTCGACGAGTTTATGTGATAACATTTTCTTCCACAGGGGATGGCATGCTCCCTACGAGATGCCAAGAACAAGTAGTTCCAGTGCCTTTGTTTTTGGGTTATGGAGTCACTTATTAAAACCAAAAGTAAAAGAAAAGAAGATATTTACAATGACATGGGAAGCCACTCCTGAATTAACTAAAAAAATTCTTCAGAAAATGCCCATTTACAGGGCTACCAAAAAATTCAGCATCCTCCAAATCCTGCAACTTGTAAGTGTTATTTGAAAAAACCTCAGAAATTTTGAAGGGGCCAATCCACAAGGCCTCAAATTTACCGTGCTTGTATTTATCTTTTTTAGGTGCATCCCACTTCAGTATTAGATTTCCCAACTGGAAATCCTCTTTGGTCACCTTCTTATCAAAATCCTGCTTGATCTTATGTTGATGGTTCTATTCTTTGTCCAATAGTTTCTCCCTAGTCTGTTTCACTTATGTCAGTTGTTGTATTCTTCTGATCATATCATCAGGTTCCCCTTGGTAGTCTTGGAATAATTTTTCCACAGGCAAGGCAAGCTGAGAAAGAAAGATAGCCTCAACTCCATACACAAGTTGGAAAGGAGAGACACCAAGGGCACTCTTTTTTGTCACTATGTCAGCCCATAAAGCAAATTTAAGCTTTGAGTCCCATGCATTCTTTTTGTCCTCTAACAGTCTTTTGGTGATCTTAATAAGGCTCATGTTAGAGGACTCTGTCAGTCCATTCCATTGGGGATAGTAAGGAGTAGAGTGAATCAATGTGATTCCAAACTATTCACAAAACTTAATCAATGGTTTAGCCTTGAAAGTTGTAGCATTATGAGTGACAATTATGTTTGGACAGCCAAATCTTGCCATAATATCCTCAAGAAAACTAATGATTACTTTGTGGGAAGAATTTCTTGTGGGGATGGACTCTATCCACTTAGTAAAGTAGTATGTGGCAGTCAAGATCCACCTATGCTGGCCACTTGAAGCGGAATGAATTACCCCAATAAAATCTAGGCCCCATTGTTGAAAGGGCTCTGAAGCTACCACAGGCTTTAGTGGCAAAGACTTGAGCTGCTGCTTTCCAGAGAATTTCTGACACTTAATACAAGCCTTGATCTTTGCACAAACATCGGTAAAGAGGCTAGGACAAAAATACCCAACCCTAAGAAATTTATAGGCTGTAGTTCTCCAGAAGTGATGCCCCCCACATAAACTATCATGAAAATCATATATAATCTTTTGGGCTTCTTGTGGGTCTAGGAATATCAACAACCCTCCTAAAGGGTCTTTCCAATATAATACCTAATCAATCAGACAATATTTAATTCATTTAAGCTTCAAATCTCTTACCTTTCTCTTTTCCATGCCATCAGAAGGTTGTAACTTCTGTAGGAAAAATATAATGTCTTTGTACCAAGTGCATCCTGCCAATGAGGGTGTGACTTTAGGATCTTCATCAGACAACTCAGCTTGTCAGTTCTCTGAACAATTGTTGATGAAATTGACCCCCATGGATTTATAATTAGATTCAGCCAGAAACCTAGCTAAACCTTGACCTTTAACCAATTTAGTAGGCTTTACTTCAAGATCAAATTCAAGGATTTTGGAAATCCACTTGCTCCTTCTTCCGTCTATGTCAGGCTGAATGAGGATCTCCTTCACATAGGCTGAAGGGACATATGCAATGACTTTCGAATGTATCACATAAAATTTGAAAGATTTGAAAGCTTTAACCAAAGCATAGGCATGCTTTTCCATGATGTCATACTTTATTTCAACATCTCTCAGTGCCCTACTGAAAAAGGAAATGGGTTGCTCTAACCCTTCAGCATTTTTCTGCAATAAAACAGATGCTACTGTGTCAAATGAAGCAAAAGAGAAAATCAAAAACTCCTTGGAGTAGTCAGGACTGATGAGCACGGGTGCTTTAGTCAAGGCCTTATTTATTTGGTCAAAAGAGTTACGAGATTCATAAGTCCATTTGATTTCATTTCCTTTCCTCAACATGATTGTGATAAACTTTACCAACTCAGCAAAATTTGAAACAAACCTTCTCAGAAAATTAATTTCCCCCAAGAAATACTGAACTTATTTCTTGGATCTAGGGAGTGACAAGGTTTGGATAGCTTCTACCCTACTGGGATCAATCCTTACTCCCTCAACTGATAATATGTGCCCCAATAATTTCCCCTCCTTCATGGAAAACAATGACTTTTCAGGATTTAAGGAGAGACCAAATTTCCTGCATTTCAAGAAGACCTTTCTCAGATGATAACAGTGTTCTTTATCAGACCTGGAGAAAACTGTAATGTCATCCAAATAGATGACTACAAATTTATATTTTTCTCCGATGAATGCAATTTCCATAGCTCGTTGGAAGGCTTCCCCTACATTCATCAATCCAAAGGGAATCTTAGCATACATGAATGTACCCCAAGGAGTAGTGAAGGTTGTCTTCTCTCTGTCTTCAGGCAAGACAGAAATATGATTGTAGCCAGAAAAGCAATCAATCATGGAAATCCTAGATGCACCAGTCACCCTCTGTAATATGTGCTCCATCTTTGGCAGGGGGTAATTTTCCTTCTTAGAGATTCTGTTCAGGTTCCTGAAATCGACAGAAAGTATGATTTCTCCATTCTTCTTTCTCACTGGGACCAAGTTGGCCACCCATTCAGAATACCTCAGAGGGATGATAATCTAGGCATCCAAAATCTTTTTCACCTCTTTCTCCATAATAGGCAGCAACATGGGATTTATTTGTCTCAATTTCTGCCTAAATGGTTTGGCCTCTTCCTTCAATGGTATCTTATGTTCAATGACACTTGTATAATATGTTCTGAGATCTTCATATGTCCAGGCAAACACATCAGCAAATTCTTTTAACAGCTTTGCATATTCAACCCTTTGTTCCCTTGACAAGTTGCTTGACAACTTGACAAATTTTGGATCCTTCTCTGTACCAATATTGTACTCAGCTATATCATCATCGTCAGTTGAAGCTTTAACCTTCACTGCCACATCATTCCCGTTGAATAGTCTTTCCAAAGGAACTAGTCCTTTTGGAATATGATTGCTAGGCAATTGAACAATATGATGATGGGAAATTTTGCTTAGAAGAATGTCAGCCTAAGGATTATTTTCAGAGTCATGATATTGATCTATATGTAATGCAGAAAATTCATCAACGGACTCAAGGAATTTTTTGAGCTCCAGGTCATCCTCAAACACCTTCCAATGCTTGACATTGTCAGGTACAGAGGGCCTATATTTCACCTCTACATCATACTTGAGTTTTGGTGGAAATGGGACTCTGAAATGGCTTGCTGAAACAGCCAAAGAATCATCCATGGTATTCTCCTCTCTTGGAATAAATGAAATTTTGAAAGCCAAGAAGAAACTGTCAACTAGGTACCACACTTCGTTTCTGTAAGCTATGAGCCTAGGATGCTTAGCTTGGTAAATACTTTTGATCTGATGAAAAATTAGTTATGCATCACCAAATATTGATAGATCCTCAATCCCCATGTCCTTTGCAGCCCGTAAACCCAAAACAAGAGCTTCATACTCTGCCACGTTGTTGGTAGCCTCAAATTCTGGCTTGTAGGACAAAGTTATAGTCTCTTGATAAGGTGAAACAAATACCACTCCAGCACCATCACCTTCCTTAGAAGAGGATGTTGAAAAGTCAACAAGAAACATGTGTCTAATTTATTTTTCCCTTAAATAAATTGGACAATAAATATTAATCTATTATTTCATTCATAACTGAGTGAGTTGGATTTGTAACAAAATTATAAGTGTAGTTAAGTGAGTTAAGATCGGTTGTACTAGTTGTAACTAAACATGCACTAGTGAGAGTTCAGTAAATCAGTGAACTCACATGCAACTAAAGATTCACCATGGTTAACTACATGCATGTCAGATCCAGTGAAGACCCAGTTGAGATAACAAGTGAAAGGGATAGTTTGGCTATCAGTTGTGATTTGATCACACATGCAGTGGATATGCTTATGAGCATGTGAAAACTAGGCAATTTGTAATTCAATTGTGAGAATTCTAATTGAAGGATTTGTGCAGAGGAGGCAAGTTGTCTGGACACGGGAATTGGCACATGTATTTGTTGATTTGTGTATGATAGTGTGAGACGATTTTATTGTACTGAGATCTCTTAGATTAGAGTTTTGTATGAGATTGTTTCATGGTCCATGATATACATAATATATGATAGTGGGTTTTTAGCTTTACGCTTTCTCGATAAAACTTCTGTGTTATGTGTTCTTGATATTTCACTTTGTGATCGTGGTTTAATTTTCCGCAAGAATAATAGTAGAAGCGATTATATATTTAACAGTGCCATATAATTGTTAGATCAGGAGAATCACAGGAAATACTTAATTTGTATTGAAATTTCTACATGGTATCATAGCCACGGAGGCCACGGAGCTACGGAAGTGAGGTGCGAACATAATTTTATTTTCGCAGGTCCCATCTCTAGCAGGGTGCAAACTTTAGTACGGTTCACTATGCACAGTTCTCAAAGCATAAATTCTCGCACCCTAGTCAAAGGAGAGGTGTGAACTTCCCTGATCATTCTCGCAGGTTGATCAAGTGAGAGGTGCAAACTTCCCTCACCCTACAGTGTATTACAGTGTGAACCTCCTAGTCAAGTTCACAGGCTATACACAGGCAGGGTGTAAACTTCCCTCAGGCTACCCTCAGGTGGGGTGCGAACCTCCTAGGGAAAGAGGGATTGCAGCAGTTGAGTTTTGTGGTTGGATAACATTCAAATTTGAGGGATTTTCTTGGTGTGACAGTTGATTCAAGATCGAAATGTTTTTCAATGGCTTGAGGTTGGAGTATGCACTCGAGGGCATCTCTAACTACATTGATTGGAAGGACAGGATGGAGGCAGTACTCGAATACAATGGCTTGAAGGATTACATTGATAGAGATGTTCCTAAGCCGGATGCGACAGACACTGCAAATCTTGATGTATGGAAAAAGAAAGTGGCAAAGGTGAGGAGGATTCTATTGGAGGGAGTACAAGGCCACATTGTCTCTAGTCTCCATGGGAAAACCACACCACATGCAATGTGGAAGGTTTTGACGGATCTGTTCCAAAACAGTAGTGACCATAGGAAATTGGTGCTCAAAGATAAGCTCGGGAAGATCAAGATGGAAAAGGGTGACACCATTCCAAAATATTTCACGAAGTTTTTCCAATGTCGGGATGAGCTTGGAAGTGTGGGAATAACAGTCGCTGATGATGATTTGGTGAGCTTGGCGCTCCTAGGACTTCCCAAGAGTTGGAATAGTTATCAAGACTCTATCAATGGAAGGGAAAAATTGCCGGATTGGGAACGACTATGGTCAGATCTAGTGCAAGAGGAGTTCAGGAGGAACACCAGAGATGGATCTTCATCAAAGCGTGATGATGAAGAGGATTGTTCTTTGACTACCAAGGCAAGGAAAGGGAAAGCGAAGAAATTCCATTCAACATCCGAGTCTAAAGTCAAGAAGTTGGATTTGTCCAAAGTGAAGTGTTTTCACTGTCATGAACATGGGCCTCTCGCTACTAACTGTCCGTAGAAGAGGAAAAACAAAAAGGTTGTTGGAGCTACAACTGGTGAGGCTCTTGTCTCACAATTTGAACTTGACTTCGCTTTGATCACATGCATGGCTTCAAGTGCATCGGGATCGGTGTGGTATTTGGATAGTGGCGCTTCCTTCCACATGACGGGATATAAAGAGTCTTTCATTGACTTGGAGGAGAAAGATCTCAGAATGCATATAGAGATGGACGATGATGGACGATACAGTGCAACCGGTATTGGTACCATTACCTTTTAGAGCGAGTGAGGTAAACCATTTCAATTGAAAAATGTTATGCATGTTCCAGGTCTGAAGAAAAACCTGGTCTCAGTCACAATGTTGGAGGACAGAGGCTATGATGTTGTTTTTAGCAGTGGAAAAGCCTACCTGTGACATAAAGCAATGGGTCAAATCAAGAAGATAGGGATTTGAGTTAAGAATCTCTACATGCTGGAGGTAGATGGCTGCAGTGCCATGATAGGCAACACATAAAAAGTGGTGAGCCGGGATGAGGGTGAATTATGGCACAGGCGATTGGTCCATCTTCATCATGGAGCCTTGAAGATCATGCATTAAATATCTACTGGACTTCCAAGGGGAACACTTGCTCAGTTAGATCAGTGCAAGGGGTGCACCCTGGGGAAGTATGTAAAGTCCACCTTTCATGAAAAGGAGAACCGTGCTTCGGTGATCCTGCAGAGAATTCACACGGACGTGTGTGGACCATTCTCAATTGCTTCAACAGCAAAACATAGGTATTATGTTATTTTTTTTTATGACTTTTCTCGTAAATGTTGGATATTCTTCATGCAGAAGAAGGATCAAACATTCTCAAATTTCTGTGAGTTTATAGCCTTGGTGGAGAAAGAGTCGAGGAAGCAAGTGAAGGCTCTAAGGAGCGATAATGGTGGAGAATACATCTCTAACAAATTCAAAGACTTCTGCAATAGAGAAGGAATTCGAAGAGAACTCATAGCGCCTCATAACCCACAACAAAATGGGGTCGCGGAGAGAAAGAACAGAACAATCATGGGTGCAGCACAAGCGATGTTGCATGATCAGGGCCTACCAATGCATTTGTGGGAAGAAGCATGCAATACTGTGGTTTATGTGCAGAATCCTTGTCCTCATAGAGTACTTGGCATGAGTACACCTGAAGAAGCTTTTACTGGTAATAAACCTGATGTTTCTCATTTTAAAATTTTTGGCTCATTTGTTTATGTGCATGTGACCAAGGATGCCAGGAAGAAGCTGGAACCGACTGTTGAAGTTGGGATATTTGTGGGGTACACAGAAACATCCCATAATTATCGTGTGTATTTGTCGAACAGTAAGATGACTGTTATGCGACAGGATATAAAATTCGATGAGAGGAAAGCCATGCGGTTGTCACTTGAGAGGGAGCTAGACTTGCATGCAGAAGAGGAACTGTTGGTTCCCAAGGATGAGTCTCAAGATGTGGACCAGCCACATAAGGAGGTTCATGGAGTGGATGAAACCACTCAAGCAGAGCCATCCATAAGAAATGGCAGAAAGCGCACCACGGAAGCTGACAGATTGAGACTAGATGTTGCACAGAATGTAGGAGCCCCTACTTCACAGTGCAGACATAGACAGTCTCCTGATCGATTTTCTAGATACATGGCTCTCATGAGAAAATGTATTGTGACTTAACCATCATCCTTTCAGGAAGCAGTACAGGACCCCACTTGGGTTATCGTAGAGGAGTATGACTCCATTGTCAAAAATAGTGTATGGGAAATTGTCCCAAGACCGGTCGACAAATCAGTGGTAGGTTCAAGATGGATCTACAAGGTAAAGCGAGCTATTGATGGGAGTGTGGAGAAATGAAAAGCCAGGTTTTTGGCTCGGGGCTTCTCACAGATCGAGGGGATAGATTATGATGAGACATTTGCACCTGTCACAAGGTACTCTTCCATAAGATCCATCCTTGCACTCTCAGCGCAGATGCGCTGGTGCATTCATCAGATGGATGTAAAAACTACGTTCCTCAATGGGATCATTGAGGAAGAAGTGTACATTGAACAGCCAGAAGGTTTTGAGACCTTTGACAGAGATTCGCATGTGTGCAGACCCAAGAGAGCACTGTATGGGCTGAAGCAAGCACCCTGTGCTTGGTACACTCAGATAGACAGCTATTTCACTGGATTGGGTTTCACCAAAAGTGAAGCGGATGCAAACCTATACCAAATTGTGGTGGAGGGTAAGCTCTTAATCATTTTGTTTTATGTTGATGATTTAATACTGACTGGTGATGAGCTGTTGATACACTCATGCAAGGATGACCTCGCAAAGGAGTTTGAGATGAAGGATTTGGGCCTTCTTCATTATTTCCTTGGATTGGAAATATGGCAGCGAGATGGTGAAATTTTTGTGTCTCAAGGAAAGTATGCAAGGGAGATACTGGGTAAGTTTCACATGGAGGGTTGCAAACCCATGGATACTCCTCTTCCAGATAACTAGAGGAAAGAGGATGCTACTTATGGAGAAGTAGTGGATGCTATTGTCTATCAGCAGTTAGTGGGTTCGCTAATGTATTTAGTGAACACGAGACTGGACATTTGATATGCGGTTAACCAGCTAAGTCAAGCGATAGTTAAGCCTACCAAACTCTTTTTGAAGGTGGGTAAGCATGTCCTGAGATTTCTGAAGGGCACATATGAGTATGGATTATGGTACAGATAGGCAGATGAGGTGAAGTTGCATGGCTTCACGGATGTAGATTGGGCGGGCAGCCCAATGGACAGAAAGAGCACATCAGGGGGGATCTTTAGTATCGGATCTATAGTTGTTTCTTGGTACAGCAAGAAACAGAGATCCGTGGCACTTAGTTCAGCAGAAGCGGAATACATGGCAACGAGTCAAGGCTGCATGTGAGGCTATCTGGATGAGAAATATTTTGGTTGGTTTGTTTGGTTCTCATTTAGATCCGACATTGATTTATTTTGATAATCAGAGTTGCATTAAACTCTCAATTAATCCTATGTTTCATGACAGATCTAAGCATATAGATATTTGGTATCATCATCTCAGAGATTGTGTGCAGTGGAAGATCATGTTGCTTCAGTACATTCCTACGGAAGATCAGGATGCAGACATTCTGACGAAGGCGCTCACCAGGAGCAAATTCGAATATCATAGAGACAGGATTGGGGTGAATAATAATCCCTTTCTTGTTGAGAGGGAGTGTTGAAAAGTCAACAAGAAACATGTGTCTAATTTATTTTTCCCTTAAATAAATTGGACAATAAATATTAATCTATTATTTCATTCATAACTGAGTGAGTTGGATTTGTAACACAATTATAAGTGTAGTTAAGTGAGTTAAGATCATTTGTACTAGTTGTAACTAAACTTGCACTGGTGAGAGTTCAGTAAATCAGTGAAATCACATGCAACTGAAGATTCACCACTGTTAACTATATGCATGTCAGATCCAGTGAAGACCCAGTTGAGATAACAGGTGAAAGGGACAGTTTGGCTATCAGTTGTGATTTGATCACACGTGTAGTGGATATGCTTATGAGCATGTGCAAACTAGGCAATTTGTAATTCAATTGTGAGAATTCTAATTGCAGGATTTGTGCAGAGGAGGCAAGTTGCCTGGACACAGGAATTGGCACATGTATTTGTTGATTTGTGTATGATAGTGTGAGACGATTGTATTGTACTAAGAGCTCTTGGATTAGATTTTTGTATGAGATTGTTTCATGGTCCATGATATACATAATATGTGATAGTGGGTTTTTAGCTTTACGTTTTCCCGGTAAAACTTATGTGTTATGTGTTCTTGATATTTCACTTTGTGATTGTGGTTGTGATCGTGGTTTAATTTTCCGCAAGAATAATAGTAGAAGCAATTATGTATTTAACAATCGCATATAATTGTTAGATCAAGAGAATCGCAGGAAATACTTAATTTGTATTGAAATTTCTACAGAGGCTCCATCAAAAAACATATTCCAAATAGAGGCAGTTGGAGGAGGGGTTTCACAAAAAGTGATGGGTTTCTTTCTTATTTCAAGAGGAGGTTCGGGAGCATTAGTGAGCTGCAATATGATGGATCCCAAATTAGTGTCAAGAGAAAAAATAGGATGGTTGGTGGGGTTTGTTTCATCACTAATGATGTAGGCCAACTGAGCTTCCATGTAGAGTCTCATTTTTTCACCCTCGAACACAGGAATGGTGGCATATGAAAGGTCCATCTGTAAGGTTCCCCCCAGTCTCTTTATCCAATATCTAGATAACAGCATCCTGAACTTAGGGGGAACATCAGCCACTACGATATCCATGACCATACTCTTCATTGGAAGCTGGAACAGAGAAACGGCCAGGTCTTTGATAACCCCAAGGCACTTCACCTTCCTGGAATCGAAAGAATACAGGTCGTGGTAGGATTTTGTAACCTCCAACTCGATCTCTTCCATGAAAATATTAGGCATAATATTGTGATATGCCCCTGAATCCATCAAGCAGTTATGCAACACCTTATCATGGATGTTCAATGAAGTGTAGAAGGGAGGGGAGGAGTCGTCTCTATCCTCTACCAAAGGCCTTAATATGACAGCTAGCCTTTCATCTTGTAGGTTAACTGAGTCTGTGGAGTGAGATGCGGGTTCGGGCTGAAAAATTTTGATAGGCACCTTTTGAAATCCTCATGCTTGACTAACTCTGAGAGAGGTACAGGGATTCTAATATTTTGAATTTGATGCTCAAATCTATAAGGGGAGGGAGGCTTCAGAATATCCTTCACCTCGAGGATAAGAATTTTGACCACTAGTGGGGGGCTCTGTACCTTCCTTTCTTTATTGTTGTCTTCCATATCTCTAGCAGGTTTCTCAGCTCTAACAGGTCGTTCAGGAGTGTCAGGATTTCCTTCCTTCTTCTTGGATCATAGGTTATATCTATTCCGATTGTTGTTGGTCTTTTCTCCTTTTCTCAGCTCATTCAGTTGATTACTCATGAGGTCTTCTTCGTATGCAGACTGATTTAAATGAGGGGATGAAGAGGTATCTCCAATGCAATGGATCTCAGGATCAAAATCTTCTTCCTCTCCATCTTCATTGGTAACCAGGTTATTTTGGAGAGGAATTTGGATTTTCTGATCATATCGGTCCCTGTTTCTCTAATCTCTTTGGATGTTCTGAGGGGCATTAGTTGGTCTTTTGAAACTACCCTTATTATCATAAATTTGGGGATTTCTATTTCTCTTCTTTCCTTCCAATTTGAACCTTTCCATTCTAGCAGAAAGTGACTTTAGTAGTTTGGTTACTTCATCCATTTGAGGGGGGGAAGCAAAGGAAATAGGAGTCGAACCTTCAGACCTACCTTTTCTTTTGTCTCTATCAGCCTCACTCCTAAGCTTATCAACTGCCAATATATTAGATTCTACTTCAATGGTTGCATCTTGCATGTGAGCCAAGGAGGTAGCTCTTCTTTCTCTTAACAAGAGGCAGAAATCAGGATCAAAAGCACTAGAACAAGTAATATTTTCAGAGGTTTATGTAGGCTTAATCTCAGTGGGAATTTTATTATACATTATATTAAACCTCTTTGAGAAGTCAGAAACAGATTCCCCTTCGCCTTTCTTCCCCTTCGCCTTTCTTCAGTGATCCGAAATCTGTAATATAGTAAAGGAAATCATTTCTATCACCCCAATTATTTAACAAGGCTTCATCAAGGGCTTCAATCCCATCAATAGATCCAAGGGGAAAATCCCTGAACCATTTCCTGGCCTCTCCATCAAGGCTATGAACAAAAATTATCATCCATACATATTCAATCACAATGACATAATTGTTAGCATAACTATAGAAGGTTGCAAGGTGCTCCTCTACAGTTATATCTCCCTCACCTGTGAACTTGGGCAATTTTTTAAGGTATCCATCAGCTGGGAGAGCACTCAGAGGCTGAGGCTAAATAAGAAGGGTGTGCCTAGAAGCCACTATAGCATACATTCTATTTCAGGGGGTATTAGAACCTGTCATTGGGATGTGAACTAGAGGGGAACCCAGAGGGGACGGACTTCGGACAGGTGAAACTAGAACAGTGCTTCTGGGATATAAAGATAAGGGGCTTGAGGGAATAGAGGTTTCTCCTTCCGTAGTTGCAGCAACCTTAATAGGAGGAGGAGTAGTACATCCTGGAGTGGGAAATTATTCTAAGGTCAAATCTCTCTCCTTCCACTTCACAACTTCGGGGGAGAAAGGGGTGTCAAAGCTCTCTCCTTCCAAACCAAGAATAGGAAGGGAGAAATCGGCAGGAAAACTCCCAAAACTTAAATTTCTTGAAACTCCAGCAGCTTGTATAATAGGAGAATCAGAAATAGTTACAGGAGTTCGTAAAGAGATATTATGCAAATTATCAGAAAAAACTTGGTACAGAAGGGAGGTACCTTTTTGAGCGGTATTTCCCTTTCTGATAATTTCCTCTGGGTCAACTTCAGATGTTTCTAGAGGCAGCAATTAAGTGGACCTCGTGTGTCTGCCTTTAGGATCCAGAACTAAAATAGTGGAGTCGAAACAGTGGAATTTCCAGGTGCAAGTTGCAATCTTCAATGGTATTGATATCTGATCCACCTTCAGAATCAGAGTTTCTTTGTCATTCTATCCCAGGGAAATGTATTCAATTTGTTCCCCAGCAATGGTGCCAGAAATGTTAGCACTAAGGAGGAAAAACTTAAATTCAAGATCCTCTTGAATTCAAATCTCAAGGAAACTGAAATAAATTATGACAGCACTCTAATCAAACATTCATCATAATACAGTTACAACAATTCATGTGAATCAATCATTAATGAACTCTCTCAGTATCAGAGGCAAATAAGATGGAGAAAAAAAAATGACTTAGATTAACCAAGATGTGTCAAAAACAAATACATAACCAGACAACCAGTGTTCTTCATAAAAATATTACAATAGTGGGGAGCCTAGCTCAACCATTCGACCTTAACAAAATACTAAAACTGCCTATATATACTCAGAAATGTTGCAACCACCAGAAGTGTGATCAGACCACTGCATTAAATTTTTCAGTCAGCGCCTGCTCTATCAGATTGTGCGGGCCTCCTCCTGTCAGATGGGAGCTAGGTGCAGTTATGTATTTTATAGGAAAATATGTCCATAAGGAAGCTTCAGATTGACAGTCTGCCTTCACGACCGCTCTCTGCATGTTTTCCATTTATGGGGTTAGACGAGGTCTCAACTACCGCCCCCATATTCAATAACTACCTTCATCAGGATCAAGACTAGGCCTGACAATCATGAATGCTAAGACATTGCCCATGACTCCTAAGAGTCAATCTCGATGTCTCGAGGCCATGCTGATATTTTTCTATGACCAATATGGGCGCTTTCGGCCTTTGGCGCAACTCCTTTTCATCGCTCCATCATCCATGCGACCTTGGGTCATAACTTGGTGCTTATATCCAAAGGTGCTTCGAGATTTCATCTTTCGGGAGTCTTCACTCCACTTGATTTTAAATATTTTGATGCACAAACTTGCGAAATAGCCTTATTCAGATCAATGATCGGGCTTGCTTTGAATTTGACGGCCATGATTTCTTCCTCGAAAATCCCAGTCGCCAGTCGCTCGATGCTAAAACCTCTAATTCGTGAAACCATGAATACTTGGATATGGTGCCACGCGTCCCTCTGAATCGGACTGCTCCTGCTGATATCGAGTTTCGGGAATTCGGACCTTTGACAAACAACTTTAACAACATTTCAAACTCCCGATTCCCGTGATTATTTTCCACCGTTGATCTCTCCTAATGAGACCTACGGCCCAGATTAAATCTTTGCTCTACCTTTTGACTTGGTCTGCGAAAAGGAGAGAGACATAGAAAAATTACAGTCTTAGATAGAAACCACAAACCCACGGACTCCGACAATTTTATGTGATAACACCTCCCATACTTAAATTTGGAAAATTTTATAAGGTCTTTGAGCATTTTTTAGTTTTAAAAGGGGGGATTTAATGCACATGTATGGGTGGTTCTTTTATTAAATGTGGATTACTTGGCATGATACATGTGACTTGTGGACCCTTGGAGGTCGTGCTTGTTTGTCTTTGCAAGACCTTGGTCAGTGAAACATATCCATGGAGGAATTATGTCATTTTGACCTTCATGGGGGGTTGAAAACCCCCGGGATGGATTCCATACCCCACAGGCTGGGCAAAACACCCCGGAGCCTTTGTGTGCAAAGGATAGAGGACGTTTCCTTTGGAGGCACTTTGACAACATTTGAGGATGAATCATAGCCCTTTGCACCTGGACGTTGGCCTTTAGAGGAACTTTGATAGCATTTGAGGATGAATCATGGCCCTTTTCACCTAGATGTTGGCCTTTGGAAACCTAGGAAGTCACTTTCTAAACCCTTGACATCATTTGGAGGCTAGGTTTTGGTGGGCTTGATGGTTCCAGAGGTGATGTGATGTAGTTTGAAGGAAGGAGATGTGTGGCATGATAAACTAGCACATGAGATCTTGACACATGGCCTTTGGAGGCCCAACGATCTACATTTTGAGGCTCAACATCTCAGTTTTAGGTCTCACGTCACCCTTCTAGGTTATGAAGTCACCCTTTTTAGGGTTTTACTTTATGTCATGTTTATATTTGCAAGTTGTAAGAGAAAATAAAGGGGGTCAACCCTTTTTTAATTTGTTGTTGACAATTTTACGTGGACAAATTGGTTTAGATGGCCTCATATAAATATAGGACCATCTCTTTTCATTTTCATAACTCATTACTTGAGAATTATATACTTTTGGACTGAAATTTCAGCCTCCTTGGGAAAAATCGCTATCTCTCTTTTTATGTCATTATGGATGCAACACTTGTTATTTGGAGCAATAAAGGTTGGTGACTTCTCTTGGTGATGTTTCTTTGGCAATTTTTGGATGACATATTGGTAGTAAGGGTTTATTTTCATGCTTTATCTTGAATTTGGTAAGTAATTTATGCAATTATTGTTGTCTTGCTTGTTTAAATTCAAGAAATACATCTTAAAACCCTAGGAAGAGTAAAAAAGATTACACCCTCCACCAAAATTAATTATTATTTATCATTGAAGGGATATAAGTATTGAAACATGAATCAAGAATGTTTACACCCTTGTTTCAAGGCTTATCTAGGGTTTATTTATTTAGGAAGTAAGAGGGTTTACACCCCTAGAGAAACGTTAAACCCTAGTTCATCTTGGATTTTAAGCTAGACAATTTGGAAGGATTGTTGTTGGGTTTTATAAGGGTTTAACTCTCAACAAATATCTCTTCTTCCTCCTTGTTTAACTTTTATTCCAAGGAAGAGACTCCATTCACCCATTAATAGGCACTAAACTTTGCATTGGTGATTGTTAAGTATTGCATTGGTAAACACGGATTTTGAGATATTGAGATTGTTCAAGTTGGATATGAATTCTACATGCTTTAAGATTTCTTATGCTACAAGGGCATCATAATTGGTCAACTGATTGTTCTACTGTAATAAGAATTAATCTATAGCCATCAGGGTTTCAACAAACTCACTTTCTCACACTTTTTCCTCACTTTTCTACCACTAAAATTTACTTGTAAGTTGTGATAATTAATCTACTCTTTTAAGGGCTATTATTTGGGTGGATTACTTGCTTATTTTAGTGGTTATAAATTCCTTCTATAGAAAACGTTTACTACAGCCATTGGTATGTCATAAATACTTTTTGATAACACTCATTAACAAGTCCCCTTTGTCATCAAATTCTTGGTCTAAACATTGGAATATTGTGTACTAGTTACAAGCTTTATGTTCTAATATCATATAGTTGATTTTGATGGTTTAATTCGCAGTTGTTATAACTTCTTCATTGTTGATATATATTTCTTTACTGCTGAAATTTTGGGACAGCGAGGTTTCTTGTTGATTCTCCACTTGTTTTGAGGCTTATATTGTCATATTTGGTCTTATTTTGGTTTGTCTAACATTGTTTTACAGGTACACAACCTTGGCAACCATTTACCAACTCCAAAGAATCTCTCCTCAAGCCTCAAGTCATCTTAGACCTTGACCTATATGGCTATTATTCTATCTCCTTGATTCTCCCCTTGCAATCCCCCTAGGGTCACTCAGGAATCCTCTCTTGTGTTGTATTTTTCCTTCACTAAAACAAGGGGGATATCTATTGAGGTGATAGTGATAAGTGTCCCCAATTGTGTCACACTTGTTTCTTGTGTTGGGATTTTCCCAAACTACAATTTGTGCAATAATATTTTTGGCGACTCCATTTGAGGGAAGTTCCCTTTTCACTTTTGATGAGCTTCATGTAAGTTCATCCGACAACTCCATTGATGTATCATGGAAGTATATGATGACTGTCTGCTGAAAAAATGGGATGATATCTCTAAATTTGATAGTGATGCATGTTTGGTCGTTGCACATGTTGTCAGGTTTATCGAATACATTGGTGTGCATGAGATAACCTAGGATGATGTTCTAATGCAATTATTCTTGTTATCTCTAGATAAGAAACAAAGGAATTTGATCAAGCATACTTGCATTCCAAAGGGCTTAGCCTCCACAACCATCTTCATCCGATAATTTTTCAAGCATTGTGGACCAAGATCCCAACGATTTGAAGATACTATTCATGACCTTGAGGATGATTTTTAGAAAGAAATACTTCCATTGGTTCCAATTGAGAATTTGAGGGCGGTTTCTTCTCTACCCATTGAAGAATCATTAGATGAAGTACCTCTTCCCCATAGTAATGAAGAAATTTTTGAAGAACAGGTCCGTGAAGAGGAGGAAGACTCCAAGGAAGTGCAGTATTTTGACAAGACATCACCCGCCAAAAAGAAATCCCGTGATGGCAAGAAGAACAAGAATTGATTTTTTAATCCTTTGGAGAACAATTAGATGAAGCACTCCTCATTGAGAATTAATCCCCTTGTAATGAAGAGATGCTTAAAGAACATGCCCATGAAGAAAGTTGCCAAGAAGAAAAGGAAGAATCACAATAAAGTGTGACATGTTGAAGATCCAGACAAGACACTTGTATCGATACTCCCACTTGATGAAGGTGAAGAAGTGATCAGTCCTAATGATACAATTGATCAACACATTTATGATTTCATACATGTTTGGAGGCGTAGATGGGACATGGGTTGTTTCATTTTTTATGGAGATATTATTTACGAAATTGAGGTTAGTTTTCAAAATAAGAGTGTTGAGTTGTCTTCTTCATAGAATTGGTCTTCATACTGGGCTGATCCAAGTATTTGGCAGCCCGATGATGATAGAAGAACATATGGGTCTCATCCATCCTGGTATGACTTGTTGCACTATACTCATGATGATTTTTAGTCATGCATTGGAAGTTGTGATGCATATCCTTTTGAGAACTCAGATTTGCTATATGATTTTCAACCATCCTTGCCTTCAAATTTTGATGGACATAAGACCTTAGTCAACCCAGAATAATTAGAGACTCACCTACAGAGAAAATGTTTTTATCTTGGCGGTTGTTGTAGGGATGCACAGATAAAGAAGAAAAATGCTTTAAATGTGGAGAAAGACTCTTTCTTTAGACCTGAGCTTGTCCCTTATGTCACATCTTCTTCCTTGGGAAAATATGGTTTCTTCTTTGGATTTCTCATCTCATCTTATCCTTCGAGGACCATTGTTATTCTAAGCAAGGATGAAGATGAGCCATTGTCTATATGTGGTATTCCTATTTAGAGATGGATTGAACAAGCTTGTGGCTACCCTTTCTATCATGATTTGGTCCCGCCCTCTCACCTCTATGAGTCACTTTTTATGATTGATCATATACTCATTTATGCTTATGATTATTATGTGCTTAACCGATATTTATTGTATTACACGATTAAGCATGGGGGGAGATACCTTGATGAGATGATTGATTGGTTTCATTGGTTGTATGATTTCACCTGACATCTTTAGGACTTGATTTCTACGAACCTCGAGCCCCAGCTAAGTAGGTAGTTCATTTGTTTTCTTGCATTACATTTGTGTGTTCATCATAGTGTAGTTACATTTGCTTTCATGATTTGCTTTACATATTGCTTCTCTTGCATTTATGCATAATTTTTGTGACACATTTGCTTGAAACACATTACATGTTAGTTAGATGTTTATGAAAAATGCAAATTTTTCTATTTAAGAAATAGTTGAAATTTTGAAGTTTTGATTATATGAATAAACAGTGAGCAAACCACCCCTCGAAGCTCTAATATCTTGCTTGAGTATGTGTAGGAAAAAGTCTTAACAGGAGATGTTGAGGTTCTCATGTACTCTATGGAGAGCACATGTCCCCATGTAGGAGCTAGATGTTACTCTTCCAAGCTAGGGGTAACTAAGGAGATGATGTCTCGAGACCCGTAGGTAGAAGACATGGCGTGCCAAGAGCCAGATGACCAGTTGATCCCACATTGAGTATACAGTGACCCTCCACTCCACCACACATCACCATGCATCGTCAGTAGCATAGCAACATCTGCCACACCAGCCTAGCCCAGAAAGGACAGCAGGTATTGCTTCATGATGTAACAAGTTTGGTTTCATGGTAAGTATCACTTTAATAATTGAAACATTTGAGCATGTTGCAAAGGATGCTTTCTTGATTATAGAACATTTTCTTGGAAATTATACCTTTTTCCTTATTTCACCTCAGTGGTTGACATGGATTCTTAGTAAGTGGGTCACCCTCAGGGAAAGGGTTTCTACTAGGGGTATCCTTGAAGAGTCATCGTAACATTCCCACTCATACTCGCCACTTTCCACACTTCTTCCACTTTGTTTTCTCATCTTTTGGGTCTCTAGGTTCATTTACCCCAAGAAGGGCTTGTACCTAATTTCATGGGAAGAAGGGGTTGAAGGCCCAAAGGTGTTGTAGCTGGAAAAAGTTAAAATCCATAAATTATCCTTCTATATTGTCGCCCTAAGGTCATGAGAGCAATGAAACGCTCCCCCATAAAAATCAAGGACCTTTAAAGAATCAAATGATTAACAAATGTCTCGCTTGATGGGGGAACGAATTTGTGGTGTCTTTTAATTTCCATTGTATATGGCACTCAATGTATTCTAACTTCAAGTGGCATTGTGGTGCTCATTTTCTTTCCTTGCACATAACACTTAATATTCAGACCATAATAAATGAAATTCCAATAAAGGGCTTGGAAAAATATTGCATTGTAAATGAAGGATCCAACACACCCTCCACAAAGGCACCCATAAATGAGATAATATGAGCCCTTGATATGTTAGGAACCCCATGCCCAAAAGTCTTACCCCCCATCCACCTCATATTCACTACATGGACTAGAGAGGGTCATGTTGGGAAACGTTCCTTGACTTCAGGATTGGTCTTCCCAATAGGGCACCATGACAACCCTCCCATACTTAAATTTGACAAATTGTATAAGGTCTTTGAGAATTTTTTTAGTTTGAAAAGGGGGGGTTTAATACACATGTTTCGATGGTTCTTTTATTAAATGTGGCTTACTTGGAATGATACATGTGACTTGTGGACCCTTGGAGGGCATACTTGTTTTTCTTTGCAGGACCTTTCTCGGTGAAAGCTATACATGGAGGAATTATTCTATTTTGACCTTCATGGGGGGTTGAAAACCCCTAGGATGGATGTCATACCCCACATGTTTGGAAAAGCACCTCGGAGCCTTTGTGTGCAAATGACAAAGGATGTTTCCTTTGGAGGCACTTTGACAACATTCAAGCATGACATCATAGTGCTTTTCCCCTGGACGTTGGAATTTGGAGACCTGGGATGTCACTTTCTAAATGCTTGACGTCATTTGGAGGCTACAGTTTGGTGAGCTTGATCGTTTGAGAGGTGATGTGATGTGGTTTGAAGGAAGGAGATGCATGGCATGATACACTAGCACATGAGATCTTGGAACATGTCCTTTGGAGGCCCAACGATCTGTATTTTGAGGCTCAACATCTCACTTTTAGGCCTCACGTCACCCTTTTAGGGCATGATGTCACCCTTTTTAGGGTTTTACTTTATGTAATTTTTATATTTGCAAGTTGTAAGAGAAAATAAAGGGGGTCGGGCCTCTTTTAATTTGTTGTTGACAATTTTATGTGGACTCATAAATAGAGGACCATCTCTTTTCATTTCCATAACTCATCATTTGATAATTACATACTCTTGCACTAAAATTTCGGCCTCCTTGGGAGAAATCGCTCTCTCTTTTTATGTCATTATGGATGCAACACTTTTTATTTAGAGAAATAAAGGCTGGTGACTTCTCTTGGTGGTGTTTCTTTGGAAATTTGTGGATTATATCTTGGTAGTAATGATTTATTTCCATGCTTTCTCTTGGATTTGGTAAGTAATTTCTACAATTATTTGTGTCTTGCTTGTTTAAATTCAAGAGATACATCTTAAAATCCTACGAGTAAAAAGGCTTGCACCCTCCATCAAAGTTAATTCTTCTTTGTCATTGAAGGGATATAAGGATTGCAACGGGAAGTAAGAATGTTTACACCCTTGTTGCAAGGCTTAACTAGGGTTTATTTCTCTAGGAACTAAGAGGGTTTACACCCCTAAAGAAACTTTAAACCCTGGTTCATCTTGGATTTTAAGCTAGACGATTTGGAAGGATTGTTGTTGGGTTTTATAAGGGTTTAAATCTCAAAAAAGATCTCTTATTCCTCCTTTTTTAACTTTTCTTCCAAGGAAGAGACTTCATTCACCCAATAATAAGGCACTAATCTTTACATTGGAGATTGTTAATTGTTGCATTGGTAAATGGGAAATTTTCAGATATTGAGATTGTTCAAGTTGGATCTGAATTCTACATGATTTAATCTTTATAATGCTACAAGGGCATCTTAATTGGTCGAGTGATTAGTTTTTTGTAACAAGCATTAAGCTACAGCCATTAGGGATGCAACAAACTCACTTTCTCACACTTTTTCCTCACTTGTCTACTGCTGAAATTTACTTGTAAGTTCTAATAACTAATCTACTCTTTAAGGGCTATTGTTTGGGTGGCTTGCTGATTTTAGTGGTTAGAACTTGCTGTTGTAAAAAGAAATTGCTACATCCATTGCGTTGTCATAAATACTTGTCGATAACAATCATTAACAACCCTTCTTTGTCATGAAAGTATTGGTCTAAACATTGGAATATTGAGTACTAGTTGCAAGCTTTATTTTCCAATATCATATAATTAATTTTGATGGTTTAATTCTCAGTTGTTATAACTTATTCATTGTTGATATATATTCCCTTACTGCTGCAATTTTTGGACGGAATGGTTTCTTAATGATTCCCCACTTGTGTTGAGGCTTATATTGTCATATTTGGTCTTGTTTTGGTGTGTCTAACATTGTTTTGCAGGTACTCAAAAATTGCAACCATTAACCAACTCCAAGGACTCTATCCTCAAGCCTCAATTCATCTTAGACCTTGACCTATAGGGGTATTCTTCTAGCTCCTTGTTTTTCCCCTTGCAATCCCCCTAGGGTCACCCGGGAAGCCTCCCTTGTGTTGGACTTTTCCTTCACTAAAACGAGGGGGATATCTATTGAGGTGACAATGATAGGTATCCCCAGTTGTGTCACACACGTGTTGCTTGGGTTGGGATTTTCCCAAACTATAATCTGTGCAATGACAGGTCCTATATTTCATTTTCTAGCTCATGGATGTTTGGGGTTTGAATTATGTTCAATGGAAAATACTCAAAAAATGCTTGAGGGGTGATGGTTTTGGGGAACCTTGTAATTTTCACTGCAATCTTGGACTACATGTTTTGATCTCGGGATGGAAGTGATAAAAAGTGTGCCTGTTTAGGTGAAATTCCCATGGTTATCCTTCAAATTATGGTCAAAAAGAGTCCTGAAAGAGATTAGCGACATCTTGGGTAATACAATGGATATAGATACCTCCTTTAAATCTATCTCTAATTGGTCTATAGAAAAATTAAAGGTATAAATAGATATGAGTGTGTCTTCCGATGAGTATAGAGATTGCAATGGGAATTTCCTCATTTAATCAAATTCTGAACTATGTAAAATTTGTGTTTCAATGTGTGAGATTCCATGTTTATGGCCACATTGCTTTGGATAGTTCACAACCTTTCAAGTAGAAAATTTTGAAAAAGAAGGAGAATTCATGCAATGAAAGGAAATATCATTTGGATAAGGGACATATTGGAGGTCAAATAGATGAAGTCTTAGAAAAACAATATGGAGGGTTTGCTAGTTACTTCATTATATCCCTTAATGGTAAAAAAAAAGGTAGGTTCTAGAGAAGAATTCATAAATTGATGTTTTGGTTTTGGAGATTATCTAGGCCAAGAAGAGGGTTACAAGGTCAAGATAATATGGGTAAGATTATTGAAAATTCTTCTGAATTTTTAAATACAAAAGAAAATATAATATTGGATTTGAGTAATATTGATGTGTGGACATCCCCTCTTGAAATGTTTGGGAAAGGGTCTCGTGATTCTTTATATCTTGATGGGTTTGGGAAAGGGAAGGGTTTTGTGAGGATTGTAGTAGGGGACAAATATTCCTCTATAGAATCTTGGAAGGGATGTTTTATTATAAGTTCAAACTAGTGGACCAACCCTATTTTAGAAGGATATAGATCTAATAGTGGGATGGAGGTGAAAAGTGTGTGTTGATATCTCCTAAGATCCATAAAAGGGGATAATAAGGAGGTGGTTGGGGTCTCTTATGGGAACCTAGGGTTAGGGTTTTATCCTTTCAAGGGTCCTACTCAATATTCTATGGGAAGAAAGTCCTACCTACACCATGCTCAAGCTAAGGCTGCGTAGGAGATTCAACAAGGTAAAAAAAAATCTATTCCAAGGGACATTAGAGTGAGACATAATTCCTCTAAGGCTCCCAAATTAGCCTTATCCCTTGATATTTTAGGTCTTGACTATCCCTTAGAAATATTGGCCATTGCTTGTCTAGTTGAGATCCATAAACCAAATAAATTATTATCCAAGAGACTATGGGTGATGGGAATACTATAATTGGAAACCTTGGGAAGGTCTTATAGGAATGACATTTTTTAGGCTTAGATGTTAAATAGATTTAGGGGGTTTAGTAATGGGTTGGAAAAACACAATTCCTTTACTAAATGTTCCTTCTTTTGAATTAGGCTTGTGGATAGAATTCCAATTGAAGGATTTGGGTTTTAATTTGTCTATTATTAATATGCATGGGTCATATGGTGGAAGACAAGAGTTTGGGATGGTTTTTTTTCCTAGTATTGTGTTGAAAAAGTGAGGGTGCTAATAGGTGGGGACCTAAACTTTACTTTAAGCAAAGCAGAGATTTAGAGTGAATTAGCTAGAATTGACATATTGTCATATTATTTAGATACACGGAGAAATAACATGACGGGAGTGGAAGGGATTTCTAAGGGACATGATAGGTTTTTAAGTTTTCAATATTTGATCAATGATATTCATGGATATAAATATTGGGTGGAATCTAGAGGGGGGACTTGACCACTCTCCTATTCTAATTCAACTAGAGAAACGAGATGATAAGCTAGCTAGGCCTTTCAAATTTAATCATTTTTTGTTGTAGGATGACGATTTTAAGGCCTTGGTAAACTATATAGAATGGGTAATATATAAAAATAATGTTAGGGGATCTACCATTTATCAATTTGTTTGTTTCCTTACAAATCTTAAAGAAGTTGTGGTGCCCTAGATTTTCAAAAAAAGGAAAGTATGGATAAATAATTGAAGGCAATGAAACATGAAATAGCATAAATCTATGTAAATAATGAAGAAGGAAATTTTAGGGAGGAGAAATCAAGGTTGTAAGAGTTGGAAAATAAAAAGGTCAAGTTGTTGGAGTGGAGAACGAAGAGCATAGTGATGTGGCTTGAAACGAAGATGAAAATACAAAGTTTTTTCATTAGTATGCAAATAATAGGAAAATAATAAATACTATAAATTGAGAGATGTAGAATGACAAGCGAGTCTTGATCAATTATTTTAATGAGATGGACCTCATTCATAAAATCCTTTTGAGTAGGATAATTGATCATAAATGCTTTAAGCCTGGTTCCTTCTTGGATTATATTAGAGATATAAGGAAAAACAATAAAAATGGTTCAAATCAATGAAAAGATTTGACTCTTTATTTTAAGTGAGTGGTCAGTATTGAGCATGGAAGGTATGAAATGGATCTCAAGTAACAATTGGTATTGATGTCATTTTAGGTTGTGGGCGTCAATTTTCAAATGCAACTCTATGTGACTAATTTCATATCTAAGAATTGTTTCCTAGTGATATAACTATCACTGAACAACTTTACACTGAAATCATTGATTGAAAACATATGCAGTGGAAACAACAAGGTTAGAGATGAATCATCAATACACAAGAGACACAATAATTTTGTATTGTAACTTTATCCAATCTTTCAAATCTGAGGACAAAAACCAATCCTCTGTAATTTTATCCAATCCTTCAAATCTGAGGAAAAAAACTAATCCTCTCAACCAATACCATATCACCAAATATGAGGACAACCTTGTCCTTCCAAAACAAGAGAATTTGAGGACAGCCTTGTCCTTCCAAAACAAGATAATTTGAGGACAACCTTGTCCTTCCAAAACAAGAGAATTTGGGGACAACCTTGTCTTTCCAATACAAAATAGAAAACCAAACCTCACTATATTCTAGAAATATCCTCTACCCAAAAATTTGTTGCAGAACACCTATACGACCTACTGAGGTAACTTGACGTCAACCTGTACGAATATGCTCCTACCCAGAAGGACTTGTACGGATGTACACGATTGTTCTCACAGCAACCCGCGTGTGTACGCGATTGTTCCCACTGCAACCCACGTACATGTACAAAAACATGTACGAACACTTCATACAACTTCTTCCTTTTATGGTTGCCTCTCTCTCCAACACATGCGGTGTGATTTTCCGCCAAGAACAGAAGATAGAGAGTCCTCAACCTTAGGCCATATTTTCTACCCTAGCAGAATTTCCCTTTGCTAAAATCACTAAGCCTCCTAGGACAAGTGCAGACTCACTTATGCTAACTTCATTCTTCCACTATGATGATGTGAGATGTCACGATGACCTCTCTCCTTTATATAAAATCCTTAGGGGTCACCATAGATTTCCTTAGGATTTCCTTGTGGGTGTGAAGCCCCAACACAAGCCCAAAAATCCCATCACCAAACCCATGAATCCCCCAACCAAATCCAAGGGGGTTTTCACCAAAACAAAAGGATAATCTAGTGCCAACAAAAATTCCCACATGTCTGACACCTTGGCCTCTTGTGGGAATACCTCTCGAAGCTACAAAATCAACACTCCCTCTTAGAGAGGGAGGTATGCCATCCACCATCAGCTGGATGTACTTCTAGTACTAGAAGCATCTCTCTCCCAAATCCAAGGTGGCTTGCTTCCTCATATGTACTCCTATCCTCTTCCTTGCATGCTGCAAGTGTATCTAGATCTGTTACTATATTATCATCCCAACCATCCCAAATTCTTGATGTCCAATCTATCTGATTGGATGCATCCTCAGTCACTGAAGAAAAATTTGTTTGATTGGTTACATCCTCGGTCACTGAGGAAAAATATGTCTGACTGGCCACATCCTGTCACTAAGGAAAACATTTTCTGATCGGTTGCATCCTTGGTCATTGTAGAAAATCCTACTAAAATACATGGATCCTCCATGGATGTATCATATTCCCTATAATCCCCATACCTATGAAGCTCTTGTCTGGTCTCCTCAACCCATGATACATGTTTGTTTCTCCTAGAAGATGTCTCTCTCCCATCTGAATCTAAGGGGGAACACCCTCTGGAGGAGCATCTCTCTCTCTCTCTCTAAGCAACTGACTCTCTCTGAGATTGATCTCACTTTGAGTCTGCATGCTCCCTCTAAAACCTGACTCCCTCTAAGTCTATACAATCTCGGGAGCCCTTTTCTCCCGCTGAACTTGCTAACCTCCTCTTAATTTTGATCTCCTCTAAACAGTCCTGAGAGGTTGCTCCTCCTCACTGGATCCTGAGGGGTGACTCCCTCTGAATTCTGGCTCCTTTTGAGCCAATACTGTTGGTGAGGCCACCTGCCTCACCACTCATGGAGATACTTGCTCCTCCTCATCTGTCTCTTTTCTCCTGCTGGCCACAACACTCATAGGCTGGCCCCTCAACCTATATAGGTTGCCCTCCCTAACTCCAAGAACCATTGTTGATGTGAAGCTAGTTTGTATGGGAGTATGTATGGGCACAAGTAGTACATGTCCATATTGAAATAATATAGTATATCTCTCCCTCTCAATCTATGATACTGAGAGGACACTCCTTAGTTATGGCACCCACAACACATTTGACATCCTCTATATCTCTCCTAACTCCAATTGAAATGATACAGTACCAGATCCTCATATTGAATGCTTGTCTCTTGTAATAATCTCTACACATAAGTCTGAGCCAGTCTCTGTGAGAGTGTCAAACAACTCTCCAGCACCTGTCATATGGAAATATTCTCCATTATCCACCAACCATCTCTCCATGTTGGAGAGAGTACCTAAAAGGGCGGAGACCAACAATCTCTCCCTCTGGAACCTTTCTGTAATCTCATTAACCTCTGTTGTTGATGCATGTTGCCTTCTTCATCTTCCCTTCTAGTGTGGACACTGGCATAGTGCCCAAAATCATGACACTCAAAACATCTGATCTTACTAAGATCTTTCTTCCATATTGGCTCTGGATATGCTTCCTTCTCAGGAGAATCCCTTCTCCCTGACGGACCTCTTATGTCTCGAGAACCCCTCTACCCTTCCTAGTGCAGGATGCAAGGGTCTAGTTCTCATCACTGTTACTCTTTACCACACCATACATATCATCCATGGATACCAACCGAGTCTCCTCCTAGATGCAATCTATCCATAGTCTGTCAAAGTCTGGAAAATTGTCTCTTGCACAGATCCCTGCACAAATGGCTCACGGAACCTCGGAATACCTCTCAATGCTATGTTCACCAACTCAACATCCTACATTGTCTCACCAATAGTTTTGAGCTAATGTTGTATCTGAGTAATCTTCATAAGACAACTGACAACTGTGTCTTCACTAGTTATCCTGGCAATTTGAAGTTGATGCTTCAAGTGTAGCATCCTGCCAGTATTCTTGTTTTGGTAAAGACCCACCAAAGCATCATACATATCCTTGGTTGTTTCTTTCCTGGCAATTTGAGGAATCAAGTGTTCCTTCACAGACTCTAGCAATACCTGCTTGGCCTTCACTTCCCTCTTCTTGTGAACTGCCAAATCTACTAGAGCAGTTGGGCTAGGAACCACATCCTCAACATACTCCTTGAAGTCATTCTCTTCCAATAGACTGAGAACCCTTTCCTTCCAATCTCGAAAGTTGTTTTCCCCTTCCAACCTATCCTCAAGATTCAATGTATTCACCATCTTGACCTACCTGGAACAAGAACAAGTACAACACTCTTCTAGTGTTGTAGCCAACAAAGTGCCTCAAGATGATCCCCTTCTCTTCAAATCCCAAGCTTTGATACCATGTCAATTTTCACATGTTTCACATGCAACTCTATGTGACTAATTTCAGATCTGAAAATTGTTTCCTAGTGATCTAACTATCACTGAACAACTTTACACTAAAATTATTGACTGAAACCATATGCAGTGGAAACAACAAGATCAGAGATGGATCATTATTACACAAGAGACATAATAATTTTGTTTTGTAACTTTATCCAATCCTTTAAATCTGAGGACAAAAACCAGTCCTCTCAACCAATACAATATCACCAAATATGAAGATAACATTGTCCTACCAAAACAAGAGAATTTGGGGACAACCTTTTCCTTCCAATACATAACCGAAAACCAAACCTCAACTATATTCTTGAAATCTCCTATGCCCACAAATCTGCTGCAGACCACTTGTATGACCTGTCGAGGTCACCTGACATCAGCTTGTACGGACCTTTTGTTGCCCAGAAGGACTTGTAAAAATGTACGTGATTGTTCTCACAACAACTCACATACACATGATTGTTCCCACTGCAACCCACGTACATGTACGAAAACCTGTACGAACACATTGTACAACTCGCTCCACTTGTACAACTTCTTCCTTATGCGGTTGCCTCTCTCTCCCACATGTGTGGTGTGTTGTTCCCTACCAAGAACAGAAGATAGAGATTCCTCAACCCTAGGCCAAATTTTCCACCCTAGCATAATTTCCCTTCGTTGAAATCATCAAGTCTCCTAGCACAAGTGAAAACTCACTTATGATAACTCCATTCTTCCACTGTGATGATATGAGATGTCACAATGACCATACAATCCTTGGGGGTCGCCATAGAAGCCCCTCTACAAGTCAACATCAAATTAGGATTTCCTTGTGGATGTGAAGCCCCAACACAAGTGCACAAATCCCATCACCAAACCCATGAATTCCCCAACCAAATCCAAGGGGGTTTTCACCAAAGCGAAAGGCTAGTCTGGTGCCAACAAAGATTCCCACATGCCTGACACCTTGGCCTCTTGTGGGAATACCTCCCAAAACTACAAAATCAATAGTGGGGAGAGGTTATTTTTCCCATGATTGTTCATATTCAAGAGTGACATATGTGACTCTAACTCAAGTTGGTGATCCAATTGAAACATCTATTTAGTCAGAAGGTTGGAAAAGTGGGATTCGATTGGAAGGAGATCAAATTGTTCTATGGGTAGCATCATAAACAAGATTTAACAAGGTCATATTTGACTCAGAGAGGGTGAATATTTTGTGCACTGGGCATTTAATAAATATGGTGGCTTACTAGGATATGTAATGATGAATGTGGCAAACCCTCAAGGGGAAATCTAGTGGTGGAAGAAGATATGGAAATTGAGAGCTTTCAAAAAATGAGGGTATATTTATGGTTATCTATGAAGAATAAAGTTCTAACATAGTAAGTGTTACATAAAATGGGAAAATAAGACCTAGGTATATGTTACTTATGCATATCGAAGGCTAGAACCATCTCTCACCTTTTAACCTCTTGTCCATTTTCAAAACAAGTTTGCCAGGAGGTAAAGAAACTCATATGTATAGAAAACATATGGAATGATGTTTCTATCAAGTTGTGTTTGAGGCAATGGTTTTTCAACACTCATAAAAAGGAGTTAAAAACATTTCCCTATCTTATATGTTGGGGTATATGGCTAGCAAAGAACTTCGTTATTTTTTAAACAAGATCATAACTCCTTTCCAAGTTATTTCTCGAGTTGGGGATATGATTTATAGTTTCATAGTTCCATGCAATTCTGTCATTACTCTTCAAATTGGCGATCTATTAATTGATAAATCTATACCTTCGATATTTTTTAATGGGTCAAAGTAGGGGGATCTGGGTTTTACTAGTACCAAGGGATTTTTTTCTCTCATATCCCTACTATATAAAATTTAAATTTGGTCTTGGCCTAGGCTCCAACAACTATTTTGAATTTCATGGCGTGAGGTTACTCATTTGGAGATTCTTTATTGGTTATAAATTTGATGAATGGTCATGACATGCTTCAAAATGTATAAAATGTATAGCTCAAGCTTGTAGGAGATTTATTGATGGATGTGACCTCATCTTTTGATGTTATGGTCAATAGCTAGAGGAGGGATCTATGGTGTTGAAAGAATGTTGGGATGGTTCTATAGTTCTGGTTAATTTCAAATCCTATTATATAAAACTATTTCACAATAAAAATTGCCAAAATTTTCTAAAAACTATATAAATTCTTAAAAATTTAAATTTTTTTGAAAATATTGCCAAACATTTAAAGATGCATTTTTAAAATTCACCAAATTTTTTATATTTTAAAATAAATATGGATCCCCCGGATGGGGTGACACGCGGCACTCCTGTGACACTGGGCTTAGCACTAAGCCATGGCATAAATGTTGATGGCCGCCACCCACAAGCCTGCATTTACGATGGTGGATGGCCATAGCAGCAGCTATACGACGGAGGGACACCTCCCTCGCGCGATCACTCTCGCTCACAGCGCACTCAACATGACAGGGTTTAAGGGGGGTCAGTGACTTCGGCCTCTGGTAATTTGTTTTCTTATGTGCCTGGACAGAGCGGATCTGCTCCTGCTTCGGCTCTCCTCTTCGCATGGGCGCTCTAGTGCAGTCCTGTACCCCTCTCGTCCTGGCTCACTCCCATCTCGTTGCATTTTGGTGAGGAAATTCCTGGCATTTTGCTTTTTTATGTGCCTGGACAGAGTCGGTCTGCTCTTGCTCCAGCTCTCCTCTTCTTCTGGGAGCCCTGGTGCAACCCAACATCCTTCTCGTCCTGGCTTATTCACTTCTCGTTGCAACCCCTCTGTGCAATCATCTATTCCCCAGCAACTATGGCTAGAAAGCGGGGCAGGCCTCACCGTGGCTCGGCCTGGTACACCCACAAGGCGCAGCGAAAAAGGAAAGAAAAGTTGGAACGTGCTCTGGCAATGGCGACCTCCATTATCCGGAAGAAGGCTCGGGCTAAGAAATTGGCGTTGCTCGCCATCATTGCGGAGACGGGAGCCGGTTGCAGCAGCGAAGCCACGATAATTAAGCCGGGAGACAGGCAGGAGGATGGGGCTGAGGACGCGTTTCCCACCTGTTACGTGGAAGAAGATCCGTTCATGGAGGACCTGTCGACTACCCAGGAGCCTCGAGTCATGGAGGCGACTCACCGGGATGAAAGCGGCCCAAAATTCGCTCTGGCAGATGATATCCCCAGCTGCATTGTTGAGGAAATTCCCTGGCCGGGTGACTACAGCCCCACCAGCCATGATATGCAGGTAACCAGAGCAGATGTGAATGCGGACAACAATCGCTCGGCGAGGAAGGATGAAGTGGATGGTGCAAAGCAGATGGAACTTGACGCTGGAATTGGAGCGACCATGGAATTGAGGGATGTCTCCCTCAACGACATGGGTGATGGTTTGCATGGCTCTCTCCTCCGTGCAAAGCATCTATCTCTGGTGTTTGAACTCCGAGGCCACATGGCAGACCTGGAGCATAGAGCCCTTCTCATGGGCCAGCGTCTGGACCTGCTCCTTGATGTGTACTCCAATGTTCCAGCTAAGCGGAAGTGCCCTCTCTGCGCGCAGGCATTTTCCATCTCGGTTGGGTCCACGTGGCAGACAAGCAAGGGCGACAGGTCACCGGGTATCTAGGTCTTTATGCTTTTCCTGGTTCTTTGTTTTATCATGTTACTGTTTTATGCCCATTTGGACTATAGCCATATGTCCTGGTTTCCTTCGGGCAGGACAGATGCTACTTTGTTTCCTGTCTTATCATGCTACTGTTACATGCTCTCCACTTATGCTGGTTTCCGGTAATTGGCAACATTTTTGGTGACTCAGACCTATATCACTATATATTTTGTCAAAGTTTCTTCGATAATTTAATATAGCAGGTTCCACTTTTTTACTTAAAAAAAAAATATATAATAAGTATGGATCTTAAAATTTTCTTATATTTTAAAGTTTTAAATTTCTACACTTTAACGATTTGATGATTGGACCTATATAAGTAGTTTAAATTTTAGATGATAAGGTTAATAAATTTTCTACTTTAAGGTTTTGATGATTCTTATATACTTAGTTGTGGTTTATTCTGTCCTGTTGAAGTATATTGTTGTAAATATTATTGAAGTATAGTGTTGTAAATATTATTATGGATTTTGGATGAAACAATTTTCTGTATATTTTTTGAGCTCTACGATAGAATATATTTGTAAAGGAATATTCACTTTATATTTTTTGATGTTTTCTTTTTTATGTTGGATGGGCAACAATCCTCGAAGACTTTTTTGTGATATTTGACTTAGTAAATGTGTATTTTGATGTGAAATGTACTTTCAATTTATATGATGAGAAAATGAATTCTCATTAGAATAGAAAATAGGAAATAATAATTGTTTGAATTTACATTTTTTATTTATTTAACTCCTAATTTAATTTTTTTTATTAAAGATGAAGTGATTATTAAACCATTTCATTTAATTATTAATTGAAAAAACTTTCTGAAAATGTTATTATTTAACTTAGTAAAGTAAATAGGTATTTTGATTTAACTTAGTAAATAGGTATTTTGATTTAACTTAGTAAATAGGTATTTTGATGTGAAATATACTTTCAATTCTATGTAATGAAGGAATCCAATAATAATTTTTTGAATTTACATTTTTATTTATTTAATTTCTAATTTAATTTTAATTTTTTATTAAAAATGAAGTGATTGTTAAATCATTTCATTTGATTTTTTGAATTTACACTTTTTATTTAACTTCCAATTTAATTTTTTTATTATGAATGAAGTGATTGTTAAATCATTTCATTTGTTGTAAGTTTTTAGGTTTTTAATCAAATTTAAATTTTTTTATTTATTTAACTTCCAATTTAATTTTTTTATTATGAACGAAGTGATTGTTAAATCATTTCATTGGATTTTATTGTTATAAGTTTTTGGGTATTTTTATTTGTAAGTGATAAGACATCATTTATCACTAGGGGAGAAATGTAGGGTAATGTTGCACATGAAAAATTTATTTAACTTCCAATTTAATTTTTTTATTATGAATGAAGTGATTGTTAAATCATTTCATTTGATTTTATTGTTATAAGTTTTTGGGTATTTTTATTTGTAAGTGATGTTTTTTTATTATGAATGAAGTGATTGTTAAATCTTCATTTGATTTTATTGTTATAAGTTTTTGGGTATTTTTATTTGTAAGTGATGAGACATCATTGATTACTAGGGAGAAATGTAGAGTAATATTGCAAATGAAAAAGAAGGGTTGAATATAAAGGAATTATTTAGAGTAAGGAAGAATAAAAATATGAAGAAAAAGAAGTTACAAAAATAAATAAATAAAATGAGAAAATAATTAATAAATTTGAGTGTTGAAAAAAAGAAGTAAACAAATAAATGAATTTAAAAATGGAAAGAAGAAAATTAAAAAAAAAATTATTAATTATAAAATCATTTAAATGAGTAAAATAAAAGAGTTTAAAAATAGAAAAGAAGAAAATTAAAAGAAATTTATTAATTATAAAATAATTTAAATGAATAAAATTAAGAAAAAAAAATGGAAGGAAAAGAGAAAATTCAATTAGATCACTTTTTCAAATGAATTTAAAAATAAAAAGAAGAAAATTAAAAGAAAATTGTTAATTATAAAATAATTTAAATGAGTTTAAAAATAGAAAGAAAAAAATTAAAAAAATAATAATAATTATAAAATAATTTAAATGAGTAAAATTAAATTAGTAAAATAAAGAAAAAAAAAAATAGAAAGAAAAAAGAAAATTTAAGTAATCACTTGTTCAATCCAAATCAACACTATTTGAAAAATAATAATAATTATAAAATAATTTAAATGAGTAAAATTAAATTAGTAAAATAAAGAAAAAAAAAATAGAAAGAAAAAAAAAATTCAAGTAATCACTTGTTCAATCCAAATCAACACTATTTCAATAAAAAGTTATTTTATCAACAACAGAAGTACCTCTTTTCAAATCAATTCCAATCCTTCCCAAGGTATTTTTGTGTGTTGAAGTTTCCTTCAACATCATAAACATCATCAAAGAATCTTAAAAGGTTATCAACTAAGGAAATGATATTTTTCCCCTCATGTGCAAGTGCATACAATAATACTTCGAACAATATAAGTGCAATAATACTTCAAACAATGACTTGCATTGGAACAATGATTCCAATGCAAACTCATTGTGCACATATACAATAATATGACTTGCATTGGAACAATGATTCTTCATCAAACTCAGTGTGAACATATACAATATTAGATAAGAAAACAATCTTAATTAATAACCATTTAATCTCCTATGAAAATGCATCTTTAATATAAAGCAAATCAAGAGCTTCAAACAATGACTTGTATTGGAACAATGATTCCAATTCAAACTCATTGTGCACATATACAATAATATGACTTGCATTGGAACAATGATTCTTCGTCAAACTCAGTGTGAACAGATACAATATTATGACTTGCATTGGAACAATGATTCTTCGTCAAACTCGGTGTGAACAGATACAATATTAGATAAGAAAACAATCTTAATTAATAACCATTTAATCTCCTATGAGAATGCACCTTTAATATAAAGAAAATCAAGAGCTTCAAACAATGACTTGCATTGGAACAATGATTCCAATGCAAACTCATTGTGCACATATACAATAATATGACTTGCATTGGAAGAATGATTCTTCGTCAAACTCAGTGTGAGCACATACAATATTAGATAAGAAAACAATATTAATTAATAACCATTTAATCTCCTATGAGAATGCACCTTTAATATAAAGCAAATCAAGAGATGCACATCATCAACAAAACATCCACTTAAGAATGCTTGAGAAGCTCTAAAATCCCAATACGAACATTCATTATAAAGTTTTATTCAATACCATTACAATCATGACGGTGTCACTTTCTGACAAACAAGCCATTAACATAAGAAATGTTAATTGAAGATATATTCCGTCCCCTAACAAATGCAATGAAACAAACACAAGATTATGGGTTGCATCAACAAGTTGTATAAAGACCTAACGACCCCAATTGCATATTTATCCTCATCATTTTTGCATTATTCGATTCTATAGCAGAGAATTTTCATAGTCGCCTATTATAAATTATTGGCAACTGAATTCAAACAAAAATTTGAAGGGTACGAGAATTCTCATATAGCAGAGCATTTTCATAGTACGAGAATTTGCCTATTATAAATTATTGGCAACTTAATTCAAACAAAAATTTAAAGGGTACGAGAATTTTCAAATATCAACATGGAACCAAAGAGGCAACTAATATGGAGGCACATGGAGGACTAAAAGTAATGCAGGGGGATATCAAAGTAGCACAATGAAGACATGGATCCCAAGGAGAAACCATAACTAAGATCGAGGAGGAAAGGCCACATTTGGACCTATGTCCACATTTCACTATGATGGATGGAGGCTCATGCATGGTACCAATTCACTACATTGCTTAGTAGGTCATATTATATGGCTTCTTCCCATGTTTCGAGGATGAAAAATGCCAAGGGGGATATAATGTAATGTACCTAGGGAGGATAATATGGGGTACCTAGGGAGGTACCCAACGGGATAATAAATGTAATGTGACCATAATAATGGAATATGTCCACTATGTAATTAAAATTAAATAATATAATAATAAGAGGTAGTTGGCATAAACTCCTAAGAATACTCATGAGAAAGTATAAATACACGAGTCTCATTGTATTGAAGATGTGTCGAATTGTATCGTGTTGCAGTAAGCATGGCTTGTGGAGTGATTCCTTCTATAAGGAGTATTTGATGGTGCTACCATGACTTAAGGGTTCATGCACGAGAATTTACAACGAAGCTTGACAATGAGAGATTGGATGGTTTTCCAAACTTTGTTCTAGGTGTTCAATGCATTGAACATGTAATCAAACAATTGTACCTTGTTGGGTATCAAGTGCAAGACAGTCAAGTTTTCTCAAGCCTCGTTGGTTGAGCTTCCCAATAATGTTAATGTCCCCCTTATAAACTCGTGTCCAAAAGATGCAATTCACTTGTATTATCTAGTTTTGCAACCAAGAACAATCCAAGAAACTCAATATCCCGTGTGTTTTGATGTTTGTATCCAAAGTTCACCAAAAGAATCAAGTGTATTGACATAGGAAGATGCAATTCACTTGTGAATACATTCACAATATTCTCTAGTTTTGCAATCAAGTACAATCCAGAGATCTTAATACCCCTCATGTTTTTATATTTGTATGCAAATTTTACCAAAGCCATCATGCACGTTGACATAGATACCTCATGTTTCTATGTAACTTTAAGTTTTACCAAAATCATTGTGCACATTGAAATCTGAGACAATATCATCACCTGCATGTGCATTGGTATATGTTATAACATATTACATGTAATATGCTATTGCATGGATCAACTATTCCATCAATTATAGACATAGATAAGATTAAACAATGGCCACAACCTCGCCAATAATATTTAGATAGCAATTGATGCCTACATGTTTCTTACTATTGCCTAGGTCAACTATTCCATCAATTATAGACATCGACAAGATCAAACAATGACCACAACCTAGACAATAAAATCTAGAGAGCAATTCATTGCTCGATCAATGGGTGTAACACAAATTCCATATTGTGACAAGAATTACTTCAACAACACTTGTAGATATAAAAATGAAAAAATATTTAAAAGAGAAAATTAAAGATCTAACAGAGATGAGAAGAAGCAATTGGGTAAGTTAATATAGAACTGACTTTTTGACGTTGCTCTAGGAGTTAGGGTTTTCGCTTAAAGTAAATTGAGCTTTGTTGTGATCACGGGCTAGATGGAAAAGTGATTGGCTTTGCCTCCTCCCTTCAAGGCCACAACTCTTGCAGGCTCATGGGATCTTGTGTCTGCTCACAGGGCATTTATGCCAACCAAGGGGCAATCCATCATAGGCCATCCCTCTTCCAATGACCGTCGGGAGGTTGTTTCAAGGTTCGATGCCTATGGCCATAACTCACCTTCTTCAAATATGGTGTTGGAAATGCAATCGGGGAAGGGAAAACCTCACATCCCAAAAGGGTCTTTCAAAGATGTAGTTCTCCAGCCCAATGGGAAGGGGTCTAGACTTATTGGTGTGGCCTCTAAATCGATCTCATCTTCATTCAGTGTGGAGAAAATTGCAGATATCTATGGCATTTCCCTGAAGCATGAATGGGTTGAACCAGAGATTGAGTGCCTCAAGGTTCAAGCAATGTTTTGTCAATTCAATGCTCTCTAGTCGTCCTTCCAACCGTTGTGGGCCTAGGTCGAGGAGTCTTGGGGCTCCTTTCTCACAAAACCCATAACCCTCCATCTCGCCACCAAAGTTTTGTTTTTCTTGAGATTGGTTTTTTCAAAGATCAGCTGGAAGTGGTTGTTTCAAGATTTGATTATTATGGCCATAACTCACCTTCTTTAAATATGGAATTGGAGATGCAATCAGGGAAAGGGAAAACTTCACATCCCAAAAGGGTCTTTCAAAGATGTAGTTCTCCAACATGGTGGGAAGGAGTCTAGACTCATTGATGTGGCCTCTGAATCAATCTCATCTTCATTCAATGTGGAGAAAGTTGCAGATATCTATGGCATTTTCCTTAAGCATGAACGGGTTGAACCGGAGATTGAGCGCCTCAAGTTTAAGCAATGCTTTGTCAATTCAATGCTCTATGGTTGTCCTTCCAACCGTTGTGGGCTTGGGTCGAGGATTCTTGGGGCTCCTTTCTCACAAAACCCATAGCCATCCATCTCGCCACCAAATTTATTTTGTGCTTGAGCTTGTTTCTTTCAAAGATCAGTTGGAAGTGGTTAGGAGTGGACCATGGGTCATGGCAGGGGGTAGGCCTCTTCATGAGGACGTGGAAACCTTATTTCAACCCATAGATCGAGTGTTCTACTATGGGTCTATTTACCAAAACTTGTGTTGGAGTTTTGGAATCCTAACTCCTTAGAGGCCATCGACAAGGTACTCAAAAGCTTCATTTCTTTGTGTCAAACTATTGCAGAAAGGTCTATTACAACCTTTGCTTGCCTATATATCTATGTTGACCTGGATGAAGGACTTCCAAATCATGTAGTGTTGCACTATGGTGAGCATAGGTGTGCATGTGGTAGATTATCAACATATTATGTTTAGGTACATAGTGTGCTTTGAGCATGGCCACATAGCAATCTCATGCCCAAACACAAAGGATCATAAGTGATTTAAAGGAGCTTCCCAAACTCTATCCTAGTGGAAAAACTCGATAAGACTCCTACAAACCCCATGTAAACAATATTGGTCCCACTTATGCGGTAGCCATTAAAACTTTTGCTACTAACATTTTCGAGAATGTCAAGCCCTATGTTGTCCCTCCCAAAGATGGGGCACTACTGATGATTTGGGGCAATGCTCCTCACCATCTGTAAATGTGACAAACAACATTTTTGGCACTAGCAAAAGAAGGCACGAGTGAGACTCTTTCGATCAAGATGATGCAACATGGTCCCTTGAGGCATAGAATAGACCACTAATGATCATTGATGATTTTGACCTTCATGAAAGTGATATATGGATAGATATCAAGAAGTAGAAAGGAAAAAAAAACGTAGACAGGTTGGAGCTTGAGTTCCAGGTGCAATGATTAGTCTTGGTTTTGTTTGTGTTTATTTTGTAAGGATGGATCGCCTTTGCATTGCTCCTTGTTTATGGTCAGTGAGATTGTATGGAAATTGTTGTTTTGGCATAGGCCAGCCACATTTGTTTGAGTTTTGACTTTCCATGTGGAGGCTACAATTGTGGCTTGTTGTTTGTATGAAATCCTTGTACATATTGTGGAAATTTCAATGAACCAAACAATTCAAAAATTTCACCTCTATCCTAGAGGTTTCTTGGATCTTAACCATGTCCATTCAGCGTTGGAGAAGCTATGAAATAAAATACAAAAGAGAAGTGATAGCGAACAATATTTCAAACCTTAACTCCAAATTTCTAGGCAATCCAAGAGAAAAAAAATATCAAAGTGTTGTGATAAGTTTCAAGGCTATAGGGAAATCTGATCATGTATAAATCAGATCTGAAAACTCTTATTTACAAAAATAAATATAGTGATAAAACAACCTATATCTTCTTCAATTAAAATATTAAAGCATTAAACATAAGCACCATTATCTTATGATAAATCGCTGTCATCTTATGTCCCCAAATCCCTTGACATCCTAGCGTTGACTCTAAAACCTTAAATCTCATTAGAATTTGCCTTACCTCTACCTTTTTTTGTTTTAAAGGTACATTCTATGAACAAACTAAAAGCATAGCCATGGGTTCATCCTTATCCCCGATTGTGGCCAACATAGTCATGGAACACTTTGAAACATTAGCCCCTAACAATTTCAATCTGAAGCCCTCTTAACCAATGGCTATTCTTTATCTCAAATTAATAGGGCTTTATGTCCCGCCCTTCATCCAAAAGCCAAGAAACTCATTGCCCATTCCCCAAACAGAGCTTTAATCTCACTCCCTTACATCCATGGTATTATTGATCATATCTCTAAGATCTTAGTCAAAAATAATACCAAAACACTCTTCAAACCTCACAAAACTCTTAAGCAATTATTTAGAAGCATCAAAGACAAATCTAACCCTCTTTCTCAAGGTGTCTACTAAATTCCCCGTTCCTATGGTAAATCCTATATTGGCCAAATTGGTAGGTGTATCTAAACCCATCTTAAAGAACATATGGTTGACACATTTCATAACCCCCTTACTAAATTAGCTATAGTAGAGCATTCCCATAACACCAAAACCGTCATTTATTTCGATCAGACAAAAAAATTAGCATCGACTCCCCATTACCACTACACCTCATCATCATAAAAGCCCTTGAAATTGAGAAACATCCAAACAACTTTAATCAAGAACAAGGTTATAAGCTTAGTCATTCTTGGAAATCGATAACCTATTGTCTATGTCATTAACCTTACTTATCCTTCCTAATATTAATTTGATAAATCTTCCCTTTTTCCTAACCTCTCCCCCCACATTTGATGTTTCCTAACATCAATTAATTTGATGTTTCCTTCTAAACAACAATTTTATGTTTTCACATTGATTATAATCATATTCAAGTTTTCCTTTTACTCCATATCTTATCTAATTTAATTATTTATCTTTTAAATCTCAAATTATTAATTAATTTGATGTTTCCTTCTAAACAACAATTTTATGTTTTCACATTGATTATAATCATATTCAAGTTTTCCTTTTACTCCATATCTTATCTAATTTAATTATTTATCTTTTAAATCTCAAATTATTATTTCAGTTAAATTTCCACAATTTCCTTCTTTTTGTACACCTCCTCCTTTAAATTATTTTAATAATATTATCTAATTAAATTATTCCTTAACCTAAATTCCCCTCTTCTTTTTTCACTATCAAAAAATATTTATATTAATTTACTTATTTATCTTTTAAATTTCATTATTATTTTAGTTAATTCTCCACAATTTCCTTATTTTTCGCACAATTTCCTTAACCTAAATCCCCCACCTCTTTTTTCACTATTAAATATTATTTATATTTTGGTTAATAACCTTGGCATCGTCTCTTTCATTCAAGTATTATTTTTCACAAATTTATCTTCATCCTTTGTTCGACAAGCTTTCCTATTACCCTTATTGAATTTAACTTGATCATCTTCGGTTTTAGATACCCTTATTGAATTTAACCCGATCATCTTCATTTTTTAGGGTGGGAGGAGGTAATAATACATTGAATTTAACTTGATCATCAATTTAACCCGATCATCTTCATTTTTTAGGGTGGGAGGGGGTAATAATACATTGAATTTAACTCGATCATCAATTTAACCCGATCATCTTCATTTTTTAGGGTGGGAGGGGGTAATAATACATTGAATTTAACTCGATCATCAATTTACCCCAATCATCTTCATTTTTTAGGGTGGGAGGGGGTAATAATACATTGAATTTAACTCGATCATCTTCGGTTTTAAATACCCTTATTGAATTTAACCTGGTCATCTTCATTTTTCGATATATTGTATCCTCTTTATCTTCATTTTTAGATATCTTGTATCCTCTTTATTTGAATTAAGTTTTCACTATTTTATATCTTTCTTAAGCTTTGTTTAAATCCCCTAAGCATAAGTTGTATCCTCTTTATGTGAATTAAGTTTTCACTATTTTATATCTTTCTTAAGCTTTGTTTAAATCCTCTAAGCATAGGTTGAATGTCCACTCAAAATGTTGGAATGTTCCTAAACTCCAACACATTGTAATTCCAAAAATATTAGCAATTATGATTCACTCCAACGCATTGTAATTCTAAAAATATTAGCAATTATGATTCTAGCAATTATGATTCACTGTGAAAATATTCATGCTAAAAAACATATATACCTAGAAATTACGAACCATAAAGAACATAGATGGTTGAAAGTCAATCTGCAATTTACACAAGTATTGGACAGTTCAAAGCTTCATAAACTTCATTAATATGCATAAGATGAAGTTTATCAAAATGTTGGAATGTTCCTAAACTCCAACGCATTGTAATTCCAAAAATATTAGCAATTATGATTCAATGTGAAAATCTTCATGCTCAAAGACATATATGCCTAGAAATTACAAACCATGAAGAACAGAGATGGTTGAAAGTCAATCTGCAATTTACAAAAGTATTGGACAGTTGAAAGCTTCATAAACTTCATTAATATGCATAAGATGAAGTTTATGTACATACCATATCCTTGTCACAAGGTTATTACAATCCACTAGCTCTCCAAAACCCTAGCTAGGGAAAACCGAGAAAACTCTAGCTTGACCAAGGAGATCCAACAAGCATGAGTCACTCGAGCTAGTCCTCCAAGGCAAGATGTCTCTTCTTCTTCACTAAATACAACTTAAGGTTTCATCTCAAAATCCTAATCTCCAAATCTCCAAAGGATGAAACTCTAACCCTACTAGCGACTCCAAGAGAAAGAGAGACCAAGTACAAATGAAAATATAAGAAGGACGATAACTAGTGTCCTCCAAATCACATCTCTCCACAGCATCATAAGAATAGTGAGTACAATATGAGTGCATAAAGGACTCTCACATTCTTATATATATATATATATATGGGAGGTAAAGGGGGCCAACAATACAATGACCAATGTCCTTACAAGCAACCTATAATAATCACATGTAGGCTCACACAAGTTAAGTGCTCCACTCCAAGGGTACACATGTAGGCTCCAAGGTGATGCCATTCACAATAAAGGCTCCAAGATGATGTAGCAACACAAGGTGTGTCCACACTCCTTCACCACAAGCCCACATGAACTCCATGGCTCCTCCTAAGCCATGTACTCCTCTAGGTCCACTCTGACCCCCCCTACATAAATATTGTCGCAGCCCAAGCATCCTCGAGCAAACTCCAAACCTCCATATGGGAATCCCACCTACCCCATGTTGTCTAAAGCATAAATATTGGACAGTTGACACCTTCATAAACTTCATTAATATGAATAAGATGAAGTTTATCAAAATGTTGGAATGTACCTAAACTCCAACACATTGTAATTCCAAAAATATTAGCAATTATGATTCACTGTGAAATTTTCATGCTCAAAGACATATATGCCTAGAAATTACCATGAAGAACATAGATGGTTGAAAGTCAATCTGCAATTTACACAAGTATTGGACAATTGAAAGCTTCATAAACTTCAATAATATGCATAAGATGAAGTTTATGTACATACCATAGCCTTGTCACAAGGCTATTACAATCCACTGGCTCTCCAAAACCCTCGCTAAGGAAAACCAAGAAAACTCTAGCTTGACCAAGGAGATCCAACAAGCATGAGTCACTTGAGCTAGTCCTCCAAGGCAAGATGTTTCTTCTTCTTCACCAAATACAACTTAAGGTTTCATCTCAAAACCCTAATCTCCAAATCTCCAAAGGATGAAACTCTAACCCTACTAGCGACTCCAAGAGAAAGAGAGACAAAGTACAAATGAAAATATAAGAGGGACGATGACTAGTGTCCGCCATGTCACATCTCTCCACAAGCATGATAAGAATAGTGATTACAATATGAGTGCATAAAGGACTCTCGCATTCTTCTATATATATATGGGAGGTAAAGGGGGCCAACAATACAATGGCCAATGTCCTTACAAGCAACCTACAATAATCACATGTAGGCTCACACAAGTTGAGTGCTCCACTCTAAGGGTACACATGTCAAGCTCCAAGGTGATGCCATTCACACTAAAGGCTCCAAGATGATGTAGCAACACAAGGTGTGTCCACACTCCTTCACCACAAGCCCACACAAACTCCATGGCTCCTCCTAAGCCATGTACTCCTCTAGGTCCACCCTGACTCCCCCTACATAAATATTGTCGCAACCCAAGCATCCTCGAGCAAACTCCAAGCCTCCATATGGGAATCCCACCTACCCCATGTTGTCTAAAGCCTAAAGCCCACCTCTAAGGCACACAACACTCCACCTCCTAAGTAGAGCATTGTCCAAGCAAGTGGATATATCCACATGTCCATAATGAAGGGTGTCCACCAAGCAAGCAAGAGAACTCCACCACCTTAGGGAACAATGCCAAGCAAGCAGCCAACCAAGGTCAAGAAACCACTGAGTAAGATATCAAGCAAGAGAACTCCACCACCTTAGGGAACAATGCCAAGCAAGCAGCCAACTAAGGTCAAGAAACCACTGAGTAAGAATCTCGAATGAGCAAATCCATTATGAACCATCTCCCATATGCCAAACCATCTCGGACCATCCAAACATTGAACATACTCCATGTACCCCAAATCTCATGAAGCACCCCAAACATTGTGTAAACAATGTAAACACTTTCAGAGTAACTCGAAAGCTAACACATATTGCTTATTAATAGAATTTAAATGAAGCTTTAATTCAAAAAAAGATCTAAAAGAGATGAAAACAAAATATATTATTTTAATTCAAAAAAAATCTAAAAGAGATGAAAACAAAATATATTATTGAAATCAAGAGAAAATTATCTTAAATAAAGAGTCATAAAAATAAAATTGGTGAAATAAATTTAAAACTCAACCAAAGATATATAAATTATAACTTGTTAGGCAAAACGAGATAATTGAATTAGATAAGAAAAGTAAGGAAATAAATTAATTGAGAATAAATCAAAGAAATAAAAATTAAAAAGCACAAAATGTGAAGAAAATAATGATTTTTAACTATATACTTGGTATTTCCCTTCGTATTAATTTAATCTTTTTGCATTACCATCTCTCATCATTCATTTTTTTGCATTATCATCGCTCATCATTCTTGTGCATGTGATGCTCATCATTCATTTTTTTGAATTATCATCGCTCATCATTCTTGTGCATGTGATGCTAGTTAGCCTCTTTGACTCATTCATTTTTTTGCATCATCATCGCTCATCATTCTTGTGCATGTGATGCTAGTTAGCCTCTTTGACTTTGATTTATACTTAAACTAAAAGACAGCCATTAACCATGACTAGGAAAGGCACATATTTATAGTACTTGTAAGTTTCATCCAAATTTTCATTGGACTTTGTGGACTTGTAGGTGGGGCTCATGTAGGTCATGATTGACCTATCATGAATAGCAAAAGCCTAACCATCATGAATAGCAGAAGCCTAACCATCAAAATAAAATCTTTAGGGACAATACTAAAGAAAATGAAGTAATGCAACTTTAATAGCTCCATATCACACATTTGTAAAAAGGTCATTCCATCTCATAGGTCGATTTCAAAAGCCTACCAGGGTTGCTTCCAAAACAAGGTTTAAGATTTACTTGCACTGCTACCATAGTGATCTCTATTACTATAATGATGATGCAAAATCATAATATTATAATGCATTGCATGCAACAAAAAAAATTGGCTCAAAATCCATTTAACCCACTTCAACCTACACCTAAGGTTGATGCAAAATCATAATATTATAATGCATTGCATGCAAAAAAAATTGGCTCAAAAGCCATTTAACCCACTTCAACCTACACCTAAGGTTCATATTGTGTGCCCTTGATTTGTCCAACCTTAGATCAAAGAGCAATCATTCCATCGCCCTTCACCTTTTCTTTAGCCATCTTGGAACTCAACACCTCCTTTGTTAGTGGTCACTCCCCCTTCAGCCTCCCAAAGAATTTTGCCTCCTCCTTTTGCGGCAATTTCATCGAAAGTGCGTGAGGAAATGTTGCCTCCTCCATTGGAAGTTGCTCCCCTTTGGAACATGGGGCAACAAACTCGATGCTAAGGGTTTCTTTGGCAAGAGCACAAACAAGCCTCCGAATTACTCGAATTGTGCACTCATCTACAGATTTAATGGGTTATGTTTGAATGCAGATGCAAAGTCAAACTGTGTAAGCTCTCTCTGGACCAAAAATGGTATATGAATCTAGGGAAGAGTTGGTCCATTCATAAACCTCAATTTCCAAATTTCAACCCAGCTACTGACTTCTGAACATCTGAATCTTCCCATGCAGTTCTGAGAGGAAGAAATGTATGAGGAAACAAGGAAAGCCTTGGGCAAATGTCTTGTATCTGACAGCAAAAACAAAGATGATGGACTATTTGCATATCCAATATTATGTGCTGTGAGCAAAGGCTTTGCCAAAGAATATCATACTACATTTGGATGGCATCTTGAGAACCCAACCAATAGACTATGAAAACACTGGCTTCATATGCAAGATTTGCCATGGATTATGCCTTCTCTTGGCAAATTGTTCCAAGATACTACCCCGAGAGCAACCTGAAAAGAGGAACCATCCAAACCCCAAGCAATGGGTGAAGACGAATTTCAGAAAGACGGGATAAAAAAGAGAAAACTCTAACTAGCCCAGATGCTAGAAAAATGAAGGACCTGACATCTTCAAGATAGGAAAAGTTTTGAAGTTAAAACTTCAAAAACCTTATTCAGATGATCTCTTCTGATACCTAGTTTTATTAAATCTTTCAAGTCGTTTTCCTGTTATAAAAATACGATTCCATTACATTCTCTGTTTCCAACTATCATAGTAGTTTGAATGTCCCATGATATGACGTTATTTAACGCTATAGTAAACAACTTAATTTTATATGTACCTTTTAATATTGATTATAGTTTTACCGTCTGAACAAGATAATTCCTAAACAAAATTGGTAAATACCATGCTTGAGTTGTTAGAATTAAGGACAACCATGCTTAATGAAGGCCCATTTTTGTTCTTATTGTTTTGGTGGGAAAAAAAAAATACCATCAAATGTATGTTAATTGACAGAGACCCAAAGATTAAAGCAATCTTGATATCTATTCCCCTTATAGAAGATTATAAAATGTCTATAAATATATAATCTATATTTGATGTCCATCTTAAAATTATATTTTATCCAATCATCAATAATGCCCAGTAAGAGTTGAGAGGAATCACTCACCGTTAATTTACTTTAAGGCAGGCAATGGGGCACTCAGTCAAGGCCCGGGGCATTTTTGAATTACATAAATGTGAACATTGAAAATAAAAATTGGCGCCTTAAAAGAGATTTAAGCATTCTACTTGTTCTTATCAAAAGAGATTGAAAATAGCGAATGTTACTTAATTCAATTAGTAATTAGACATAAGAAGGCAACTGTACAATTTCAGAGCTTATAACATCAGTAGGAGATAGCAAGATGGGAGAGGAGAGCGTCTCCGCTCCCTTTCACCCCTACAGCACCTACCTCAAAACCTAGGAGGGCTTCTCCAGCATGTAGAAGATGGCAAGCCGATGACTAGAAAAGGCAAGGTAGTTGAGACTAGGTTGAGAGTGGAAGCTATGCGCCCCTAACAAATAGGACGGAATTGTGTTCCTTTATAGTTCTGTTTCTTCCGTTCGAGTTATGTGTTTCTTGGCTGCATGTTACACATATGGGGATGGCAAGGTATTTCTAGAGTGAGGGTTTTGGAAGAATTACTGGCTACTGCAAGATGGTGTGAGCACACAGGTTCCTACTTTTCAGAGGGTTGTGTATTAGCAACCGAGTTCTGTTGGTGCAATAGATGCTAACGTGGGCAAAACTCAAGTTATGGGGCAGTGGGCTTGTACAGCTATTGTTCACCAACCAAGGTCTATGAACACATCTTTGTTGCTGGGCAACAGGGAACTGTAAATAGCCTCAAAGAGCTGTTTCCTTGCATCTGTGCTATGCAACTTGCTCGTAGTGTCGCTCAGTAGCATTAAGTTTAGGGGTGTGCACTCCCCATCACATCCTATTGAGAAATTTTAAGTGGTCTTGTTTAGCGGTTTAACCACTACTGCTGCTTTTTGAGTTTTGTTTGTCCAAGCTCATGATGCTCCCTTGCATGTTGCTCGAGAGCCTATAAAAAGAAGTTTTTGTGTTATGTAATATTTTCTCTCTTCTCAGATCGTTAGTTTCAAAGGGGATTCGTAGTCTACCCATATACTCATGCCGTGGTAATGGACTATATTCCACTCTTTTCTGGAAATATTGATTATCTATTAATACAAGCATATTTCAAAGAGCTGTTTCCTTGAATCTGTGCTATGCAACCTGCTCGTAGTGTCGCTCGGTAGCATTAAGTTTAGGGGTGTGCACTCCCCATCACATCCTATTGAGAAATTTTGGTCTTGTTTAGCTGTTTAACCACTACTGCTGCTTTTTTAGTTTTGTTTGTCAAAGCTCATGATGCTCCCTTGCATGTTGCTGGAGAGCCTATAAAAAGAAGTTTGTGTTATGTAATATTTTCTCTCTTCTCATATCGTTAGTTTCAAAGGGGGTTTGTAGTCTACCCATATACTCATGCTGTGGTAATGGACTATATTCCGCTCTTTTTTGGAAATATTTATTATCTATTAATACAAGCATATTTCACCATAAAAATGACATGAGACTAAATATTTGATACAACTGTAGACTGGGTTTATTGCAATTTTTACGTTTTGACATACATTATGAGCACAAGATACTGGTTCTTAATTCCGGTAAAGAACAAAACAAATGAACCATCACGATTGAAAATTGTAAGTGCCCAGTGTGAACCTCCCATGCGACAGTGAGAATGTGGGTGCCCAATAAATGCAGAGCTACATTAAAGCCTTGAGCTTCGCTAGCTCAAAATCCAAATCAAGTTTAGCTATTAAAATGAATTTTTCAAGTCCCAATCTTGAAAATTATCTCATAAATACAATATCTTACTTATACGTAAAACAATAAAACAACAATTTCTCATTAAAGACAACCTTGAAAGTTACCAGATAAGATCTTGCCAATAAAAATGTATGTTTTTCATAGTAGTTCAGGCTTTGCATGCCCTTATGTCATGCAACAGTATAAGAACATGATCAAGGAGATCATGAGTAAAGAATCAAGCTGACAAATAATGGATATCAAATCACAAATCCAATATCCCCAATCTATTTGTGAATATACGATTACCAACCCTTTAAGGGAGAGTTGCAAATGCTAAATGACTTTTTTTGTTAACAAGGGCAACCTATAAAAAATTATATAATGGGCAAAATTGAATTTTCCGTGCTACAAAAATTAATTACATCAAGCTACGTTCATCAATTAAAACAAGGATTAAGTTGAGGGAATAAAGAGTACTCATGTAGACTTATTCAACCAAATGCTGAAAACAAAGATATTTCTAATAATAGTCACTAGCTGTGTGCCCACTCTCATACCTGCAAGAAAATTTATAATATATTTGTCAGCTTCTAATAAATATACACAAGCTCTAGCACCAACTATTTTGAGTGAAGTAAATTTCATTCTTGCTGACAAGTAAAATGGCAAATTAACTCGAACAATTAAAACAACATATAAAGTTACATAATAGATCTCACCCACCGTTTACTAGGGCATCATATGCTGACAAATGTGTGAACCTATTTACTAGAATTTATAATAATAGCAACATATTTCTACAAACATAGTAAATATGATGATCGACTAGAAAAAGGAGAGACTACAAATGAGACTGGGGAAGAAAAGGAGACTACAATAGGGGAAAAATTCCTTGATAAAGTTCTAGAAACCAATTCAGGGGAAAAACATAGAAGAACCTCAAATGGAAAACTCTTCATCTTGCAGTAAGAGAGACAATCTATAGGAATTGACTTTAGCAGAGCCACTAAGACACAAAAAGTAGGAAAGGCCTTAAGAAAGTAGGATTCTCCTTCATAAGAAAGAAGGGAATTTTGAAGATCCCAAATAATACCTAAATCTGAGGAAGAAGTCCTAAATGAATAAAACCGAAAAGCATGGGCAGACAAAACCTGATTAAGATCTATCTCAAAATCAATGTTCCTTTTTCTAAACATTCGACCTACAAGTACAGTTGGGGTGGTTGTGCTGCTATTTACTGATTTTGTTAATAATTTAGAAGACGTTTTTCCTACTCAAGAAAAACACAGAACAATTATAAGCGAGTATTACCGACAAAATCATTATGTAAATGATAATTGTATAATAAACTACAACCAACTTCAATTGATAATTTTGTAATGAACCACGCATCATTAAAGGGGAAAACATCCTTTATAGCCTCGCAAAGAACTCTGACTGCAATATAGCATTTTTCTCCCTTAATGTACAATCTATGGGCATCCAGAAATATGGCCCTCAAGGACATGAAACAATTATGTTCAACAAGATTCCCTTTGGTTAATCTGTCCATCTATCGATAATCCAGGAACCCTTCTTTGATCACATTACATCAAATTTGGCTTGAGAATTTTGTCAATCTCTGCCTTCTTATCCACGAGGGTGGTGTCAAGTTTTTCATATACCAGGGGCCCTCTTAATGGCTTGCTTTTTTTGAGAAATACTAGGGGAAGGTTGCATTTTTTAAGAAGACTTTGCAAGAGTAATAGAAGAAGTATGACCAACGAAACCAATAATGGAATATTGTGAAGGATTTATTCTTTCAACAGTGCATTATTTATCTCACATTATCTTCTCAGCAATTCAGTGTCAACTTTAGTTGCTCCAGACAAAACACCCCATAACCAGGGAACCAAAGAAAAAGAACCTTGACTCTTTAATAACTTCCTTGCTACTCTGCAGCATGCAATTTTCACTTTACATCAATAACTAGGCAATATTCCTACAATGGAGCCCTACAATCATTTTTAGGTTTGACTGTTACTATCCAAAATTTAATATTCCGACAATCAACTAGTTTAACCTGCATTCAACCTTTTCAATTGATCCTTCCTCCATACCTGAAAACCAAAACAAAACCTGCACTGTAGGAGTTTAGGTAGGTTTAATACCTGTAGGAGTTTAGTTAAGTTTCATACCTGCTGCACATTTGGACACTGCCCTCCTCTCCTATCTACTCTCCTACACTGCCTTGGCCTCTCTAGTAGGTCCTGCTCATCACTATCCCAGGCTATGCCAGTGAAGGGTCTCTTTACAATTGCATCTGATGTAAAGCTCCCCATATCTTTCTGATTGCATAATGATTAGGCTCACCCAACCTAGCCCATCTTATCGCTCTAGGTTGGTGTCATCCTCTATGTCCATGGAGCCAACCACAAGAGTCAGTGGTGGTAGATGCTCAAATGCCTAAGAGTGTATAGTAGTGTCTCATGTGTGAGGTCTCCTCTAGCCTATATTAATCTTTATCCATTTTCCTGCATATATAATGATGCACACATCCAGCCCAATTCCTCCCCTTTTAGCATTTCTCCCTTATTTTCCCAATCTTCACCTCCAACCTCACCTCCTTTGTTGCTCTCCTCAACCTAACTTTATCTTGAAGCATACCTATATCATCCTTTATGAAGAACTGACGTCTCTCCCCCAACACATTTTGGCTTAAGCGGCTAATGTAGTTTTTGGAGCACAAACACCCAAGTGAGAAGAGCCTTGAGACAATCCTCTAGTGAATTAAAGAGATTATGGAGGCCAATTGGGAAGGACCCCAATGGAAGAGGACAAGCCTACAACTCCTAGATGCTTGGCTTCACCTTGGATGCAAACCTCAATATTGAGGTCAAGCAAATATTTATTAGGTCTAGACATAACAAGATGAAAGATAACGGTGAATTTCAAATGCCAACATGATGAAAGAAAACAGTGAATTTGAAATGTGGTGCTTGTCAATTTAGGCTAAAGGGACTAGCACTCTACTAGGATTTCAATTGTGGGGTGCATGAGTCAATATGAGCTTTCTTTTCTCATCTCTGTCACATTTACTATCTTATCTTTGTCGCGTTTACTATCTTATCTCATTGATTGGTTTGATTTGCCCCATTGGCTTCAACACAATGCCATAGGCACCTTAAAAGCATATTTGTTTATCCATATATTTCTAGCACTGACAATCAGATTCCTATGTCTATTAGCAACGATGCACCGCCAAAAGCACTCAGAAAATTCAACCCAAGATCTACCGCAAGGCAATTTCGACATTGAGGAAACTTTCACCGGCATTTTTATCTCTAAATATGAAAATGATTGTGTTTCATTAAAATAAAAACTCTTTTGGGCATCAACAATGGCTTGTCAAGTCGCTAAAAGCGGGTACTTAATATAGCCCCCATCGAGGTTCAATGGCACCACCCAAAGCACTGAGAAAATTCAACCCAAGATCTACCACAACGCAATCTCAACATTGAGGAAACTTTCACTAACATTATTATCTCTAAATATGAAAATGATCATGTTTCATTAAAAATAAACTCTTTTGGGGGTCAACAATGACTTGTCAAATCGGTAAAAGTGGGTACTTAATATAGCTCCCATCAAGGTTAAAGTACTACCAAGTGAAATGCTTGTTTTTGTGCTCATGCTTGTGGAGGTGCGTCAAAGCACACAACGAAGGTTGGGGTTAGATACAAATCCTGGGAGACTTCAGCTAAATAAATACCCACCCCACCTCGCCCCCCTCTAGGTTGCTTAGTCAAAGGTAACCAAATTGAATGGTGCTAATGGTTCCCCCATAATGTTGAATCTAGGTGTGTTAGCCTCATCGAGATAAGACGAAACCAATTCAAAAAGAAACTCTTTTGGGGTGTTTTCTGGGTAAGGACCTTCCCAAAGTTGTCATTGTGGCTTGGCTTAAAGGAATTTGGGAACCTCGTGGATGGGTTTTCCTTAAAACCAAGAGTTGAACTAATGGCTTATTCTTGTTTGCCTTTATTGATAAAGTCCGTGTTCAAGATATCATTACCCATGGTACTTGGGTATGCAAGCATACCACAGCAATACTGCCCCCTTGGGAGGAGGGTTTTTCGATAGACTTTTGCACTTTTGGACTTTCCTTCAACATGTTTCTACACACGTTGGTGGGTTTAAATGTTGGGTGGGTGCAGGTCATAACTAAAACCAGAATGTTGCCCCAAAGGCCCATGTTGTCAAAGCTCCTATAATTGAGGGCTTTATCCCAAACAAGCCCCACACCCTAACCAAACATCTTGCCCGTGAGGCATAGGTCATAGGGCTCGCTCACCGCCTCCTCTGTAAAATCCTTGAATAGATAAGGCAACTAATGCCTCTCGAAAGAAGCCCAAGGTCACGACACTAGATCATCTGTTGCATACTGCTACACTAAAAACTATTGAAACTTTGAATGCCTTCAAGGTTATGTATGTGTTTGGATAATGTGAATGAGAAGATGATGGAATATATCCCCACTAAATCCCATAAAAATTGATTCATGGAATGTTTGGGGATTATTAAAACTTGGCAAAAACATTGACTTGATAGATTAGGACCATAATTAGTTGAGTTAGATACTCTATTTGCAAGATATTGAAGTTATTGATTTCATGTTGAGAGTGGCCTTATGTGATTTGGTCGATTGTTGTTTATTTTTCTTCTAGTCGTGATGAAGGGAGGTGTGGCCACCCTACTATCTCCTCAACTAGCTTCTACAATTGTTGGTTTGAGTACACACCCTACTCAACAACTCGTCTGGACTTGATTTAATTTGGATGGTCATTTGCTCGGGTTGGCTAACATCTATGAATCTAATTATGTAGAGGAAAGGGCGACATTTTGGAGATGGATGGTTGATGAGTTGCCACTGCCAAAGGCCCCCTAGCTTGTTTGTGGCAACTTCAACATAAGGAAGGTATGTTGTTGGTCAAATTGCCAAAGGGAAAACGAGATGCAATTTGCCTTGAAAGAAAGGTTGGGGCTATTTGATCCTAACCGATTTCAACGTTGTGACACTATTGAGTTATGGTTTACTTGGAATAACTTTCGCAAGGGCCCTAAGAAGATTTTTGACAAGATTCGATCAAGTCATGCTTTATGAAGAAAATTCCTTTTGTTTTGATTGTGATGGGGGGCGATTTGTTCAGCTCTCGAACAAGGTCACCCTCTCAAATCATCAACCTATATGGTTTGTGGTCTCTTTGGTAGGTGAAAAGATGAGGATGTACAAGAACCACTTCATTTTGAATATATCACACCTTAAAAGCCCCGGTTATAATTCTTCCATTAAGAGAATTTGGAACATGTTGTCCATGCCAAGAAAGGATGAAGGTTGGATTGAATGGTGGGGGTTGCTATCTGTCAAAGCATGAGCTTCCTCTTCGCATATGGCTACCAAATTGTTGATGTCCATCATAAGTGACATAGAGTTGTTAAAGAGTTGGAATATGTCTCTTAGCTTCTACAAGACAATGAGAAGGTTGGCAAAGGATGCCTGTACTAGCACATAGGCTAGCATATTCACCAACTAATTGCTCCATCATCACTCAAACAAGTTGTGTAGCTTCCAAAAGCTTGAGTACGATATGTGCCAAGGCATCCGAGTGCATGCATGTTCACCAATTATTTTAAGCTTTTAGCAAGTGAGAGCTTGTCAACTAGTGCATTCGTGGATGTGTGTTAAACCTTAGAGCTCTAGCTAAGTTGGAGCAATGGAATCAACAATTCGTGTCATAACATGAAGGTCTTGAGCCCCACCATCTCTAGAACATGGTTGAACACATCACATGCATCGACGCTTAGAAGTCATGAAGAACGAGTACACCACATCAATTGAGGAAAGTGTTGCCCTGAAAGCTAGAATGGCTCTACATCTACACCAGGTGGGTCCCAACACACAAACTAGGATACACCAAGATATAGAGCACCAAAAACTGAGCATTGACACCAATTATCCACCCCAATAAATCGATCATATGGATATCAATTATTTTTTGTTGTATTTTAATTTCTTCCTTGTGGATATATGTTTGTATATAAAAACCAAGCATTGTTAATTTATGTATATTGTTCATGAGTCAATACTGCTAAATAATGGGAATATCTTTATTCAACTAGTACTTGCTAAGTCGTCGAGGTATCCGCACAAGGAAGCAATCTGCTTCCTTGATTTTGGAATTGGGTTTCTATGAACCAATTAATGCATATACATAACCCCCTTAATTCACAAACTAGGCAACGCTTTTGTATTTTTCTTGTAATATCTTCATTGATATAATATAATGTAAGTTCTTTTCAAACCAAAAACTTGCTTGAACAAGAGAGAAGAATGATAAGAAAGAAACAATTATTGCCAAATCTTGATTACTGTGAGAATCTTTTGGTAAGAGTTTTGCTCATGGGGGGCACTATTTTATACTCATAATAGCCATTACATCGACAAAAATTATATGAAGGGTAATATTGGAATTTTGGCTTTTGATGTCTTAATGAATTGATCAATGCACATCATTCTATTTGTTGTATGGTGCTTTGCACTAGTAACATACAATGTCTATCTGATTGGAAGATGCAAGACGCAACATACATAGCTTCATGTGATTAGATTAGGCACAGTGGGTTAGAATCAAGTTTAAAATTATTGCTTATTTTCTGCACTATGACATTTTGGGTTAACCAAAGAACAAGTGTATTTTGTATGAAAGTGAAATTACACCACACCAATCTTGAAACACGTGTTGAAGAATTTGATAAAAGAAGAAGAATTCACTCACCATTGGAAGGATGAATTCACTCACCCTTGGAAGGATTTGAAGTTGCACTCCAAAAAGAGTATAGATAGGTGAAGTTTAAACTAATTGGTTTTTCTAAGTTTTATTTTATTACCTATTTGTCAATGGTGGCTTGCCGAGGAGATGAAAGTGGGGCATTGAAATTGCCCCCACCAATGTTCAAGTCTCACTAATGACATGTTTGTGTGTGTGCTTGTTCTTGCAAATGTGGCAGTGCAAGCAATAGCAGTTGGGGCCAAGTGCAAGTCTTGAGTGTCTTTGGTAAAATAGATACCCCCCACTCGTGAGTCGCAACCTCTTACTGGAAGCAAGCCGACTTGAATGTTGTTGGTTGCACTCTCCCTAAGGGTATCAAGAGTGCTAGCCACAACATGATAAGAGGAAGCCAATCACCAAAAGAAAAATTATTACCTATTATTACCTATCTTCGAAGTCATTAAATAATGTAGATTAAAATCCCAAGCTCTTAATGTTTGTAATCATAGTTTTGAAAGACCGCTTAGGAGCTCCACTTAGGATTAGCCTACGTGTGCTACTAGATGGCCTAAGAACATGATCTTTAATAGTCCTATAAGAATATCCTAAGTCTAAGCTCCACTTCTGAACAATGGCAAATGCAAGTGTTTACAAGGAGAAAGTCATAAGTGATGATCTAATGGCATGTACTTATCATGCAATAAATGTAATAATTGATGAATAATTCACTGATAGATAAGGCTAAGAAATTATCTTCCTAGTATATAAACGATTTTTTTGAGAAAGCTAGCAAGTTCCTCAATAAACAAAACCATCTCCATTGAATTTCATAATACACACACCCCAAAAGCCCCAAAAGATCAAATGTTTCTCAATCCCAACCTCAAAGGAAAATGTTTATAAACATGCAATGGTTTGCATTGATCTAATTTTGGTGGGATCGAACTCTAATGTTCCTACCAAGAACCACAACCCGTGATATTAATGTAACTAAAGACTAAGGTCCCCATCCTCAATATGGATTCATTAATGAGGGATGAGATGTTATTTTTTCATCACTGGCATATCCAAATTTCCATTTCCATTGTCATTTTGTCCCATGCAACTTAGAAAAAAAATTAAAGATGTTTTTTTTCCATTAAGAATTGTCGAAAATATCAAGGAAGTGTGTCTCTTGAAATTTTTTATATGTGAAAAATTAGGAAACATTTGTAGAACATTTAATACGTGTTTTATATCAATTTTTGTACCAAAAATGATTTTGGTATGCAAATGAAAGGGAAGGACACAAGTTTTGATACATGTTTTGGTATAAATCAATAGAACTCCTCCATCCCATACAACAGTGATTCAAAACACGGGCAAGGTAATTGGACTTTTAATGAAATGACCTAATTCCAACTAAACTATGGGTGAATAAATATATAAATGTTTAGATATCCCTTGAGGAATCGCACCCCAAGAAACATGGATTTACAAGGGAGGATACATACTCTTACAAGTAGTACATACCCCAAGGGGCAGTACTCATGGCTACCTCAAATATCTAGGAGAGCCATCTTCATTTCAAGAGAGCATATGCCAAAATCCCCTGGCTTGCAAATGGTTCACTAGCTAATTAGTTGGAATATCCTAAGAAACACAAATATTGTGAGGAAATATTATACAACTGATGCATGAGACTTTTACAAGGAATCAATGAAAATAATAGAATATAAAATTGGCTATTGAGCATTTCCAAGACAATCATCATCGTTGCTTTCTTATCAATGATCTATGTTATAAGTTGAAACGCAAGAGAATGACAAAGACATTTAAGTGGATCTAATACATCAAATACATCTGCTATGCATGCATGAAGGTTGACTAGCTCCAATTTGGTTGTATTTGTTAGCAAAGTAGTTGTGCAACTCACCAACAATATTTCGACCTACATATTAAATAAAATTAGGTTTGGTTTCAATGTTAACTTGCATGATGTTAGGGTTTTCAATAATAATTTCTAAGAAATAATGATATGCACTACATTGTGGGGCAGTGCCCCTACTCTTGAAGCGTGTATCGAGCAAGAGCACTCCCGAAGAGAACCTACTTGGAAGAGATTTTCAAGAGAATGATCTCAATGGAGGTAGAGCAAGAGAACTCCCAAGATGCTCCCACAATGCTCTAGGGGCATTCCCACTTAGTAAAAAATGCTCCCGAGGCCCAAGGTGTTAGCTTTTGGGGTTACTCCAAAAGTGTTTACACAATGTTTAAGGGTGCTTCATGAGATTTGGAATACATGATATATGTTCAGCCCCTAGATGATCCAAGATGGATTGGTGCATGGGAGATGATCCGTGATGGATTTGCATATAGTTGAGACAACTTGTTTAGTGATTGCTTGACCTCGGGAGGGTGCTTCCTTAGCATTCTTCCCTAGGGCACTGGAGTTCTCTTGGAGGGTGCTTGCTTAGCATTCTTCCCTAGGGCACTGGAGTTCTCTTGTTTGCTTGGTGGATGCCCTTCATTATGGACACATGGAGAGATCCCCTTGCTTGGAGAACACTCTACTTAGGATGAGAAGTGTTGTGCATCTTGGAGGGCATCGGGCCCTGGATAGCATGGGGTAGCTTGGAATCCTACATGGAGGCCTCAAGTTGGCTCAAGGATGCATGGGTTGCAATAGTGTTCATGCAAGGCCCTGGATAGCATGGGGTAGCTTGGAATCCTACATGGAGGCCTCAAGTTGGCTCAAGGATGCATGGGTTGCAATAGTGTTCATGCAGGGGCAGCAAACCCAATAGAGTACATGGCTTAGGAAGAGCTATGGAATCCATGTGGGCTTGGGATGGAGAGGTATGGACACACCTTGAGTAGCTACACCATCTTTGAGCTCGCATTGTGTACAACATCACCTTGGAGCATGACATGAGTACCCTTGGAGTGGAGCACTTCACTTTTGTAGGTCTACATGAGCTTAATATAGGTTGCTTGTAAGGGCTTGGGTCCACATTGTATTGTTGACCTCCCTTACCTCTCATTGCGTCGAGAAGTGCTTTCTACAACCCAGTATGAGCGGAATGTGTCATTCCTTCAGTGCTCAACATGGAGTTGACAAGTGGCATTTAAAAAATATTAATAACAAAAAAAATGTCGGCCATAAATAAAAGTCGTAGTCTAAACATTCTACAAAATGATTCATTTCCGGTGATATTTTCTGAGGATCTTTGCCCAAAATCCAACAAGAAATTGTTAGATACGCAGATTTGAGTGATTATTTCTGTATAATCCAAGTGCCCCAGGGGGTTTTCAGCATGCTGAATCCATTTTTGTATTTAGAAATGGATTTCAAACAACAAAAAATAGTAGTTTTGTGCAAATTTATGTCAATGGATTCCGACGAAAAAAGTCATTTTGTAGAATAGATATACAACGCCTAAATAATGTCCACCTTAAGTGAAATACTTTTATATCAAATTTATATTTGTATATATAAAGTATTTGAAAGTAAGAAAATTCTTATTCCAATATAGGTGCGTTCTACATCCCAATATGAGGGAGATGTGTAATTCTTCTTCACACTTGTGTAGAGATGTGACCTAGAAGAGGAGTCCACTATTCTCTCTCTCTCTCTCTCTCTCTCTCTTGGAGAGGCTAGGGTTGCATGGTCTTCTTAGAGCATCTTAAAGTCTAGGGTTAGGGTTTATCTCTTGGAGGTTTGAGATTAGGGTTTTGTGATAAAACCCTAGGGTATATTTAGTGAAGAAGAAGACGAGAAGAGGATGTCTTGCCTTGAAGGACTTGTTGGAGTGATTCTTGCATGTTGAAGCTCCTTGGTCGAGCTAGGGTTTTTCTTGGTTTTCCCTCACTAGGGTTTTGGAGAGCTAGTGGTTTGTACTATCCTTGAGAGAAGGATATGGTCTGTACATAAACTTCATCTTTAACATATTAATCAATTTTTCAACTATCCAAAACTTGTACAAATTATAGATTTGATATCCAGTCATCTATGTCCTCCATGTATTGTTATTTACAGCTATATATGTCTTGCTGATTTGACACAAGTAAAAGGGCAATTTTGTTGAGTGATTTGACATCATCATTGAAGAATTTAAGGGTTGCTCTGCTGCTGTTATATCTGCTGAAAAAAAAAATCAGATCTAGTTTTTGCTTGATAAGTTGACCTTCAGGGCTGAAATTTATAGACAGTTTGGTATTTTTTCTCCTTGCACTACCTAGAACATTGGGCTGTTAGAGAGTGAAATATTGTATCTTTCCAGCTGTTTTTTTATACTCTATTTCATAGCAGCCCTAAGGCTGAAATTCACAAAGTTAAGATTCGGAAAACCTCTAGTCAAAAAAGTGAAATTTCTATTTTGCATTAAAGTGTGAATTTTGAGAAATTTCAATATGGTATCAGAGCTTGTTGTGGCTGAGCTCACTTTAGTGTAAGAGGGAGCTTCTATTTCAGCTGAAGATTACTTGGGGGAAGTACTTGACCTTGTTTTAGGTTGTTGGGTGTGAAACCCTAGATTGCTTGGGAGAAGCATTTCGGCCCCAAAAAGGGTCTTGTCTACCTCATATACTACTAATTTTGAGCACTTAAGCCTTGTTCAGGATGTGTAAAGTGACTCTCGGTCTTAGAGAGTGTGACCTGTTGGTAGGAGCTTCCAACTTTGTTCCATGGAAGCTCAAGCTTCAGATTTTTGTTGAGGACAATGATCTTTGGGAGCATGTTGAGAAGGAGATTCCAAAATCTACCAATCCAACACAATTGGCCACTAATCGGAGAAGGAAGACAAAGTGAATAAAATCAATCTTGATTATGCAAGCATCATTTCATCTCACACATTTCAGATAAGAAGAAAGGTAAGAAAATGTTTGATGCTTTGATGTATTTTAGATCTCATGTGCTTCTTAACAGATGCTCTTGCCAAACTATCTTTCAGACATTAGTATGAGCAAAATAGATATTAGATACTATGGTGAGCTATTTGACCAAGATCAGTAAACTGGAAGATAAGTTGGCCACCATTGGAGCAAAAATGGAGGATCAAGAATTGGTGTCCATTGCCTTGAAAAGACTTGCTCCTTCTTGGATGTCTGTTGTTCGGGGTGTTTGTGCTTGAGAGAATATACCAAATTTTCCAAAGCTTTGACTTGATCTTGTGAAGAAATCAAATCGCAGTGTTGTTCGAAGCAACAAGGGGAAGTACATGCTATCGACTTCATTGAGAAGACAAAGAAGGGTAGCAAGAAAGGCTACAAGAAGAAAGATCGTACAAATACAGGGAAGGACTTGACTACGGCAATTTGTTTCCAATGTCACGAGATGGGCCATTATGCCAACCAATGTCCATTGAAGAAGGGAAAGGGTGTGAAATAGGTTGTAGTTGGGGCTATAGCAGGTGTAGAGGGGATTCACTCTCAATTTGAGACTACCTTTTGCATGACCGCTAACATTGTGTCTAGTGTTGAATGGTATGTGGATAGTGGAGCTTCAAGACACATGACATATGACAGGTCTTTATCCAGCAGATTTCATGACCAAGAGGGAGGCATGATTGTAGAGATTGGTGATGATGCTACTTATCCTATGAGGAGTTGACTCCATTTCTTTTCAAATGTCTTTAGGTGATGTTATTGAGTTGAGTGATATTCTATTTCTTCCTAATTTGAGGAAGAATCTTCTTTAAATGTCTTGTATGACAAATGTATGATGGAAATTTGCTTTTGAGGGACAGCAGTGCACCATCTGTGATTGTAGTCTAGCTAGTCCAAGGACTTTGGCTAGAGGGGTGAGAGAGGGTAGCCTTTATAGGTTACTTGTCGATCCAATGGCACATGTACATTCCAATAATAGGTTGGATGAGTCTTCTAGTTCCAAGGAGGCACGAGAGCATATAGGAGCGCCTAGATCCTTAATGAGAGCGAGTATACCTCTTAAGAGATATGTTAGTCATATTGCATTGGTTTCATCCATCCGTGAGCCTTCCAATTATTTAGAGGGGAGGTGTGATACCTTAATGGAGGATGACGCTAAGATTGATTCTAAGTTTGCAAGGAATAGGGTTGATGGATTCTCCCAGACTGAGGGAGTTGCCCATGGATTCTCTCAGAGAGAGGGAATCACCCATGGATTCTCTCAGACAGGATGGAGTTGACCAAGATGTTACTCTTGCTTCAAGATTCTCTCAGGATAAAGGAGTTGACCTAGTTCAAGTTGTCTCTACTGCGGAAGGATTTGAGGTGCATGAGAGGGATTCTCACGTTGACAGGTTGTTGATGACCTTGCATGGATTGTTGCCTATACCACGAGTTGGTTATTCCAAGATCAAGGAGTTCACTTGTGAATATTTATATCTTTGAAACTTTGATAGATGTGATCCAATTGTCTTGATCTTGTATGGAGATGTGATCTTCTCTATAGGATGTCCTAGATAGCTCATGATGTGGTGTCCATTGATTTTGCCTTGTTATTCTGACTTGGAGGATGGAGTTTGGCAGGTTGCTTGAGATGTTGTGACAACATAGTTGACAAGTGACAGTTATTTTTTTGATTGAGATGTTGTGACAACATAGTTGACAAGTGACAGTTATTTTTTTGATTGAGATGTTGTGACAACATAGTTGACAAGTTCTTTACACATGACAATGGTTGATTCTAAGACTACAACTGGTACATATTTGCAAGTAGCAGGTTTGGTGGAGTTGCAAAGGGATTCGACAAGTGTTGGTGTGAACACTTTCCTACTAACAAGAGTGTTAGCTTTTGGGATTACTCCAGAAGTGTTTACACCGTGTTTGCGGGTGCTTCATGAGATTTGGGGTACATGATGTATGTTCAACCCCTAGATGGTACGAGATGGGTTGGCCCATGGGAGATGATCTATGGTAGATTTGTGCGATGGAGATAGCTTGCTCAGTGATTGCTTGACCTCAAGTGGTGCTTGCTTGACATTCTTCCCTAGGGCGCTAGAGTTCTCTTGCTTGCTTGGTGGACGCCCTTCATTATGGACATGTGAAGAGATCCACTTGCTTGGAGAATGCTCTACTTAGGAGGAGCGTTGTACATCTTGGAGGAGGGCATCCAGCCCTAGATAGCATGGGGTAGCTTGGATTCCTACACAGAAGCTTGGATTTGGCTTGAGGACACTTGGGTTGCAACAGTGTTCATGCCAAGGTCGTTGATCTAGTGGAGTACATAACTTAGAAGCGACAAAGTCTATGTGGTCTTAGGATGGACAGGTGTGGACACACCTTGAATAACTACACCATCTTGGAGCTTGTATTGTGTATGACATCACCTTGAAGCATGACATGTGTACCCTTGGAGTAGAGCACTCCAGTTGTGTAGGCCTACATGAGCTTATTGTAGGTTGCCTATAAGGACTTGGGCACCCATTGTATTGTTGGCCTCCCTTACCTCCCACATATATAGAGGAAGGAGGGAGTCCTTTGATTATCATCGTCATCATTATCATACTCTTCTCCTTATACTTGGTCTTCTTGGAGTGATTCACTATGGTTCATGAGGAAACCATAGGAGAAGCATGGGAGGAGAGCATCTTTCTTGGAGATTTCTCTTGTGACTAGGGTTTGCTCTTGTGAAAAATATGTTGGAGATGATCACATATAATAATAACTTGTGTTGTTCATTCTTATTCACTCGTGTAGAGATGTAACCTAGATGAGGAGCGTACTAGTCCTCTCTCTCTCTCTTGGTCTTCAATTGTAGTTGATATCTCTCTCTCTCTCTCTCTCTCTCTCTCTTGGTCTTCAATTGTAGTTGATATCTCTCTCTCTCTCTCTCTCTCTCTCTCTCTCTCTCTCTCTCTCTCTCCTGGAGTTGAGAGGGTTTCATGGTCTTCTTGGAGCACCTTGGAGCATCTTGAAGTCTAGAGTTAGGATTTATCCCTTGGAGGTTTCAGATTAGGGTTTTGTGATAAAATCCTAGGGTATATTTGGTGAAGAAGAGAAGAGGACATCTTGCCTTGGAGGGCTTGTAGGAGTGATTCTTGCATGTTGAAGCTCCTTGGTTGAGCTAGGGTTTTTCTTGTTTTTACCTAGCTGGGGTTTTGGAGAGCTAGTAGTTTGTGCTAGCCTTGAGAGAAAGCTATGGTATGTACAAAAACTTCATCTCGAGTATATTAATGAAGTTTTTAGTTGTCCAAAACTTGTGCAAATTCCAAATTTGATTTTCAGCCATCTATGTTCTTCATGTATTGTTTTATACGACTATATGTCTTGCTGATTTGACATAAGTAAAAGGGAAAAATTGTTGATTGATTTGACATGAACATCGAAGAATTTAGGGGCTGTTCTGTTGCTGTTATATATGCTGTTTTGCTGCTGTTATATCTGCTGTAAAGGTAAATTTTCAGATCTGGTTTATGCTTGATAAGTTGCCCTTGAGGGCTGAAACTGATCTAAAAAGTTTGGTATCTTTTCTCCTTGGATTGATTGCCTAGAAGATTGGGCTGTTAGAGAGTCAAATATTGTATCTTTCTACTGCTGTTTTATACTCTATTTCATAACAGCCCTAAGGCTGAAATTCATAGGGTTAAGATCCAGGAAACCTCTAGTCAAAGAGGTGAAATTTCGGTTTTGCATCAAAGTGTGAATTTCGAGAAATTTCAACACAGGGAATGCTCCCACGTGTTTTCCTTTTTTTGCTTTTTATACATGTGATGCCCAAGAGAAGGATGGCTAGGGTTTATTGATGGATTTATAACCCTATTTCACTTCATTTGCTCTCATTCTATCATGCATCTCACTCGTCTTTGCTAAGGTTTGAGTGGGATTTTTACTAGTTGTTGAGGAGCAGATTTGTGAGAGCTTGGATGGAAGATTGAAGGCTGTCATATAGTTACATTCAACCGATGTTGGAGCACTGAAGAGGTAAGATCTAAGCCTATTCTCACTTGTTTTTTTCCTTGTGTTGTAAACTTACATGTTTTCAATGTTGAATGTTCTCTTCTCCTACTCTTTCCCAATCCTTCATCTCCCTCATTCTATTGCACATTATTCTCAAAAAGCGTGATGGGTATGTGGTGTATGCTTCCCTTTTTTTATTATCATTGTGTTGATGGGAACCTGAAATACCAACAATGAGAAGGAAGAAGTGGAATATGGAGGTGGCCCATACCAAGGAGAGGAGGAAGAAGAAGGGGGTGATGAAGCTAACAATGATGATAAAAATAAAAACAAAGAGTTTAACATCCTTATGAAAGTATGTGGCAAGGCTGGAGGAAGGGAAAGGGGTCGTAGAACCAAATTTTCATGCCCTCGTTGTAATACAAATTGCAAGCATATACATGTGTGAGGAAGCATCTATATGGGTTATTTCCTAGGGATGAAAAGAAGCAGATAAGAGTCGAACCCTACAAGAAAGTACCAATGCTAGAAAAAAATACACCAAGGAAGAGCATGAAGCATAAAATAAATCAAGAAAACCAAAGGGTCAATCTAAGGCCTCATACTCATATAGAATGTTTGGTACTCTATCCACATACCCACGTGCCAATGGATCCTCGGCCATGCATTCAGCGCATAGCAATCGCAAATTTTCTTGACCAAAGTTGTAGGGAGTACATGGATTCAAAAGTGTTCCATACTCAAGACCGGACCCCATTTGGCGGATCACCTCCTTCTCGGTGCTACCCTCATGAAGGGGCACTAAGACATATACCGACACCAGCGCAACCCCAGACTCCAGATCAATTCAGACCTGTGGGACCTTCACTCATCTAACGAGATTACAGCGACATGTCCAAACCAGATCCCCTCCCAGAAGACAGACGAGATCCCCCAGACCTCGTCAGTGCACTACCTCTACCAGCCAACAGCGCAGCAGACAATCCAGGCACCCCACCAGTCCCTTGAGACACCGATTATACTCAACTTTCTCCATTTGGCCTCAGATGTAGGAGAGATGGATCTATTCCTTGACAGATCTATTCCCTCTCTTTTGTTTTCTCTTTCCCTTAGACCTTCAACTACGATGTACCCCATCATCCGAGCAAGTATATGAGTTCGAGGACAAGTGGTTTTTAATGCCTCGGGGTAGTTCTCACTTTCTACTACTCTACCTTATTGCACTTTACTTTCTTCCTATCGCCTTTTATAGGAGACCTTTTGGTACTCCCGCTTTGTATTGGCATCATTGTACTCAGCAGTCCCTTTGACCTACTTTTGTGGTCATTGGTTGAACATTAATAAAATTGTCTTATCTTATCTTATCTATGCATGTGGCATACTATTCAATGTTCTTTGCTCACCCTATGATATGGTCTATGTTATCAACAATGCCTCTAGAGGACCTAGGAGCCCCAAGTATGACAAAGCCAAAACCATCAAACTTGACAAGTAAAAAGCCAAAATCCATAATTCTATGGACAATTTACAAATGATTAAACTGAATATGGGGTCATATATTATAACTGATTGTTGGACAAATGTTTAAGGGCCTGCCATTGATAAACGTTCTTGGTGTGCCTGCTAGAGGTGCAATCTTCCTTACAACCCATGACTACTCAAATTGTTACAAGACCGATGTTAATATTGCAAAGCCCTCATTGAAAACCATTCAAGAGATTGGGCCATACTAGTAGGATCTTCCCTAGGGATGTGATAGGCCTATGGGCCCACTAGAGTTAAGAATATGAAAATCAGAGTGACCATTTAATATATTGTGGACTAGGTACATAATGTTAGTTTTTATTAAATAAGGCCCATTGGGTAGTTAGAATTTGTTAGAATTTGTTAGCTAGCTATAAATAAGGATGGAGTCCTTATGAATCATGATTGGAATATATCCTATTGGAGCTTAGCTCATTGGGATGTCAATTGGGTGTAGCTCAAGTTGTTGTGAGGAAAATTGTTGCCCTCCCCACCCAAGTTCAAACTCGACTTTGTGACGTTTTTGCCCTTAGTGGGCCTCGGTACAATCCTCAGAATGAGAAGGGCTCGAGCATTTTATAGAATAAAGAGTTGAACATTTATAATATTTTGTTTGTGATTCAATTTTAAGGGTTAAGGATCATACAAGTGGTATCATAGCATTTTCCAGTGTACAAGGGCCAAATTTTCTCTTTTATTTTTTCGCAAATATAGAGCCAAAACATTCAAGTCAATCTCTAAAGCTTGAACATGAAATATAGAAACCAATTGCAAATTTGGATTCTTTAGACAAAAATAAGCGATTTCAACAAAAAAATCACTTGAATCGGAGGTTTGACAAAGGAGATATTGTAGTGTGAAAATTTGCTCTATATTACAGTGACAAGTATTGCAAAGTAGATATCTTTTGGCAGAGTGCCTAAACTGCTACGAGACCAACACCATTTGAAAGATGACTTCCATGGTTTCGATTTGGTATATTATTATATGATATACTTCCAAGCAATGTTCAACACACTACAACCTTTGCAAATTGTCAACGCCAAACCCTAATGGAACCAAAGAGTGGCAATGTTGAGACTAATTCAAAAGGAATGGGTAGCCATGATGAGCACATTTCAGGACAGGATGAACCAAGTGATGACAACTATGAGACAAATTAAGAATGACCGTCGACGATATCATTGACAAGACATATACTTTCATCAAAGAAGAGCATATAAAAGACATATATGCATGATGTTATTTAGAAGAAGGTTGTAAAGAATGTTATATGGAAGCCAACTACTTTCAACTTCTCTTTGATGACTCTACTCCATCATATGAAGTTAACATTAGTGAGGGAAGACATAAGCAAGGGGTGCCTACAAGTTTCCCATATAATTCTTCTACAATGGTAGTGTTACTTCCACAACCACTTTTTTGTGGCTATATGGTTACTATTCTTGCTATGGATGGTTCTATTTATTTGGATCCACATGACTAAGGTGGGCATTGCGAGCACATCATTCATCCATTCGTTCAACATTAGTACCTATACATGGGACCCAAGTTTATGAACAAGTTGCTTGGACTACTTCAATGTTGAGGCCAACAACTATACATGGAACCCTGGCTTATGGTCAAGCCTCCTGGACTAGTTCAACATTGCAATCAGACCACACCCATACATGGGACCTTAGTTTATGGTTTTACAACATCACTACAAGCATTGAGGGCAAAGCCTCTCGAAGGGGAATGGAAGGTGGGATCCTCCCAAGGAGTGTAATAGGGGCCTATGGGCCCATTAAAGTTCATAATAGGATAAATATGGTGGCCATTTAGCCTCGAGTGTTAGATCAAGTGGTCATGAGCCAAATGTGAGATCTCTCCCCCAAGTTGGGGAGGTCAGGGGTTCAACCCTCCTGATCCTCTCAAGGTTAGGTGCTCAGAATTTGGCACCTATGATTTCCTCGTTTACCATCTATGGATCACGAGAAATTACTCAAAGGGTTTTCTATAGGGTTTTCTTTGGGAAAAAAAATATGGTGGGCATTTAATGTAATGTGGACCATGTCCACAATGTTAGTTATTATTAAATAACTAGATCTATGGGTTAGGAAGTTTGGGCAGCAAGGTACTAATGATTTTCTATGGCCAAAGATTCGGATCTGCACCAAAATGGTAGTTCCCAGCAAGTTGGAAATCACTCTACAAGTTTGGGGTTCAAATCCCCCTAGGGTCAAGACCCAGAAAATATTTTGGGCAACAAATAGATTTGCTTTGGCTGGAAATTACTGATAGATCCCAGAAAGTAAATGATATAACTCTGAAGAATAAATCTGGAGCCTAAGCAGGGGTTTCTTGAGATGGTATACTTACTTGTACTCCCCATATGAGGGAGAAACTTCGTAGATCTAATGTATGTTTTGTTGTTACAATGTGTAGATCTGCACAATCCCTCAAAATACCCTTGTGAAATATACAATTAAGAGGTATGTCTGGTTTATTGGAACAAGTAATCATCATAGTCTTCTCCCTCCATCTGGGAGAACCTCTAGTTCTGGATCTTGCAATGCTTGCATATATACATTGTTCTTCATCACAACTTTCAGTTGATTGCTTTTATTGAGTTCATATCAGGTTGGTAATCTTGTGATTCTTAATACAGTGACTGGTTGTTCTGGCTTCT
>ML776808.1:1794272-1812813 GCA_009831015.1 Picea engelmannii
TTGCATGAGAAAACATGAGCCATGTACTTCTCTGTTACTTAGGTTTTAGATTTTAGGGGGTTTTAGAGGGTTTCAGGTTTCTGGGACCAAACCGGCCGGTTTCGGTTTCAGTTCAATGGTTTTTAAAACACTGGTCACTTTGACTTGATTGACTTTATACTTAAATTAAAGTATTTATTATTATTTTTATTTTATTTATTTTAATTATTAGGTTTTTAATTAAACCTAAAAGGTAGGGTTAAATTAATTAACCCTAATCCCTTCCTAAACTATAAAAGGAACCTCACCCCTCTCTCATTCTTACATTTTTTTATAGTTCCTCCCCTCTAAGCTATCTTGGTCTGAAATTTGCTGCAGCTTCTCTTGTTCTGACTGGTATTGGGTGTGGCCTCCTCTTTTGGTTCAGTTTCTTCTCTTGCTGGATATGTGGTATGGCCCCTCCTTGGATCTGATGTATATGTTGATTTTAGGTGCAACCCCCTTTCTCAGATCTGATGTTATGCTGTATGGGTGTGGCCCCTTTCTCAGATCTGATGTGTATGTTGTATGGGTGTGGCCCCTTTCTCAGATCTGATGTGTATGCTGTGTATGGGTGTGGCCCCTCCGTGGATCTGATGTATATGCTGAGTTTAGGTATGGCCCTACTTGGATCTGATGTGTATGCTGAGTTTTGGGTGCAGCTCTTCCTTGATCTGATTTGTATGTGTATGCTGTATGGGTGTGGCCCCTTTCTCAGACCTGATGTGTATGTTGTATGGGTGTGGCCCCTTTCTCAGACCTGATGTGTATGTTGTATGGGTGTGGCCCCTTTCTAAGATCTGATGTGTATGTTGTGTATGGGTGTGGCCCCTCCTTGGATCTGATGTATATGCTGAGTTTAGGTATGGCCCTACTTGGATCTGATGTGTATGTTGAGTTTTGGGTGCAGCCCTTCCTTGATCTGATTTGTATGCTGATTTAGGTGTGACTCTTCCTTGGATCTGAGTTTATGGTGAGTTTGGGTTCAGCCCTTTTCTCTTGCTGGATATTGTCTACGGCCCCCTTTAGGACAGTCCATCTTCACTCCTTTCGCTGCATGTGCCTCTAGTGCCAACAGTATGTTGTTGTTGTCCCTATTTTATGACCTATGCATGCTACCTGTCCTACAACTGGCTGTACCCTATTCAGAGCTTGTTGTGGCAGCCCCAAAACAACTATTTAATTATGTCGTCTATGACAGTAGCAGTACCATACCCTTGGACAGATTTTGTAAGGCTGTTAGTGGTCAACCTCTAGATTGGACAGTGGTGTCCTTGCTTCAGCCTTGTACTTAATGGTTGGTATGCTGGTTGGTTTTCTGATATTCTCCTAAAAAGTTCTTCTTGGCAATATTGTTAACAAGATCATGATGAGAGCTGCCCCTGAGGATTTGATCCATGATCATAAAAGTTTTTTCTGAGCATACAGAAAAGGGGACAGCAATAAGTACCTCAAGTAAATTTGCTCTTTGTTCTTGGCTAAGGTAATGTTCAGAATCCAGATCTATTATTTGTTCAAGTTAATGTTTAGAATTGTTTTTTGTTCTTAATAATGATTAGATCTGTTCAGAATTGTTTTTCTATAGTTCAGATCCATCTCTGTGATTGTTTTACTTCAGAAATTTTGAATTGATTGCTGATTCATATCTACTGTAGTAAATGAAAGTAAAAGAATACTTCTGATCTAGTTTGTCCTTAATTTTCTAACAAAAAGAAAGCTCCTACTTTAAACTTCCCAGGCACTAAAACCCTCAGAGAGTAAGTTGGTTGTTTCGAGTAAAATTGCCAATCAATGAAGGAAAAAAAGGGAGAGTTTTCAAACTCGATGGTTTGGGACAAGAAGCACATTTATTAGATGCAACGTAAGAACTCCATTCCGGCCAAAAAATTCAATTACTAGTTGAGTGGATGTTTATTTTAATGTTTCAAGCATCATCAAGTTGCAAGAAAAAATGTTTACTGCATCTAAAATTGACAGTCCATCTAAAAAGCAACAATTTAACGGTGAGATCAACAGAATGTTAAGTAGTCCACCAAGGTTCCATTTTCATTGTGGTCTACCCCACCTAAATGGCATGTCAAAAAGGGAAGAGGCCAAGTGCAACCCCTATGCAATTTAAGTGGCATGTATAACCCTCATACCTCGTAACTAAACCGAAGGAAGTTTGTGCTATGTGGTGCAGCCCCAAACGTTAATATTAATGAGATAAGCAACACAATCAAAAGCCTAACCGCACTAATGGGTTTAACAAAAACATGGACTAACCTCAATTCATATTAAACACCACACTAAAATTTATCTATAGTCGATGCTTCAATAGGGATATTCTCTTCCTCTTTCTCCATTACTCTCACCTCCACCTCTTTTTCTGATGTTGGAGTAGGAATTTCACCTCCACCTCCTATTCTGCACTTACTTCTGAGTCCGCATAGTCTTATATCTTGTTCTAGCTAGGGTTATGATTTTGGTTACTTCTTCATATGGTAGATTAGCTTCTTTCATTTTATGCTTTACCTTTTAGCTTATAAGAGATGCTTTGGCACTCCTTCAGTATGTATCTACTGGATTGTGCTTTTAAGTCCCACTGGCCTACCTTTCAGGTTATTTGTGGACATTAGCCTGATGGGCTAGCTCAAGTGGTTGAGTGCTTTTGAGCTTCATGCAGAAGGTCTTGCGGTCAATCCCTCATGCTAGCTTTCTCTATTGTGTGACTCTCTTGATGACCCCACTAGGTCAAGCGCCGTAGTCAGCACCAACGGGTTGACACTGGGTATCATCCACAATATGTGGGGAAGTGCCCAGGGATTTCCTTGGGAGGTTTTCCTTAGAAAAAATCTCTTATCTCATCTTATATATCCAGCAGCTTTCATGATCTTTCCACTGCATTGCTTCAGCTCTATCATGAGTTCAATGTTGTGGGTAGGCTCTGTCATTCTTAACAAATTTGCCTTAAATCCCCCTCTACATAATAATCACAATCACGGCTGGCTGATGCAAAGTGATTGCTAGAATCCTATCTGCATGGCTTTTAGAGAAAAAGCTGAAATTTAACTTGGGCATAAACATTAGAGATAGGTTTCTACCTAAAGTTAAATGTGTGGGACCTCCCATGGTATTGAAATTATGTTCACTGGTTTTCTTTTTTTTCCTTTTCTTTTGGTGGGGAGGGGGGAACTCCAACGATTTCTAAGACATAAACCAAGAAATCTAATCGCAATAACATTGTGATTTTCTTCCAAATAAAAGTATTTATGAACCCATTTGTACCAGATCAAAAATACAGAAAGACATTTCGTAATAAAATCCCAAAAAGTGGAAGACAATGAAACCCTACCTTGAAACCCTCGGCCCTCAGGCACCGAAGATGGGCATCAATCCATTTGGTGCATGCATCCTCCCCGTGCTCGACGATGCATTCGTCTCTCAGCTTTTTAGTATTGGGACAAGCACAGCATATTCTCTTCTTCGGCTTCACCTCTGCTTCGTTCCCATTCGAAATCCCTGCCCTTGGGGGGCTTCCGGAGATATCCAGTTCAAGCTTCATGGACAAAAATGTAAATCGCTTGGGTTTTACGTGTGACGTTGTACAGAAACAGTCCCTCGGTATGCTTTCGAAGACGGAAATTACATTTGAGCCGTAGGTCCTCCTCTTCTTATAGGCGAGTGTTTCTCGCAGAGAAAAGAGACCGAGGGCACACGGAGAAATCTGCTCGCCGGCTTGACACGTGACTCTCTTTTTACCGGACCACGTGGCACAACCAAAAAAAGCGGAGTCCATCTATGCCTTTTTGGGGTTGCAAAGAGAAAGGGAGTTGTAGTAAGATGAGAGAAGTGTATTTTCAACAAGGTAGCGCTGCAAGCAACTTAGTAAAGGTTTTTTTTTTTTTAATTAATGCAAAAGGGCTTTTGTTTAGAGAATTGCGTTGGCTACCTGTTCTACGAAATGGTTTTTTTCACCGGAATTCAGCGATATAAATTTATATGAATTACTGTTTTTTTGTTGTTTAGAATCCATTTTTGAATGCATAAATGGATTCAGCATACTGAAAAACTCCTAGGGCACTCGGATTTTACAGAAATAATCACCTAAATCTACGATTCCAACAATTTCTTGTCAGATTTCGGGTAAATATCTCCGGAAAATATTTTCATTTTGTAATATCTTTAGCCTACGGCTTAGAGAATTGTTAATGAGACCATAGGGATAGGGAACAACCTGTAACCTTACGAACATTGCAACACGTTTTCTCTAGGCAATAGTTAAATTTATAAAGTTGTGTCATTATTGGCATATATGTGGGGAAATAATATAAAACGTGATTTAAAAAGGGGTCATAGCCCGTCTAGAACGTAGTGTACCTATCTGTTTTTTTATGACTGAAGTGTTTTCCAAGGAAGAAATAATCAACATGCATTTATCTTAATCCGACCCGTGTATTTTTCTAAGTTAATGTATCATTACCATCTCATCCTCCCTTTAACTTATTAAATACAATCATTGAATTTATGTAAGAGAGTTGGTGTGAAAAGTCACATCCCAAAGTTATTGAGAGCATGGCCTTGAGTACAATCAACATTGGGAAGAGTGAGTGAGAGTCAAGCAAGCGTGGGAGAAAAAGGAAACTCGAGTAGGAAGAGAGTGTAGTTTTTGCTTGTTGATTTTGGAGAGCGAGAGGAGAGATAAGTGCTAGGAAAAAGCACCAGCCATGGTATGGTTGAGAACAACCACGAGAGGGTTGGTTTTTATGCCCAGAGATGCTTGTAGTGAAGGTCGTACGCCTATAAATGGCATTTCCTATTGAGGAAATGGTTCAAGTGCCTTGAGAAAGTTGTTGTGAGCACTCTTGAAGCAGCTAATAATTCCTATAGTCCATGGCTAAGAGATTTCTTGGAAAACCAAGTGCACTGGAGCCCTAGAGGAAAGTGGGAAGGCCCAAAGGACCGTGTGGCAGAGAAGGGGATCACATTCCTTGGGTTGTGCAGATTGAGTGGAAGGAGAGTTGGTGGATTGGAATTGTTGTTGGAGTAGAACCTAGGTTTTGGGTTATTGATTGTGGAGAGTGGACAACCAAAAGGGTCAGACGTCCTTGTGGACTCATAGCCTCAACTCAGGGGTGGCTTGTTGTTGAAATTTGGAACAACAAGCTTGTGGCTAGAAGAAACATCCTTCATACGCAGTCAGTTGGTTCATCTATTTAAAGATAAGTTTTTGTTATGTTATTATGTTAATTCTGTTGTGTAAAGATGAATATTGAAATGTTTTGTTTTATTGATTAAATGCATTCATGAATTGTATTATGTTATTACATGCATCTGTAATTTGGCATGCTACATGTTGTTAATTTTATTTGTATAGAGCATTCAAAACTATTTTTAGTAGGCGGATATTTTACAGTTAGTATCAGAGCAAATTTTGTGTTTTGTTGGTAATGGGTATGTTACAATTTGGTATCAGAGCTTTAGGTTCGACATCAAACCCGTGTGGGCCAAAGACCAGCGCAAATTTGGCAAATTCATTGTTGTGGAGTTTTGATCTATGACGGATTTGGAGAAATTAGTGGAACCGGAGTGAAATCCCCAAATTTTTGAGCAAATTCATGTTGAATTTGCACTCATAATGGTTGAGGAGATGATCAATGGCATCGATTTGCAAATTGCAGAGTTGAAATCGGCCTGGAAGGGGGAATTTTGTGTTTTCATGGCGACTGAGGAGTTAGTTAAATCAATGGCTCAAATCACATTAGACTTGGCGATCAACGAGTGAGATTCATTTTGGATTGGATAAAATTTTCAAGTTCAACAAAGAAAAATATCAAAAAAAATTATGGAATTTTTGGAAATTAAATTTTTTTTGGAAGTTTTTTGAAAGTATGTATAGGTGATGACGTGGATCGTACCCATGACGTTGACTGATAGGATCCACATTGGTAGCGCCATGGTGGCGGAAGAAGGGGGTCATGGAATAGAGTTTGATGAATTGATAACCGAGATCACATTTGATTTTGAGATTGACGACCCAAATTCATCTTGGATACAAAGCTTTTCGAGGTTCGGTGGAATTTAGCGAAGTATGGACATTTTTCACAGTTTTTCGATGAAGAAAAAAATGTCAATCATCAATGGGGTTTTCAAAGTTTGGCAACTTTTGGGGAATCGACGGTCCAAATGCCACTCAATTTAGCAATCAACAGTCGAGATTTATCCATGGCTTGGTGAAGTTTAGTGAATCGACAATAGAGATTGCATTTGATTTTGAGTTCGACGGCTCAAATTCATCCTAGTTTTGGTCAAAAACTTCTAAGTTTCAAAGCTCGGTGAAATTCTATGAAGTACAAACCTTTTCGAAAATTGTTGATCATTGATGGAGCGATCGGAGTTCGATGAAATCTTACGAAATAGTGACCTTTTTTAAAATCGTCAATCGTCAATGTAAAGTTTTTTGTCAATCACTAATGAAGAGGAAATCGTCAATCATCGATGCAATATTTTTAGCCGATGTGTTAAGATATTTAAACACTTATGAGTTAGTTAAGATCTACTTGGTCTAATGTGTCGTTGCGTAAAAGTGTGTTTCTTTAGTATGCATTTGTAGTTAAGAAATCCAACGGTCACGATATGTTCCCGACATAGAGTGATCTGACGATTCATATTCTCCTCGATCTTAATGGTTACATTGATCTGTGACTTAACATTCGATTAGTCCATTATTGATTATGAGAAACTCTCTTGTAAAATATCTCTGTAATTTTTTTCTTTTGCATTAATAAATTGCTCCATGTGGCCGCATTCGCTGGGGTCGTGGATGTTTCCCCGTAGGGGTTTTAACACGTCAAAACATCGGTTTATTGATCTTTGATCTAGTTGTGTGAGTGGTTATTGAAGGTGTTCGTCCTCTGTTGGAATACATGTGTTGTCGAACATTGTATCAAACTCTGTTTGAAGACCCGCTCCCATTGTAGATCGAGATCGTGAAGCGGAGTTGCCTCATCTCTGGTTTCTAACATTTCTGCACATTTTTTAGCTGAGAGAACTATTCCATTGCGTCTAAAGCACTCGTTTTAGTCATGAACACTTTTCATTTCACTCGAAAAGGTTTTTGTTTGCATAAGATACAGTCATTTCAGTTAGATCCAAAGGTATAAAGCCATAATACGCCCTCTTTAATTTTTTGTAGAGTTTTATTTTGGTTTTATATTGTTTGTTTCTGGGTTGTTACTCTTTTATATCTGTGTATGCACTTTACCCCGCGCCCTATGCAACCTTGGAAAATCAGAAACAGATAGTAAAATGTGCATTTTCCGGGTAAGCTAACCAAGATCTAACCCTTGTTGTCATCGAGAAGCGGAATTTTTTTCTTGTGTGAAAAGAGTTTTTTATGAGCACGCTCTCCAAGGTCTTTTTCCACAACAACAACAACAATCCTTCATCTAAACAATACAATATGTTTTGCTAGCTCACTTGGTTAAAAGTTGTCTTATTAAGTAAGAGGTCTTGAGTTCAAGACTCTTTTTTGTTACTTTTTTATAAAAAGCTCATGCATCCATTGTAAAGTGTATTTCACTTCAAGTATAAAAGTGAATCACTATAAGTAGTTTTAATATTTTATTTTAAAGTTATTTATTTTGCATGCAACTTTCTTTTATAAAGTAACTTCATTGTAAAAGTGATTCCTGCTTCTTTTTATAAAAGTGGGTCACTTCATAAAGCAAGTTATTTGGAAAAGTGAGGGCATAACTTTCAAATCTGAACTTCGTTTTCAGTGCCCTTTTTTTTTAAACCGCTTAATTTTTTGAGATATTTCCATCCATATCATCAGTTTCAGTTTTTAAATCCATATTATCTACATATTTAATATGACATCTTCCAGTGATTTTTTACTTACCAGCACCAACTACTTCCAATGGAAATCTCGTATGGAGGATTTATTAAGAAGTAAAGGCTTGTACTAGATTACCTTGGGAAAGGAAAAAGAACCCACTGATGATGAAAAGAAATTCAAATGGGCTAATAGGAATGACGAAGCACGTGAACTGATCGAAATGTCCATCTCTCTTGATTTAATATTTCACCTTCAAGAAATTGATGACCCCGATGAAGCTTGGGAAAAGCTTGAATCTGTGTTTGGTAAACACATTATTATTCAAGCACATCGGTTAGAAAATCGAATATTGGTTTTAAGTCCAAATGATTTTTCTTGCATTGAAGACTATCTATCTAAGTTTAAAACACTTAGAATTTTATGTGAAGAGTGTAACATAAAGCTGGAGGAAGAGCGTTGTGTCTATATTATTCTTTCTAAGCTAGGTAGTGCATATTATGTGTTTGTATCTACCTTTATGCCACGAGAGAGGCTCTAGGGAAAGCTTGTCAAAAACCCACTCTTGAGTCCTTTTGTGATGTTTTGATTAGAGAGCAAGATAAGCTTGTACAACTTGGAGTGATCAGCACTGTAGGTACCTCTAACAAAGCCTTAGTCGCCCAACAGAAAGATAAACCCAATAATCCCAAGAAGCAACATCCTCGCCACAACAACAAACGAAACTAGGGTCCCAAACCCACTCAGACAGCTTCAACTCCTAATGGTGACAAATGAGCAAAATCTAAAAATAAGAAGACTGGAAGACATTGCAACTTTTGTGGGAAAGATGATCATGATGAGTCCAAATGTTTCAAGAATATGGTAGCTTTAGAAGCAGTTATGAAGAAGCACAACATCAGTATTGATTCTACTACTTCTTCTTCTTCTTCTTCTTCAGATGGACATGCACTTTCTACTTCTAGTTTCTCCTTCAATGTAACTTCTATTTCTTCTTCTTCTAATGAGTGGCTTATTGATTATGGAACATCTTGTCATATGGCTAAGGATAAAGCCATATTTTATGCTCTAAATGAATGTAACACCAAAAAAACATTTGTTGGTGATGATAGATCTCTTAGTGTTGTAGGATCTGGAACAGTTCAATTAAATAATGGTCATTTCAATGATGTATTAAGTGTTCCAAGTATTTCATGTAACCTTGTATCAATATATCAAATCACTCATTCAGATGAAGGTAAAACCATAGAGTTTTCACCTCACCGGGTTGTAATCAAAGGATCTAAAAGATCCTAAGCATGTTCTTGCAACTGGAATTGTTGATGATATTACCAGGTTGTACAAGTTTGACAACTTTGCTTCATCATCTTTTCCATCAGTTTTTGTTGCTCAAGTGATGACTTGAGCAAACTTTGGCATGAGCGGTTTGGTCATTTAAACTATCGTTCATTGCAACAACTATGTAATCAACAAATGGTGACTGGTCTTCCTCTTGTTTAATGCAGATATGGTGTTTGTGTCGGTTGTGTTCTCGGCAAACATCATCTTGACAGTTTCAACAAACGTGCCTCTTGGCACGCCTCGGGCCCTTTGCAGCTTGTTCACAGTGACTTGTGTGGTCCACTTTCTTCTCATTTTTCTAGGTGCAAGTATTTCTTAACTTTCATTGATGACTTTTCCAGACGTACTTGGGTTTACTTCTTAAAACTTAAAAGTGAAGTTTTTGACAAGTTTGTAGCCTACGAGGCCCTTGTAGAGAAGCAATATGGACATCAAATTCAAAGGTTAAGAACAGATAATGGAGGTAAATATGTGAACAATAATTTTACAAGTTATTGCACTAGACAGGGCATCCAAATGCAACACATTGTTCCATATACACCACAACAAAATAGTGTTGTTGAGAGAAAGAATCGCGTATTAAAACAAATGGCTAATTGTATGATGTATTCTAAGGGATTAAGTCTAAAGTATTGGACAAAAGCCATAAATTGTGCAAATTACATAGTAAATCGTACTCCCACAAAGGCTCTTAAAAATATAACACTGAAAAAAGCATGGACTAAAATTAAACCAAATGTAAGTCACTTTCGTGTATTTGGCAGTATAGCATGGGCTCACATTCCTGATGAGAAAAGGAAAGCATTACAGCCTAAAAGTGAGAAGTGTATGTTTGTTGGTTATTCTGAATATCTCAAAAGGTTACAGACTTCTTCAACCACATTGTAATGAAATTATTATTAGAAGAGATGTTAAATTTGATGAAAATTTCTTGGCCTGCGAGCCTAATTCGACGATTGTGCCTTCTTTGGCCTGCGAGCCTAATTCGACAATTGTACCTTCTTCGGCCTGTGACCCATCTTCGACGTTTGCGCCTTCTTCTATTCCTATTATGGTTTCTTCTTCAGATGGTGACAGTGAGGATGAAAATCCCCCTTCTCCTGCTCACTTTCCTCTAGATGAGTCCATTGAACCTGAACCAACACCAGCACCATCGCTTCCTAGATGGGTATGTTCAACACGAGAAACAGTTGGTGATATTTTCGGTGATCCTTCAGATCAACGTCGGACACATTCTCAGTTCGAGCGATCCTCTTCTCTTTTGGCTCAAGTTTTAGAGACTCGTGATCCAAAGACATTTGCAAAAGCTTCAGGTCATCCAGATTGGGATACAACAATGAATGAAGAGTATCGTTATTTAATGGCAAACGATACTTGGGATCTTGTACCTCTTCCAAAAGGAAGAAAACTTGTCAAATGTAAATGGGTCTACAGAACTAAGTATGCATTAGATGGAATTGTTGAAAGACACAAGGCTCAGTTAATTGTCAAAGGATTTTCCCAAGTTGAAGGAATTGACTATAATGAAACCTTTGTCCCTGTAGCCAAAATGAATTCCATCTGCCTTGTTCTTTCCCTTGTTGCCTCGCATAAATGGGAGGTCCATCAAATGGATGTTAAATTTGCCTTCTTGCATGTGAATTTGCAAGAAGAAATCTACATGGAACAACCTCCTAGCTATGTCTAGAATGACTATAGCCTTGTTTGCCACCTTAAGAAATCTCTCTATGGTCTTAAGCAAGCTCTCCGAGCTTGGTATGCCAAAATGGACAACTTTCTTATTGACACCAGATTTTCTAGATGCCATTTTTATCCTAATGTCTATACCAAGAAAGTAGGAAGCCATCTCATAATCCTTGTCCTTTATGTTGCTGACCTTATCCTTACTGGTAGTGACTCAAAACTTTTAAACCATGTGAAAACCAGCCTTAAGAAGAAATTTGAAATGATTGACTTAGGATTTTTGCACTATTTCCTTGGCCTCCAAAGTTTGCAAACCAGTGAAGGAAATTTTCATCAAAAACATCTTGTATCGTTTCTTGCTTGAGCTTCAGGCCATACAATGACTTCTTGAGTTTGCAAACAAATATTCTGTTGCGATCCTAAACAACTCATGATTGTTCCATGTATACATCTAATCCAACCTAATGATCCAACATGTTGATCTCAACCATGATTGTGCTTGCTACAAGCATAACATATAATACCAAGATAATGAATATACCATAAACACGATGGTTATACTCGCTTCTTGTAAAATTTGGCTCACCATGAAGGAATCAAAAACATCTTGTACCATTTCATGCTCGAGCTTCAAGCCATAAAATGAATTCTAAGTTTGCAAACAAATATTTTGCTGTGATCCTGAACAACTCTTGATTGTTCCATGTATACATCTCCACTTCCATGCTTTACTTTCCACCATCACCACCATATCTATCTTTTCCTCCTCAAGAAATTCATCATAATGGTCCACGATCATCTTGTTGAGGCATTCCATCAAACACTTCGTGTGCATCCTCCAAACTGTAGAACTTGGCATACATAAGAAATATACCCAAGATGAAACCTTGCTCTAATTGTTTCCATGTCTTCCAACTCCACCACCCCACCAAGCTTTCTCCTCAACGTCCAAAAGCCTTTCGAACTAATAAGGAGTTTCTCCTCCTCAGGGATAGAGTGTCAAACCCTTGGTTCCCTTGCATCAGACTCTCCTTCTCTATGCATGAATGGAAATCTTCCCTCGGCTCTCACGGACCTCCACTCAACCTCAGCTTTGATACCACTTGTTGGACTTCAAGATTGCAAAAAGAATTCACGAACAAAGACAAAAATAAAGAAATATAAAACATGACACACATCAGAGATGAATAGACGGGGAAATAGTAATCTTTATTGCTCATCCAAATAATGGAGGAACGAACACAAGTCTCAAGAAACTCCTATCATTTAAAGATGAGATTCTCAAGAGTTTCCGAGCATACAAAAAGAGAAATTCTTGAGAACCCTCCGCCCAAACAAATGCAACTGCAAGGTGTGTTGTCACAACCCAACAATGTCCTCTCCCACTTGTAATTCTTCCTTTCCCATAGAGAATCCCAATCTTTATCGAAGAAACCTATGGTAGAGATGGATGAATTTTTTTTTCTCATTGTCTTCGTCATTGTGATTTATGAATATATCATACTTAGGAGCGGGTATGTCAGGATTAAGTTTTTCCATTGGATGCCAAAAAAAAGACGAACTTGTATGTGAGAGATCGGGAATGTGTGCTCAACATTAATATTTTCCTCCTCCTCATCTGGTTGATGTCGCAAGTGCAAAGTGGCCACCAAATCCCTTACCATTATGCCTTTGCTTCTCTCTCTTGATACTTTCCAATCAAGGAAATAAAAAAATGGGTCAGTATCGACTAGTTCATTTAAGAACTCCTTATTTTGTTCACCCAACCTGCATCCGAAAGGTGTCCCACACAGCGATCAAATTTGAACTCGTATGGGCCCTTCCAAAGGGGTTCAGCCTTTGAACTCGTTTGGGCCCTTCCAAAGGGGTTCAGCCTTTGAACTCGTTTGGGCCCTTCCAAAGGGGTTCAACCTATAAGGTGATTAAATCAAGGGGATGTTTCTCTACTTGTTGGTGAATATATTTGGGTGGATCAAATTTGATTGTTAGCAAGGAAGAATTTGGTGGGAAAATTCCTTGGTCATAGAGTTTCCACGGCATGTTTGAACAAATGGCTATAGCTGGAGTAGGCTCCTTTTTTGAGGTATGGTCCGATATTTCATTTTGTAGCAAAAGGTTGGATCATGTTTATTTTTAGGTGTGATGAGGATGTCCTTAAAATTATAAAAGGTAACATGGACAAAGCTTACCTGTCCATAAAACCTCGACATCCTTTTTCCATGCAAATGATGAACTCTCTACTAGTACTCCAATCTAGGTAAAATGACCGAGTTTGTCATTGGAGATGTGTTCCAAGCCTACTTTGCGGACTATTGGTGACACCTTGGGTAAATTCATTATGTCGGATAATAGTTACAAATCCTGTAATGGTCGATCTATTGTTGGGATTCCGGTAGAAACCGATGTTAGTAAGGGATTATTCAAATCAATGGAGCCAGTGGTTAGTGATAAATCGTAGACCCAGACCCTAGATTATGTGAATTTCTCTTTATGTTTTTTGAGTTTCCACTAGTATTCCCATGTTCTAAATGATTTGGAGAAGTCTTTCACATGAAATTATTGGGTAAAAAATAAGGGCAATTCTAGTAGGTGGAGGATCCGGTTGGTCTTCCAGAAGTAGTTTCTCATTTTTGTTGAGTCGGAGGGCCACATTGAGGGTGAAGTTGTGGGGGATGGGTGAACACCTAATGGTGAGAAGGAGGTGATTTTGGCAGATATGGGTTTGATGTTTGGTGACATCTCTATTCGTTTAATTTCTAGCTCTTGTGATTTGGAAGGATTTAGGGAGGAAGTCCCAATATTCCTTTTCAACTACAAAATTTGGATATGCTATGGAGTTCATGTGTGAATCCTTCAAGGAATTCTACATTAATTCGTTCTGAATTTTCCGATAAGAAGTCTTTTGATCGTTTGACATCAGTGGAGGGTTCTATTGTTCAACGTTAGTATGAAGATGAGGGCTTAAGGGACATATCTCTAGGGGTTGTTGAGTCAGAAGTTGGACTGGTGGAAGGGGAGGGTAGGGTTTTTCTGTTAACCTATCCCATCAATCAAACCCTTTGTTTGATAGGGGAGATAAATTTGTTGAAAATCTCAGTTGTGGGTTGCATTCTCCTCGGAAATGAGTAGTTGGCCATTACCACTTGAGACCTTGTACAACCTCTCATGAATGACTGGTTTCTAGGGGGTGGGATTGGAAATTCTAAAGGAGCATGGGGGTCAAAAGGCTGGCAAGAAGTCTAATATGAAGAATTCACAAGAGATGATGTTTAAAGAAATTAATCAGGGAAGGCATAGACTTATTACTGGGGTTCTTAGAGAGGGAATAACACATGGTGGGGTTAAACCATGTTGATTATATCCATTAACATTTGTTTCTTGGGGGCCCAAGCCAAAAAATTGGCCCTCAAATGGTTGGTGAACACAAATAAGCTTGAGGTGATTTTTATTCAGGAAACCATGGGAAAAGTTGATACTATAGTCAGGGATTTGTAGAAGTCTTTTGTGGCATGGGAATCCTTGAGACTAGATGTAGATGGATTTTCTAGTGGCCTTGTTACATGATAGAGTCAGAACATTACATTAATTAACTCCTTCATTATGTGTTCATGTATGTGCATAGAGGTTTTAGCAAGAGTCTTGGCATGGAACTAATGTTGCTCAATGTGTATTGACCTTTTAAGGGAAAACAAACATTATAGACCAATATTCTAACTTCACAATGGATAAAGGTTGAAAATTTATTCATGGGGGGAGATCTAAATCTCACTCTGAATAGATGCGATATCTAGGGTACCTCTACAAAATAGGATAGGTTGGAAGAATTATTTCTTGAATAGTGTGAGAAGGAAAGTTGGGTTGATATTGAACCTATTGATTTGAGGCCTACTTGGTCAAATAAAAAATTATGAGTGGAAGGGGTCTCTACGTAATTGGACAAGTTTTTGGTACATCATGCATCGTTGGAAAATGTGGAAAGGTACAGAACATGGGTTGATTCTTCCCAATATTCATATCACTTCCCAATTATGTTGGAATTGGGATAGGACACATCAAAGCATGGGTCCCCTTTCTATCATAATCCTAGTTGGTTTGGAGAAGAAGAGTTTAAGGGTTTGGTGAAATCCTCTTGGAATCACTATGATGGAAATTTGGATGATTTTTCTCGTTCTCATTTTACTAGCTCATTAAAATTGGTGAAAGAGAAAGTTACATTTTGGGAAAGAGAGAGGTACAAGGACAAGGGTAGTCAATTGAAGGATGTTGAACATAATTTGGATAGAATATTTAAAGAAAATGTTGAAGGGTTATTCGGTGAAAAAGCATTAAATAGTATCAAACTTCTGAAATCCAAAAAAAGTAAGCTTTTGTTTGATAGGGACAATGAATGGTGAATTAAAAGTAGGGCCATTTGGCTCATCCAGGGGGACAACAATACCAATTTTTTCCATAACTATGCCAAGTTTAGGAAAAGTCAGAATATCATTTGGTAAATGTCTAATTGGGAAGGAGATAAGGTTTGAGGTTTTCAGGAGTTGGCAGACCTAGGGGTGCAATACTTCAGTGATATTTTTAAGGAACCTAAGAAGGAAAACATAGGATACATTTTTAGAGTGGTTTCTCATTTTCCCAGGATGGTGGATGAGGAGGATAATGAATATATATATATATATATATATATATATATATATATATATATATATATATATATATATATAAGTTTGTCTCTAGGGAGGAATTTCTCGTTGTTTTAAATACTTTTCAAAAGGAAAAAAGTCTTGGCCTAGATGGGTGGATTGTTGAATTTTATTTGGACTTCTTCAAGTTGATTGGGGGAGATTTATTAAGGGTGGTTGAAGAAGTTAGACTATTGGGGAAGGTTCCAAGGAGCATAAAATCCAATTTTATAGCCCGTGTCCCCAAGTCTGATAATGCAGAGAAATTTGATGGTCTTATGCCAATATCATTATGTAATTGTCTGTACAAAATTATTTCTAAGATCAATGTTATTAGACTTGAGCCCATTCTTTCTAGGTTTATCTCCCTTAACTAGTTTAGTTTTCTCGAGGGGAGGTAGATTCATGAAAACATAGGCTCTACTCAAGAGGTTATCCACACTATCAAGCTCTCTTAGTCTCCTACTACAATTATCAAATTGGACCTAGCCAAATCTTATGATACGATCTCCTGGATATATCTTCAAATTCATTTAGAGTTTTCTCTTCCTATGGTAAAATGGGTTATGGAGTGTGTGTCTTCTACTCTCTTTGTTGTGTTGATAAATGGGTCTACCTCTTCTTTATTTAAGCCTTCTTAGAGGGATGAGGTAGGGATGCCCATTTCCCCCATACCTCTTCCTACTAGTTGCATAAGGACTTAGTAGGTTGATTAAGGAGGCTAAGAGACAAATGCAACTCTCGGGAATTAAGGTGGGGAGGAGTGAATCATTAAAACACCTCCTTTTTGTTGATGATGTACTTCTTTTATATTATGGTAATGACAGAGAAGGCCAGGTTTTCAAGGACATTTTACAACTCTAATATTTTTTTAATTAAAATAAATTTGCTTTGTTCATATATGGCTTGGATGATGCTCAGAATAATAGAATAAAGAGAATATTTCCTTTTCAACATATTGATATTAATGAAGACGTAAAATACCTTGGTTTCACTCTAAAAACCAATAATTATGGTAAAGTTGACTGGGTATGGACTTTAACAAAGATCAAAAATCACTTTTCTTTCTGGTGCAATAGGTGGCTCTCGAGGGGGGGTGGTAGGTTAGTTCTTGTTAAATCTATATTAGAGGTAATTCCAGTGTTTTGACACACTCTGGCCCACATCCTTAAGGGGGTTTTGGAAAGGATTGGGAAATGTTGTTTTAAATTTTTATGGAAAGGAAGTAGTTAGTATAAGGGATCTCATCTAGCTAGTTGGAAGTTGATATCTACACCTAAATATAAGGGGGGCTCAAAGATATCCACTTATTTGGTAGGGTCTTAGCTTCAAATTCCTTGTGTAATTTACTTACAAAAGATAGACTTTGGAGGAGGATCATCATATAAAAATACATTGCACCAAACTCACTCTTGGACTGGGTAAGAATGGAGAGGAAAAGTATCCAAAATGTGCCAAATCAATGGAAATCCATGACATTAGCCTTCCCTGTGATTGGCAAGTACTTGGCATGGAGGGTTGTCAATGGAGCATAGGTGAGAATGGGGATTGATGAAATCATGGGATGTGGCCAAGGGGTCTTTCTTATTGAAAATCTAGTTTTAACCCTACAGGAGTTGGGGAGGTGCATACTAAATATGGTCAACAATCCGACTGAAACTACCTTGTGGTCCCAAGTTTGGTTGTCGTCTCAAGAATTAGAGTTGAATGGTGAGATGAGTCAAGGATGGGAGTCCTTTCTAATCAAACTGAGAAGATCCTATATAAGGTTGAGTGGGGATCCCGATAATTTAGTATGGTCAATGAATAAGACCGAGGGTGATTACATTATGAATCTTGACTATCTATCTCTACAATCCCTTGACCATTCTAAGATAAAATGGTGGTGGTCAAAATTGTGGAAGGTTAAGGCTCCACCTAAGCATATATTGTTCATGTGGTTGATCCTGAATAATAGTGTTGACTTAGGAAATGTTTCAAAAAAGGAACAATATTGGCCCTGGAAGGGGTACATCGTGTAAAGTAAGTGAGGATACTATCACTCGTCTCTTTTTGTCTTGTCCATTCTATATGTAGGTATGGAAGGATTTGGAGACTTCATTGGGTTTTCAAGATTTCTCACGGAAAGAGTCCATGGATATAAATTTGTAAGGGTGGTTTATAAGACAAGAGTTGAAGTCTTTTAAGGAAGTTTTGTAATATCCTAGTTTGATCCTCTTGAATATTGTAAGTATTTTTTTTATGTAGTTAATAAAAAATGACCAAGGTTGATTGAGCATGAGCACCTATAGGGGATATGATACCACAAGAGGGGAAAGGTGAGGGGGTCTAAGGGGGGTTTATTCCTTAAAAAAGGCATCTACCTTATGTTACTTTGATCCCTCATCCATTTCAAAATTTGAATTTCAAAGCTAAAAAAGGTTAAGAGGAGTGGAGTAAGAAAATTCCTCAATATAAGTCATCATTACCTAAAAATTGGAAAGTTGTCTTCACTACATTCTTGGAATTGGGAAGAGTTGAATTATAACCTGCTTTCCATCTTACACTCATGAAACAAGAAGGGAAATTCGAATGGGGAAGGAGAGATAACTTTTGAAAGAGGGAAAAAGAGGAAAAATAGGAGTTCTTGCTAAAAAAAAGAAGTATGTTGTAGCATGCGATAGAATAGCCATGAAATGAAGCCATGAGAACTTTGGGAAAAGCCTAAAATTGCGGAGACACTTGGCTAATGATATTCTTGTCTAATATAGAGAGACTACTTTGAGTTTTCTACACTGCTTCTTCACCCTGGTGGTATCATAGCCTGGCTAGGGGGTGGTGCCCATAGCGGACTACCTACAGTTGGGTGGAAATCGGTCGGTCTCAAATGGTTTCCTGGACTATATAATTTAGACATATAAGTTTTATCTATGTTCTGGTAAATTCTCTCTCTCTCTCTCTCTCTCTCTCTCTCTCTCTCTCTCTATATATATATATATATATATATATATATATATATAAACAAACA
>ML776808.1:1812830-1840178 GCA_009831015.1 Picea engelmannii
TTACTGTACATGTGAGATTAAAAGAATTAATTTATGTCTGCTACTTAGTCCTTTAAACTTAGTAAGAGTTTAATTATTTTATGTACAAAGAATTGTTCTTTCAATGGACGTGATTCGATGAATTACTCTAGCTTCAGTAGTTGTTTCTTTCTTGATAGTGGTAAGGATGGAAAACCTTCTTGTCTATGGGTATGGTCATGTATTTGTCTACCATGTAGCATATGTTATACTCGGTTTCATGTTATGTTTGTTTGGAGGTGGTTACAGACAAGGGAAACATATCACATGCCAATATTATGCCTCTTCTCATGCCAACACATGTAGCATCCATTATCCAACATTCATGTGATTTATAAAACTAACAATAGATAATAACATATGTATGCATTGGGAAGAGTGTATGTTGGAATATGCCTTCTATCGGTGCTTAAAGTATTAAGCAGTCCCCAACTAGTTTGTTGAAGATCACTCATGCATGTTTGTGTGGAATCCCCACAATATTCTCTAGAGGGTGCACCAATTATCTATGATAATGGGAAAAGTTAAGATTATAAAATTGAAATGCATAGCATCTATGTCCCTAATGCGTCCCAACTCAAAGAATAAAACTCTTCCCCCCTAGCTCATGCATCTACTAAGGACTAAATGCTCTTGCCAACTCTCCATCAATGAATAATATGAAAAGGATTTATACAACTAAAGGTGTGTCACTTTGAGAAGAAAGATTATAATAAATGCTTTCTATATAGTGTCTTTCATTACTTAAATGCCAAAGGAAATTAGGACAAAACACCCACATTCTGCAATGTTTCAAATTAATAAGGAACCCGATGTCCCAAACTTCCATATATAGAGTTCCTCAAACATAAGAAAGATTGGTACCGGTTCTTAAACATCTCAAGCATAATCAAAAGTAGATGCAATTTCAAGCAAGCAATTTATTTATTTAGAAACGACATCCTTGACACGATAAGATACAAAGTATTGCCTGCTTTCTAGTTTGTGCATGGGTTGTAAGACCCAAGGTTCAGTTCAACTATGACCAACAAACCCTCAATACACATGCCCTTTCGACATCACCTACTTGCGCAGATGAAGTCTCACCCGAGGTATCTATTGGGGCTGCAAGAACCAGGCTTTTGCAACAGTAATGGAAAGGGAGGTAGATGCGTGAATCATTGTTCCTTATTCTAGATTATGTATGTTCTTGATTATTACATAGATTATCACAGTCATTCATGAACATTGCAACATAATCAACCCATAAACTAAATCTAGTTTGCAAAGTATAGCATCATTCATAAACGCACAAAGACAAGTAAAGAACACAAGACACAATATCCTCTCTAAACTCTTTCTTTATCTATCTTCTCTTTTTTTCAACTGTCTATTACATTCATAACCTTTGCATAACATTGACTCTCCTCTACGCACACCCCTCTATATCCCAATCCCATTACATATTTATACCCAAAATCTAGGGCTTAAATCCCTATTCCATCTATCCCCAAAATAACCCATTACAATGTATGGCATGGCCAACTTCAGTTAACTGGTTGTTTGCTTTCTTTTACTTTTCGTTCATTATACAACTTTTCTGTTGTTCTTTTATTTCAGGAAAGGCGCATTATCGTCCTTCACGCTTTCTCCTCTCGCTCACTTTATTTATTCTTCTACCTGTGCATTGACTTCTTCTTGCGTGGTTTCCTTCCTTCTGCGCCCTTTCTACCTTCTGTGCGCTTTCTTCCTTCTGCGTGATTTCTTCATACTTAGGTTTTTCTCCAAAATTGCATCCAAAACGGCCTGTCCAACAGGCCCCCAACACTCACCTGTGGCTCATCCTGAACCACTCAAGCATGTTCTCTATTCTTCTACTCTGCAATGAATTGTTGTGTGACAGCCTTAGCTGCTTCTACAACAATAACTACTTTATTTACCTTTTGGACTGCTGCTTGTGTCATATGTTCCATGCCCTTGAATGCTTTTCGGGCCTACTCCTTGGGTTCCTTATGCTTCTTCACAATATGCCTTGGAGGGTCATCCTTTTCCCTCTTGAAAGCCTCTTCCCGCCTGACGACGACGTCAATAGTTGTGTTTCCTAGAGAGACAACATTGCTTCTCGGAGGAAAAATAATTTTGTTAAGCCTCCTCTTCCTGTAATCGTCTTCTCTGTCGATAATTTGCTGAGGTTTCTTGAGTTCAATACCATCCTCCTTTTTTCCTACGCCCCTTGATAAATCCTTCTAGTTCAGTTTGGGCATCGTATAGGAGGCCAACTTTCAGGCAACCTCTCTTTCAGTGGGATCCCGATCCGTTTCCTTCTCTTTTAATGTGACGAAGCATTCGTAACCCCCAAACCTGGTCCTGACTCCATTCATATGTCTGTGCGGCTTTACGTTGGAAATGATGTGAGCCCCTACATCCAGTATGTGCTCAGCGCATGAGAATTGGTCCCTAGCCAACTCCAGAACTGGTTTTTCATCGATAACGTCTTGTTCCATAAACTTTAGGTTGATAGGATTTCCCAACATATCTCCTTCCCTACTCAGCCTTGGGGGAACTTATGGTATTGTTGGCGGATCTTTCCCCATTTTTCTAGAGTGATTGCTTCCTTAACTGTCATTGTGTGTGTTCTCTGTTAGCTGTAGCTCAGCTCTATTCTCGCTAGGTTACTCTTATTTGCTCATGGTGGTATGTAATAATGAGTTACACCTAACGATCTTCTTATGATTTTTTTCTTTCATTCCGACCATACCTATCCCATCCTATTTTAACTAACTCGTTCCATCCTCCACCGAAGTTGATGACTTGTTCCATAATTGCATCTTAATTTCAAAATCCTTTGGCTGATGTTTCCCCCGTATTATCGATCTGTTTGGGATTTTCAGCGACTTCTCTGATTTAATGATTATACGACGCTTTTATGACATGTCAAGTCGACCGTCTAATCTGTCTTTTCCATGCTTGACTGCTTTTAATGATTTTGTCGTTGTCAATCTACGTAGTAGTGTGTTGCTCGTCGTAGCCAGGCTTGTTTGTATCTTATCTTTGAACTTGGCGCAATGTTATCTTCGTGTGGGATGATCAGCTGAACCGCGCAAGTTCTAATACCTTGGGATTTCATACACTCTTTTTATTTCTCCTATCACTACCTTTTTATTGTTTTTCTTTCCTTTTTCTACTTTTTATTGGGTTTTTATTGCTACTATGGTACACGTACTATAATACAGGGGTTTGGGCACAGCCTCGATTACTGCGCTGACGGTCGAATGTCTCTATAGAGTTTCAACCAACTTCCATCCACCATTCCTTTCAGGCTTCTTCCATCCAAGTTTTGCAACCGTGCAATGACTGTCTCGGTTATCTGTTGGATCACATAAGGACCTAACTAGTGCATGCGAAACTTCCCCAGGTGCTGAAGATACTTGTTGTCATAGAGTATTACCAAATCGTCGACTTGAAATCTCTTTGGTTTAATGTGGCGATCGTGCCATGACTTCTCTATGGATTTCTGTAGCTGCTGATGGAACCCTGCAATAAACCAGTACTCCTCAAGTTGAACTAACTGCGTCAATCGCTCCTCTATTGCACCAATATCATAGAGCTCAGTGATTGTTGCAATGCTTAGGCTAGGTAGAATGAACTCCATTGACATCACTGCTTCATGTCCATAGACCAATCAGAAAGGTGTCTGCCATGTCAACTTCTTACTTGTAGTCCTGTATGCCCATAGTACTGCAGGGATACATAAGTCCCAATCATCTCTTCCAACATTGCAGATTTTTGTCAAAGCATTCTCCAAAATATTATTAAAAGCTTCCATTGTGTCATTAGCATGAGGGTGATATGGTGTACTCTTTTAATGATGAATCTGAAATTCCTCAGTTAGTGCGACAATTGTTATATTCGAAAAGTGTGTACCTTGATCACTAAGTAATATGTGTGGACATCTAAACTTGGTGACTACATTCTCGAATAGAAACCACGCAACAGTCTCTGCAGTACAATCAGTAACTGGTGTTACTTTTGCCCACCTGGTTAAGTAATCTGTTGCGGTAATGATGTATCTTTCTCATGATCTCCTTACTTGTGGGTTGATCAGACCTACAAAGTCAATGGCCCACTTATGGAATGCTTGCAACGTAACTTGTGGATTTAATGGCATTTCATCACGCCTATATGGTTTACCCACTCTTTGACATATGTCACAGGATTGAAAATACTTCTTTGCATCTATGTATAGTGTAGGCCACCAAAGACCCATGCATAAAATATTTTGTGCTATTGCTTTGCCTGCGTAATGTCCTCCAGCAATTCCATCGTGTGCTTCCTCCAGTATAATCAACCTTTCATGTTCCAGTACACAACGCCTCAATATTCCATCTACCCCTAACTTATACAAGTTCTCTACAATCCACTGATAGTCTTCTTCTTTTACTACCAATTGTTTCTTCTACGCAACTATCATTTTGGAGGGGGCCAAACCTATATTTAGAAACTCCACGATGTTCGCAAAGTAATCATCGACTATCCTTACTACAAATAACTGTGCATCTGGGAAATTATCATCTAAATTACATGCATCCTCTTCTGTCAATATGTGCGAGAGACGATCAGGTCCTGCATTCAACTTCCATAGTTTTACTATGACCTCAAAGTCATATTCCTGAAATAATAAAAACCATTTGCATATTCTTCCTCCAACAACAGGCTTATTGACTAAGTACTTTAATGCAGAATGGTATGTATACATCTTGAAGTGGGACCCCAATAAGTAGTGTCTGAAATTATGGAGTGCATAGACCATGGCCAATCCTTCCCATTCTGTAGTTGTATAATTCTTTTCAGATATAGACAACTTCCTACTTGCAAACACAATCAGATGATCGATGTCTCCCTCTCCTGGTTATGATAGTACTGCACCCAATGCTATGGATGAGGCATAAACATCTACATGGAACTCCTTGTTCTAGTATGGAAAGATTAAAATAGGTGCGGTGACCTGCTTCTATTTCAAGGTGTCCAACCCCTTCTGGCAATCCTCATTCCATTGGAACTTGGCTTCCTTTTTTAGCAACTTTTCCATGGGTGTTGTAATCTGTGCATATCCTTTGATAAAATTCCTATAATAACCTGTATGAACCAGAGTTTCCCTCGGCTATCTGACTGATGTTGTAGGCTCCAACTCCAGAATAACTACAATCTTGGTTGGGTCAACCAGGAGTTGTTATTTACAGATGACATGTCCTAGTAGAATTCCAAATGGTACAAAAAACATACATTTCTTCAAGTTCATCAAAATCTGACAATGTCTGCATCGATCCAACATGAGATGAAGAACTTCTATATGATCCTGTAGTAGACTGAACACCATCCAATCCTCTAAGTACACTTCCAAAAAATTATAGATGAACTCCTTGAATGCGGCCACTACTACTCTTGAAAACATCATAGGGTCATTTTTCAATCCAAAGGGCATCACCGTGTATTGATAATTGCCCCACTCTATCACAAATGTGGTTTTGTGTCTATCCTCCCATGTAATTTTTATATAATGGTACCCAAAGAATCCATCGGTGAAGGAATAAGTTTCTTGACCTCCGACGTTCTCCAACACTTCGTCCATGAATGGTGTTGGGAATGGATCATGTAAGCATGCATCATTTAATTTCCTCATATCTATGCAGATCCTAATTCCTCCGGTTTTCTTGTCCTGCACCACCGTTGGGATAATCCACTCAGATTCTTCTACTAGTTCAATGATTCCTGCATCTACCATCCTATCTATTTCATGCTTAACCTTCTCCTTGTACCTCAGGTTCAATCTTTAAGGTCTTTGTCATATTGTCTTAGCTCCAGGTTTTAGTGGAATCTTCATCTTGCCTAAGTTGCCTGCTATCCCTTTCATCTATGAGAATGTGGTTGGAAATAAATCCTGATATTCTCGTAATAAGTCTCCAACCCTCTCAATTGTCTCATCATTCCAATAGTCTCCTATCCGCACAAACTTAGGATTCTCTGTTGTCCCAATGTTGATCTTCTTTGTCTTTATAGGCTGTTTGTATGTGGCGGATGCAAGCTCTGGTCCTTCTACTATGCATGTTCCTTATGTTTCTGGTACTTGTACATTCCTGGGATCCTCTTCCTAGTATCCTTCCTCCATGACATTATAGCATTCCAATAACTTCTGGACCATCATATTGGCTTTGTGCGCACTACATAATGGTACTACTTCCATCGGTTCTACCTCCGAGAAAATCTTTGTTCGAATGGCCTGTAGTGTTGCATGTATGGAGGGCGCTTCATGTTCAAATGTGAACGTGATTTTGAATCTCTAGACCAATCCTTCCCATTCTACTGTCTCCCTGTGCATCTCCAATTCTATATACCAATTCTTCGGTATTGTGTCCAACATGTGTATGAATCGGTGCATCCACTCTGTCTCTGATTATGAGCGCCATAAATCTCTACATCTTTCTACGTGACCCATCGAGTCACCCTCTCCTGCGTATTTTTACGCACTTTCTGCTTCCTTGGGCCCAAAGTGTATATGCATAAGTCTACTGCACTGTGGCTAGTCCTTCATTCCCTTTCTATGTTTGTCCCACCATCTCGTCGGAGTTGCCTTTAAGACGACATCCAATGCCAAAACCTCTGTTATTCAGGTACCTATAAATCAAATGCTTTTATAAAAAAACCAATCTCATTTATTCCATCGTACTTGGGTGGGTCATATAGCTCCATGCCAATCCAGTGCAAGGATCGGTTTATACATGCACATCATCTAGTTAACATTTCGTGCATCCTCTGCTACCAATTCTCTAGACTAGCTTTTGAATCTGATGCGCACGAACTGATACTTCTCCAACTCAACGTGCCATCCATTGTCAGGTCGACATAATCATCCATCTGCGCAGTCATATTATATAAGTTTTCCATGTCCTTTCCTATTGCTGACTCTGTGTATCTCTTCCCTTTTGATGGGTCCAAAAGTGCAGTAACCTTTAGATCCCCAACTTCGAAGATCATCTCCCTCCTTTTCAAGTTAATTATTGTCTGGTTATCGACCGCCCATTCCAATCCCATCAATGTTGGCTACAGTTTACTATCATCTACTATCTCAATAAATTCAAAGTCTTCCATGTTGCACACCCCATCTATGTTCACAGGTACTCCTGTTAGTCTCCTAATCATGACTATCTTGTGTTGATTTGTGAGTCTTAGTTGAACGGGGGACCATATTAGCTTAGGTTCTCCCATCATATCCCATGTCTTCTTAGGTAGTACATTCACATCCGATCTTAAGTCCATAATAAAATTATCCACATCATACTCCCCAATCTGCGCATTGAACCTGAATTCTCCGTTGGTTCTCTTCTTGCGCAATACCTGGTTTACCATTCTCTGTGTGATAGGGATTTCTTTTCCTTTTGTACATTGATCAATCATGTCATATAAAATGCTTAGTGCGGTCCTATATTTAATTAGTTCTACACAACTCTTTAAGAATTTTGTTAGTGTACTTACCCACGCCATTGGCTTCTTCGACACTGCTTGACCTTCTATCCGAGGCAACGCTAATGTTTATGCTCCCTCATGCGGTCCAAGTATATATTTCCTTTCTTTCTTATATGTCTCTTTCTCCTACCGTGGATCAAATGGTGGTATAGGCCATGTTGACTTCCTTACCCACTGCTCAGGCTACTTCCCTTGGTCAGTCCTTGTTCTAGCACCTCCGCGCAGAACAAATGCCACTATTGGTCCTTCATTGCATCTTTCAACTGATATCATCTGCACATTCCAATTCTGATGTTGATTTTGGTTTGGGTTTCCTCTGGCCTGCCATTTTGCAACTAGTTGGGGACAATCCTCTGTTATGTGATCCAGTGCTCTGAAATATGTGCACGTGGTACATGGGTTCTGGAAATCTCAGGCCAAGTGTCCAGGTTGATTACAGTTGTAACAAATAATCGCTCCTCGTCCTCCTCTACCAAAATTCCCTCTACCTCGGCCTCTGCCAAAATTTTCTATGTTCCCCCGATTGAAACCTCTTTGAATTTTATATCGCGTGCCATTCCCATCTTTGTCGGTATTCTCTTCATGGATACTATACATATCTGATTTGCACTCCCTTGGTAGGTCAAATGCATGATAGTCCTTCTCTTCATGCCCTGTCGACTTACACAAATTGCAAAACAAGTTCTTTGGAGTACTCTGATATTTTTGGGGTAATGGATACTCAGTGGGATGATGACCCCATTTCTTACAAATCTCGTAGTATCCTCCTCCGAGTAGTGGATTCAACACTCCAACTACCAAATACTACGTGAATGTTGGGAATTTGTCGTTGTGGTGGCCTTCTGTCCTACGCTTTGTACACCAAATTTGTTCTCGTTTCTTCCTTCCCTTGGTAAGCTCGACCAACTAGATCGTCAATGCGACCAACTGCGTCTGAACTTGTGTCATTCCCCCTCGCATCTCCTGTCGGTGAGGCCTCTAGTTTCATTGCAATTTCCATAGCCTTGGGCTGTGACACAACCTTCTGTTGAATCAATGGCCTACGAATTTGGGGTAGAAGTCCAGCAATAAACCACTCTTGATGTTGTTTATCTAGAATATGAAAAGTCAATCTCCCCATCACATCCTTAAAGCGTTGATCGAAATCCCATACTGACTCTGTTTGTACCTGTTTAATCTCTTTCAGTTCGGTGATGTATTGTGACTCTGACTTTGGCTTCTTGAACTTTTTTAGTAGAGATTGCTTTATCTCTACCAAAGTCCTATCTTGTCTGGTAGGCACAATACCCTATAACTTCATATACCATACTAGCGCACAACCTCTAAACGTTGTTGCTAACTGCGCTATATTCATCGCCTCATCGTGTATGTTCTTGGCGGCCCAAACTATCTCACAGACAAACACGTGTTGTTTTGGATCCTCTAACCCTACTCCCTTGAATTCATGAAGTCTAAGAGTATTATCTACTCCCGCCATGTTGGTTTACGTATTCCCCCCTCTTGGTGATGTTGGTGGACTCTGATTTTGACTCTTTGTACTACTTCCACTATTTTGAATGCTAGTATTTTGTCCTCCTTGACTAACTATGATGGGTCTTGACAAGTCTTCAAATTTGATCTATGATTGTGGTTATGCACACGGGGTCATGGATTCAATGCAGGATCCTTTATGAGTAGGACTTATAGGCTCTTCTATTACTGGACTGGATTAACACTCCTCTTCTCCTCCTCCTATATATGGTATCTCTACGATTCATAATTGTGCACAGGGTTATCATTCTTCTGGATCACTGCGCAAATCTTCTCTCCTAGCCCCAGTCTTTTTCCTTTTGTACCACCTTCCTCAGCGCAACTCTCCAAACTCGTAATCTTCCTTTGGTGTACTGCCTTCTTGCATCCTAAATCCCTTCCTTCCTTTTCTATTGTGTCTGTCATTCTCTCAGGAAATCCTTTTGTTATCCTCCAACTCCCCTATGTGTGCAAATCTCGTTTAGCTATCGGACTTCATTATCATCACATGCTTTTCACATAACAACATTTTTATCCATGTATTTAACGATTTCAAAAATCTTCCACGCGAGCCTTTGAAATTTTTTATTTTTGTAACAATGGATGATTTAATGCAATCTATGTAAAATTCTGTAACATAACCTCCTAGTACACTATCCAACCAAAAATCAACTGCTTGAGTAGTTTTGTTACTTACCGAATTCAACTGTCTTACCAATTTAGGAGTCCAATTCTTCGATGTTTCAGCACTAAATCTTCCTGTCTTCTCTACCAACCTCTTTAGCCACTTGGTCAGAATTTATGGGAATTCGCCAAAGAAAATTTCATGCAGATCCATGAACACATACTTTTGCATCCATTACTTGTCACTCATCTGAGGGTTCATGTTATCTTGTAGCACGAACTCCCGTTCTTTTCATTCTAACCAGTCTGTGATCTCTTTCTTAGTCAGCCTCCAAAACATTCCCTTGGTCGCAAATTCCCTGTCCCGGCAAGAAAACCATTTGTTGGTTGCTTTATAGTGTGCAAATAAGTTGTAAGACCCAAGGTTTAGTTCAAATTTTACCAACAAACCCTCAATATACCGACCCTTTCGCCATCACCTGCTTGTGCAGATGAAGTCTCACCTGAGGTATCTATTAGGGCTTCAAGAACTAGGCCTTTGCAACAGTAAGGGAAATGGAGGCGGATGTGTGAATCATTGTTCCTTATTCTAGCTTATGTATGTTTTTTATCATTACATAGATTATCACAGTCATTCATGAACATTGTAGTATAATCAATCTATAAACTAAATCTAGTCTGTGAAGTATAACATCATTCATAAACAGACATAGACAAGTAAAGAACACAAGACATAATATCCTCTCTAAACTCTTTCTTTATTTATCTTCTATCTTTTCTAACTGTCTATTACATTCATAATCTTTGCATAACATTGAATCTCCTCTATGCACACCCCTCTATCTCCCAATCTCGTTACATATTTATACCCAAAATCTAGGGCTTAAGTCCTTATTCTATCTATCCAAAAAATAACCCATTATAATGCACGACATGACCAACTTCAGTTAATTATATGTTTTCTTTCTTCTACTTTCCGTTCTTTATACAAATTTTATGTTGTTCTTCTATTTTGGGAAAGGTGCATTGTCATCCTTCGCGCATTCTCCTCTCGCTCACTTGCTTTCTTCTTCTGCCTGTGCATTGTCTTTGTCCTGTGCGCTTTCCTTCCTTCTGCGCCCTTTCTACCTTCTGTGCACTTTCTTCCTTCTACATGCTTTCTTCATACTTAGGTTTTTCTCCAAAATTGCATCCAAAACTTCCTGTCCAACACAAAGTTTGAATTATCTATAGTCATTCTCCAAATGATGATAGTAAAATTTGGAGCCCACATGGTCATTCTCTACTATTCAATTTTATCTTGTGTCTCATACAGTTAGTTATAGATTTAAGTTACATTTCAAGAGTCAAGTAGGTCTCGATCCCAACATTCCATTCAATCACCATACACATCTTATTTTTGAGGCATTGTATCTGGCCATAATCCATAAGAAACATTGTTTCTGGCACTAATTTCTAGTTTCTTGATGAGCAAATCCTTCCCTGAGAAATACCTTTCATTCTTGGCGAAACCTAGTCATTTATTTGTTGTTCCTCGAGAAACATAGACCATCTCCAAAGAAGCAATAACATAAATGGAAAAGTAATGTAGAGGTGGGTATTTTGTATGTTTAAAGTCACAAGAATCCATATATTATTTTGGTGCATGCATAATCTAGATGTTGGAATGGTTTATTGTGTCAATGATGTTTTAATTATTTATTACATATATCTTTAAAGTTTAGAAAAACAATGATAATCAACATATCTTTAAAATGGGTATATTACAAATGGTATCAAAGTCAGATTACAACACTGGGGGTTGTATGGGCTCAAGGGATATGAATGGCAGACTATGGTCAAGAGAAAGAAATGAAAATTGAGGCTCTGGAACTAATATTGATGGATGAAATAACATGTTTTTCTAGTGATTAAAACTATATGTCACAATGTTTTGTTGCTTTAGGATTCTATTGTCTTTTTTCTTTTTGGCCACTATATTGAGGATCTCCTGAACTGAAGCAATAAATATGGTCTAGACTCTAAATTTATACTTAACAATTTAATGTGGAACTTGCTTTCTTTTTATTTATTCTTCTCAATGATATTGAGAAGGGTTTGGCTATATATAGATTGTTCATTTTTTATCGAGGTTGATTGCAATGAGACTCGACTTGATACCCAAGGTCGGTGCTTTCAAATTACTTTGTCTCACTATATACATCATAGTTGTTGGGGAATTAATGGATAATTCTAAATACTTAATAGTTAATACTTGCTAGATCATGTACATGCTTTTGGATTGCATTGGCATTTATTATCTGATGTTGCAATACTTTAGAGTTGAAGGAACTTCTAATAGAAACAATCTTGTTAAATATTTTAGGACTAATCTACATTTTCCATCAATGGGTCAAATAGATAGAGGCTAAAATATTTTTCATGTATGGGATGTTTGTTATGATAAGTCAGTGAAGGACATTGTATACATTTGAATTCTTTAAAAATATCATAAAATTAGTTGGATGAAAATGACCTCTGATGTGCATGATGCTAGTGGAATTCAACAATTCCATACTATTAAGCAAGTATCATCGATGTATTGTCTCACGTTTCCTTTCAAATTTGTGTGGTAACCAAATTTTCAATGTTTTCTCTACAGATGATGCGAAGAAAAAATGATTTTTAAAAAAATACTCAATAATGGTTTTCCATATTTGATTTGAAACAGTTCTAGGCTTTGGCTTTCTTTCCTTTTCGGAAGGAAGAACCCAAGGAAATTATATTATCACATTAATTATTTATGGACAAGTAAAAATGTGTGATGTTGAGGTGGACAGTCTTTAAATATGTGAAGATTCTCCCAAAATATGCTATCAAAATATGAAAATGAGCCTCAAACCTTCTACCATTAATCTGTCTTCATTACTGGAAAATTGGCTACAATAATCAATTCAAATATACCTCATGGATCACACCCTAGATATTGGAAAAATGATGTAACAATGATGCTACGACACATGCCACAAGTGACATGTATAACATCATCCATATGGATACAATGCTATTATAAGATGAATGTTACCACAAGTACTACATTGACTTAGAGTATAGTTTATGCATTTTTAGAATTGAACTTCTAATTCTATGTTGAACCAATTCTACTCGTTTTGTCAATGTCTCTTCTATGATTATGCATTTTGATTTCTTAATTATGGGGATGCTTTATATCACTCGTAACAAGACACCTGTGATACTCAAAATCAACATGTGTGAACTTTGGATATTATTGTGATCTATGAGGCAGTGTTCCAATAGACCTTGGTGGTCAAATGGTTTGGGTTCTGTTTTTAACATCGATAGGCCATGTTGTATCAATGAAAGCTCAATATTCTCATGGATGGAGAACACAATTAATAAGTGTGGGTGTGTTGATTGTCTATGACATTTCTTTCATGGATTTTCTTTATAAAGTGTGACTTATTTAATAACTAATTAATAAACCTGGAAAATATTTTGATTTCCAATTAGGGATTTGGAGTGATCCCGATTGGTACTAAGTTCTAATAAATAATAGGTATTGATTTTATTGTGCAAAATATCTTACACAACTTGTTAAGTGCCTCTCATTTTGAGATAATCTCCAAATATAAGTTTTCTCTTTAATTTTGAGGGAGTACCAAGATACAGACTTGTGGTTGTATCTAGTGTGTATGGTGGAAACCGATGATACAATCTCACACCTATGAATTGAAATTATCATAGAGATTTTATCAATGGAATTGGAGTAGGATCCTTGAATTGTTGAGAAAGATAGATTTCGGGAAGACTTGGAATCTTAGTGCAAAAGGATCCTTAATTGTTGATCTCTCTCCTTTAAGTAGATTACATAGACTCTTAGAGCCCCAGTTTTCTACTTTACTTAAGTGGATGAATGCAAAGGTTTTCCAATTTGTCTTGATGCATCCAATATTCAAAATACAAATGATAGTTCTAGTAGTTATGATACTATGACTTTGATTTACTTTGAAAAGTACATTGCAGTAAAAGATCATAAGAGGTTCAATCCTCTTGACATGTTGAGTTAGGATCAATGAAAATGTATTTCAATTTCATATATGGAACCATATGGGAAACAACACTCTTATCTAGAAAACAGGTTCCAACATAGTGCTTCAATATTGGTCATAATGTATAGTAAATCTTGAAAATGTTGGTGGCCCAAATCAATACAAAAATTAAGGTATGGTTGGATCTCTTGATTACTGTGTTGACCTGTGGTGTTTATGCTTTGTTATTCACCCACCCTTTTTCCTTTCAATAAATCAATGTTTTAGTTCTCCCAATTTTCAACAAATTCAATAAATGGGGGTTCGAACTAGACTAGGGATATACTTGTTGAACATGAGCAACAATCTAATTTATTTTTTGAAGGAGATTATGCATCAAAGCCTCGTCAAATAGAAAAAAAATCCAATGGCCATTGAGGGGATCAAAATGGTGTCCAATCCACTTTATACTCGGTTGAAATCATTGAAGGCTAACTCCATTGTGCCAGAAAATGGTAGAATTATAGAATCACATTCTGAGAAGTTAAGAACTTCTCAGAAATAAAGCACTTGGTTAAAAGGAAACCCAAAAGCTACAACAAGAAATAATATATATACAAATTCAAAATCTATGAAAAATGTGGAAGAGGTATGTGAAACTGATAAAATTGAAATCGCGTTGCGTGCTTTAAACAATTCCCTTCGTAGGTCAGTTAACAATGGATCTGTAAGGTCAAATTACATTGTTCCACAACCATTTGATTTGGCAACTAACAAAATGGCTCGTGGTGTGGTACTATGGGTGTTAGGTAGTTCTTTATACCCATTAGATGTTATTATACTCAGGTTCTTCCTTGAAATTGCATACTGCAATAACCATTTGGCAAGATTATTTAGATGATGGAAGTTTGAGACAATACATATTTAATTACATAGTTGTGTATAAAATTAGCCAATGCTACTAGATATAATTGTCTGATCTTTCATAACTGATCGAGTAAGGTCCAACATTTATTTGATCATGTGTGCATAGTGTTTTTCATTTAGCTGGAAGTTAGAATTCTTGCTTTATCTTGTGGAATTATTTGTTAACTGGCACATTGTTATTCCTGCTAAAATTGAATGCATAGGTTGATGGTTTTGTCATTCATATAGAATATGGATTAACCTTCTATTTATTCTAAGAACTATTTGGAAAATGCCATAAAAACAAAGGTAGCTAGTAAATAAAATGCTTCATTATTGAGTATTAAAATATGTGACATTGTCTCAAGCCAATTCAGGGTTACGTGGTTGTCATATGCCATTTGGTGCTTTCAAAATTGTGTGTTTGAGGCTCAAATAAAGAGTGAATATGTGCAATTTCTTGGATTATAGTTCATTATTTTTCCTGCAAGGTTTAGTGGGATTATCTACAATGTAACAATGTATGTTGCAGATGGAAAACCAGGTAAGAAACCACACAAATAAGAAACATGAACAAGAAAGTATGCATTGTTTATGCCTTTAAATTACAGAACCATAAAGTTAACATTGTAATTGGCTTGAAGGTGTCGGAATAGAGTAATTATGCATGCTTGATCTATTGATTATTATTACAATTGTGTGCTTGATTTATAAACTTTATGATCAATTCACATATGTGTCAATGAGCATGTTGTCCAATATTGTGGATGGACTTGTCAAGAAAGATAGATCAAGGGAGGCTAGCAACTATTTAGAGAGCATGATATATTCAACATATCATAAGGCCTCAAGATTTTGATGAAGCTAGATAATAACATGCTTATATTTTAAAGCAGTAATGAATTACCTTTTAATGCATTATTTTATATTGCATGTGATTTGAATGCCCACAGGTGTGAAAATGAACTATGCCAATAACATCACGTGACCTTAAAGGAATTGGGTAAGAATTTCGTAAGGCATAATTTATATCTTCAATGATATGTTTTCAGATTGAATTCAAGAATGACATTAGTACCGAAGGTGGGGTATTGCAGAGGAAAAAACCTATGGTATGCAAAGATGATTAGAATTTTTGTCATGCATTTATGAAATTTATATTTTAAGTTTGAAATGACTCATTGGTTGTTGTAAATGTTGCAATGATAGAATTATATGATTGAATACTTACATTTGTTTAGTTGATTGAAAGTTCATATTGCAAGTAGGATGGTCTTGGATATGGCAATGCGTGTAATTCCATAATGAAGACTTTGTGCTACCACATGCAAGAACCAAACATTATGAGAGGAATCTCATACTTGTGAAATATGATTTTTATACAAAACGTGTTTGAAACAAAAGATTTATGATTGAAATTATTAATGATGATATCTCATGGAAACCATATGTATATGATATAAGTGAGATGATGAATCTATCTAGGATGGACAGATGATGGTTGTTGAAGTTGAAAAGCATGGAGATAATTCCACTATAGTGACACTGGAACCCTATGATATGACTTGATCACCATTGATATGAGCTATGCTATGTTAGAACAAGCTAGAGGGACACCTTGGCTATAATACTCTATAAGTATTTGTACTTTTCATGTGCGAGGAAGACTTGGAAAATGATGGATCTCCCAAGGGACTATGTAACAAAGAAGGGTGAGTGACTGCAAGGACGAGGAGACTTGAAAGATTCATGTTACATGCTACTTGGGATCATGAGTACATTGAGTGTGTCTAAGAAAACAGTGAGTTGATTTCTATCTGTGGCAGCTATATGGAGCAGATACATATTCATATAGATAAGTATTGAGATGAATTACATACTTTATCTTGTGTTGTGAATATATATGTTTTAGTTATTAAATTTAAACTGACATATTGGAATTCTTGTCAATGAAATTCTTAATGATTAGAAATGACTATGATATGCATGCTTACATTGCTGACTATTGTAGGCATATGCTGGAATACTAAAGTTTGGAGGTGTACCAAGACAATGAAGAGAACGCCATTGCAGGTATAGTTGAAATTAAATATATAAACATTGTTGCAATAATAGAACACCAAGGACGATGTTATTCCAAGGGGAGTGGATGTAATATCCTAGTTTGATCCTCTTGAATATTGTAAGTATTTTATTTATGTATTTAATAAAAAATGGCCAAGGTCTACTTAGCATGAGTGCTTAAAGGGGATATGATACCACAAGAGGAGAAGGGTGAGGGGGTCAGAGGGGGGTTTATTCCTAGCAAAAAAAAATCCACCTTATGTTACTTTGAACCGTCACCAATTTCAAAATTTGAATTTCAAAGCTAAAAGGGGTTAAGAGGAGTGGAGGAAACAAATTCCTCAATCTAATCCATCATTTCCTAAAAATTGGAAAGTTGTCTTCCCTACATTCTTGGAACTAGGAAGAGTTGAATTAAGAATCTCTTTCCATCTTTCACTCATGAAACAAGAATGGAAATTTGAATGGGGAAGGAGAGCTAAATTTTGGAAGAGGGAAAAAGAGGAAAAATGGGAGTTCTTTCTAAAAAAATAAGTCTACTATATCATGTGATAGAATAGCCATGAGACTCTAGGAAAATCCCTAAATCACGAAGACACTTGGTTAATGATCTTCTTTTCTGAGATGGAGAGACTACTTTGCGTTTTCATGACTACTTCTTCACCCTGATGGTATCATAGCCCGGCTAGGGGGTCGTGTCCATAGTGGACTATCTACAGTTGGGTGGAAATCACTCGGTCTTAGTTGGTTTCCTGGACTGTAGACTTTAGACATATATGTTTTATCTATGTTCTAGTAAATTCTATATATTTTTGTTTACTGAAATCTGTAGGGTTGGAAGATAAATAAACATGTGTTTATGTTTCTGTTTGAGGTTCTTTATTGTACCTGTGAGATTAAAAGAATTATTTTTTGTCTGCTACAATCTCCTCTAGAGGGTGAACCAGTTCCATATGATAGTGGGATAAGATAAGATCTAAAAATGAGATGCATAAAATATCCATCCCTAATGCATCCCTACTCCAAGAATAAAACTATTTCCCCCTGGTGCATGCATCTACCAAGGACTGGATGATCTTGCCAACCCTATAGCAAAAAATATTATGAAAAGGATTTATATAGCTAAAAGTGTGTCATGTTGAGAATAAAATTGCAATAAATGCTTTCCATATAGTGTATTTCATTACTTAAATGCCAGAGGAAATTGGGAGAAAACACCCACATGCTACTACTTCTTCACCCCGACGGTATCATAGCCCGACTAGGGGGTCGTGTCCATAGTGGACTATCTACGGTTGGGTGGAAATCACTCGGTCTTAGTTGGTTTCCTGGACTGTAGAATTTAGACATATATGTTTTATCTATGTTCTAGTAAATTCTATATATTTTTGTTTACTGAAATCTGTAGGGTTGGAAGATAAATAAACATGTGTTTATGTTTCTATTTGAGGTTCTTTATTGTACCTGTGAGATTAAAAGAATTATTTTTTGTCTGCTACAATCTCCTCTAGAGGGTGAACCAATTCCATATGATAGTGGGATAAGATAAGATCTAAAAATGAGATGCATAAAATATCCATCCCTAATGCATCCCTACTCCCAGAATACAACTTTTTTCCCCTGGTGCATGCATCTACCAAAGACTGGATGATCTTTCCAACCCTGTAGCAAAAAATATTATGAAAAGGATTTATATAGCTAAAAGTGTGTCACGTTGAGAATAAAATTGCAATAAATGCTTTCCATATAGTGTCTTTCATTACTTAAATGCCAGAGGAAATTGGGAGAAAACACCCACATGCTACAAGTTTTGAAGCTAATAAGGAACCCGTTGTTTCAAACTTCCATATATAGAGTTTCTGAAATATAAAAAAGATGGGTACCATTTCTTAAACATCTCAAGAATAATCAAAAGTGGATGCAATTTCAAGCAAGTGGTTTATTTATTTAGAAATAACAACTTTGACTTGATAACATACAAAGTTTCACTTATATGAAGTCATTCTCCAATTGATGATAGTAACATTTGGAGCCCACATGGTCATTCTCTACTATTCAATCTCATCTCATGTCTCATATAGTTAGTTATAGATTTAAATTAAATTTCTAGATTCAAGGATATTTCCATGATGGCCAACCTATCAATTTGCAGTATTTTAGAAGAATTTGTACTTTGCAGTATAGTCTCTTTCAACTTCTCATTATGGGATGCATACTTAGTCTCAATGAGTGTTTTCCCGTGTTTAGATAATTTGGTGTTTACATGACAACATTAATTCCCTAATGGCCAACCTATCAATTTACAATGTTTTTTTGATGGAGTTTATGCTTTGAGATAGATGTATTTTTATGTGTCATTGATGGTCTACTACTCTTCTATGTCTTTTATATGACCCCTTGGTAAGTTAAAATTATTAGCAACATTCTTTTAATTGCATGATGTTTATAGATATAGGACTCAATAAATTTGCATAATCTTAATCCTTGTATTAGATCTGCGAATTTCCCTTTTCACTATTGAATCTGTCTTATTACATTTATAATAACATCATATGTATCTTTGTATGTTTTGTTGAGTGAGTAGAATCGTATTTAATTTTTAGATTCAAGCGTTCAAGATTTAATTAGTGGAGTTGGAAAATCATGTAAACGAATTAATAAATGCATCTATATGACTTCGAAATTGTGGCTATATCTTCTTTCGTCTTGCACTAGCTCTATCACTAGGAATTTGATTTACTAAATAATCAATTGTAGATAGTCATCTATGGTGATTTTGCAACATGCCTAAATCTCGTGGCTACGAGTAGGCCTTGATCCTGACATTCCATTCAATCAACATACACATCTTAGTTTTGAGGCACTATATCTGGCCATAACCCATAAGAAACATTGTTTCTAGTACCAATTTCTAGTTTCTTGATGAGCAACTCCTTCCCTGAGAAACACCTTTCATTCTTGGTGAAACCTAGTCATTTATTTGAGAAACTATTGCTATTCCTCAAGAAACATAGGCCATATCCATAGAAACAATAACAGAAATGGAAAAGTAATGCATAGGTGGGTATTTTGTATGTTTAAAGTCACAAGAATCCAAATATTATTTTGGTGCATGTAGAATCTAGATGTTGGAATGGTTTAGTGTGCTAACAATGTTTTAATAATTTATTACATATATCTTTAAAGTTGAGAAAAACAATGATAATCAACATATCAATAGAATGGGTATATTATATGTTCCCTTTTTAGTCACTTGGGGAATGTGGTTGGCCCACAACTCTAGTTTATTTAAAGACAAAAAAATCCCATGTTTTCAAATATCTGCCCAGGTATTGGCTTTGTTACCAGTTTATAAATGTAATGTGAGTATAAAGGAGTGGAGGGTTGTGGTAACACTTTCGGTGGAAATGTTTTATGCTTGGAGTTTCTTCGATGAGGCTTGTCAAGATCGAGGGAATACATACAGTTTGGGTTTTGTTTTATTTCTATCAAATTCTCACTACTTCAATATGAAGTCTAATATGGGAAAGTGAACAAATAATGTTGGGGAATTCAAGTATTTACTTTTCCTTATGAAATATGCACTTGACAAATGGATTGATAGGATTCAGATTTTCATGGATTCAACTCTCACTATAAATTGGATGCAGGATCAACTTCATGTTTGTACTACTAGTTTATCCCCTTTGGCTAAGTATTTTAAGGATATTTCAAGGAAGTTTCAGTAGCTATCCTTCAAACATGTCTACAGGGAACTCAACATTCAGGTTGATACCCTTTCTAAATATGGTTTACAATTGATAGAAAATAAAATCATTAAATATTGTATGAAAAACATCCACAAGGATTCTAACAACATGATTACTTGTTTATGAACTTCTAACTATTTTAATGCCTACAATTCTCCTAACAACAATCAAAATCCTAGATTTTAATAAATATAGAAATAACTAAGATTTAACTACATCAAATTTGTATTCAAAATATTTTTGAATATTTTATTATTATTATTGATAATGAATAGTTCGAGTAGATAACTTCCCTTCAATGGATGATAGATCACTTTCATCCCCTTGAATGTGTTTAGAATTTCTTTGGCTCACACTGATCAATATAGGTACAAATGATGGACTTGTTTTATAGAGCTCTTGACCTCTTTGTTTTGCAATTAGAAATGTAATAGTTCTTACCCCTTCAATAACTTGCAGGTCAAATTTTGGAGGAGAGTGGACATGCTCATGGGTAGTTTCAAGAATGTCTAATTGTTCAAAAACAAAAACTTCTTTACTAGAAAGCTATGCATTAGTTGCCTCTTTAATTTCATCCAGAGTATAATTAGGTCCAAGAAACTCCATCATCTTCTACTCATCCACAACAACTTGTCTTGATGAATTTATAGTCATTAGAGGTGTTGGCACACTTACTTATACTAAGAGAGGGGGTGAATCATTATAGGAATACTTTTTCTTTTCTTACAAGATTTATGTTACTTTACCAATTATAGCAATTAAAGATAAAAACACAACCATACAATCCACAATACATAGAGATTTAACCGGGAAACCCAAATGGGAGAAAACCCAAAAATAATTCTTTTATATAATCATGCAGGAACTAACCTACTGTTACAATGTTTTTAGGAACCAACCTACATGAGACACCAATCCCTTAGTTGAGCACCAAATCAACACTTGTCTATAAGCACCAACCTATAGCTGCTATATTTGCAGGAACCAACCTACAGAAGACACCAATCCCCTTATTTGAGCACCAACTCAACAATATGTAGGCACCAACCTGCTGGAGACGCCAATCTCCTCAATCTGTCAATAATGTCAAATCTTTTCTTTCCATCAAACCTTCACTAGCTGCTCTGTCCTTGTTGTCGTGTTGCTTTCCTTTAGTTCATAATCTTCTTGATTTCAGAAGTTCCTTAGACCTTGCACCTCCCAGCCACCCTTAGAAGATTACCTTATCTTCCTTTCATTCTTTGGCTTCCTCAGACCTCAAAACCTCAGATCTTCTCTTCATATGATCCACACTTCCTCTACCCTCTTCACACTTCACACACACTCAAAACATATTCAACCAATGATATTTATATATTCCATGCTTCCATGGATTTGTCCACATAAAAAATATGTCCATGAGGTTGGCTCTAGATCTTCTCAAAACCAGGGCTATCACCAATCCCTTTCTTTGTTCACGTTACAAACCTTGACGCTCAATAATCATTCAATATAGCCTTTATTTGATCTTGACCGTCGATCTTTTCTTATTCTTTGTCTAATACAATACACAAACGACCTCATTGCTCAAAACCCATTGGATCTAGTTCCTGATCAATTCTCATCTGTTGATATCCTTGTAGCATATCAATACCATCGAGTCTTCAAGTTACATCCACTGTCCAATCAGATATCGGATTGAACCTCAACCGTCGATATGATTCTCTACCCATCAAGACACAAAACACAGTCCTCGTCACTCAAGTAATCATATGATATGCACCTTGAGTTGATCTTGACAGTTGTTCTGTTTACACACCATGCAACTGCAACACACAACCACTATTTTATCATCTTCTTAATTAAATCTCAGTCGTTGATCTCATGCAACATAGCTTCAATGTTGACCATCCGATCTGGAATCTGATTCAATCTCAACCGTCGATCTATCAACTTGATTATTTCTTCTATACATACTTTCACGGTAATACATCTTATTTTTCTGTTACACTTGTTTTGCACCCATTCTTGGACATTTTCTCACACTTCACCGCGCTCCGCAATATCTTCATCTCCCTGATTCATTTTTTACTCTTAGTTAATTTCTTGAAATCTCATAGTGGGTTTGCGAGACATCTCCATCTGATCGATTCCTCATACTTAACCAATTTTTGACATCTCATCATGGGTCCACGGGTTCATGCTCATTTATTCACATACTCTCGATTCTTTGCTGCTTCATTACCTCTGCGATGACTTGATACTTAGTCGATTTTTGAAATCTCACCACGGGTCTGCAAGACATATCCATCCGACCGATTCCCCATACTTAGCCAATTTTTGACATCTCACTGTAGGTCTGCGGGTTACGCTCATTTCTTCACATACTCCTGATTCTTTTTCACTTCGTTATCTATGCAATGTCTTTATACTTAGTTGATTTTTGAACTCTCACCACGGGCTGTAGTAACTTTATGATTCTTCTATACATACACCCGAATTTGATTGCTTGAATCCATTGTTGCAGATGAGGTGGCTTCCGTGTGGACTTATTCTATATGCAAATTGGATGATGTGGCATCAATACGTGTCCTGACACATGCTAATGCACGTGGCATCTGCAGATCTGCTTGTTATGGCACTAGCGTGGACTTCCTATGATGTGGAACTCATATTATTGGACACGTGGCACTATTGAGGTTGCTATCATGGCGCTGACGTGGTTGAGTTGGGCCACATGGTATTGGGCCCCAATCCTTTGATCTTAGTCATTGATCTCCGATGATATAAGGTTAGGATTTAACCTGTTCTAGGTCCATCATTCTTCACAACAAAAGTTAACACATTGTGCACGGTTCCATGGCTCTTCCATTCACATTTAAATTACATAAAAAATATTTTGCAATATAAACCCTTCAAAGTTGAATTGCCTTTTGAATGTGGGATATATCGTTGTCTCCATTTCTTTGTTTTGGTTAACCCATACCTGCTTTTCTAAGCTCACCGCTACTTATATTTGCAATGGGGTCATCGCGTCTTCCTCATACTTGTATGAGATTTCTTTTCACTCTTGGATTTCAAATCTTGTCCCTCAATTCTTCTTTAATAAGGTCGTCTTAGTTCAGCTTCCAATTTTACTATACCTGTGCAGCTTGAGTTCTCTTGGATTGATTGTTCAAAATCATCACTACCTCACAAAATCTTATCAATGCACATAAATTTCTCTTCTTCCTTTTTTTGGTTTGCTTCTCTATAGTCCTAGTGGTCTCCCCTTGTCTTTTGACATCAATGACAACATGACTATTATAGTTCTATCTTCCTTTAACATCAATGAAAACACCATTCCCAACAAACTCCCCCTTTGTCATTGATGGCAACACTTGATTATTTTGGTACTCCTCTGCTTCCTGCATGTCTCTCTTTTTGAAAATATCCCCCTTTCTCTGTGCTCTCCCCCTTTATATCAATGGAAAATAGATTTTCTACCCCTTACATTGTATGATTTATTCTATGTTCTGCAACCAATAACCTTCTCATCTTTCTGCAACTTCCCCTAAGCTTGTGCTTCTTCATGAAGCTTTAGTGATTGGATGGCATAGGTACCACCCCCAATTTCTATATGAGATACTCAAATACTTCTCTAGGAAGAGGTTTTGTAAAGATATCGACAACTTGTTCTTTTGTGCCAATATAGTCCATCTCGACATTATGTTATGTGACTTTCTCTCTTAATAAATGATACTTGATTGGAATGTGCTTTGTCTTCGAATGCATGAAAGGATTCTTGGAGATATTTGTTGCACTAGTATTGTCATACAATATTGATATTGGTTGATCATACTCTACCTAAATGTCCTTCAACGTTTGTTTCATCTAGAGGACTTGTGTACAACAGGTTGTTGCTGCAATGTATTCTTCTTCGGTTGTAGATAGATAAATTGATGATTGTTTCTTGTTGAACCAAGACACTAGACTGTTTCCTAGAAAGAACACTCCACCACTGGTGTTCTTTCTATCATCCACATTGCATGCCCAATCTGCATTTGTGTAATCTGTCAGAGTAAAGTCTTTTCCTATGGGATACCATAAACCAAAGTTTAGTGTGCCTTTTAGATATTTGAATATTGTTTTTACTGCTTGCACATGTGTTTCCTTTGGTGCAGCTTAAAACCTTCCAACTAACCCTACTGCATGCATTTTATCTGGCCTTGAATTTGTCACATATAGTAGGTTTTCTATCATTGATTTGTATAGAGTTGGATTAGCTTCCTTTGATTCATCCTCTTTTCTTAGTTTACAACCAATTACCACGGGTGTGTTGATAGGTTTGCAATATTCCATTTCAAACTTCTTCAACATCTCCTTGATGTATTTGGCCCGAGAAATAAATATACATTTTCTCGTTTGAGAAATCTGCAACCCTGGGAAGGACAATTCTCCAAGCATAGACATCTAAAATTATTTTTGCATTTCTTTTGCAAACTTTTGACTCATTCTATCAACATTACTTCCAAAAGTGATATCATCCACACAAACTACAATGATCAACATCTCTGCACTATCTATTTTGATGTAAAGGTTGATTTATGCTATTCCTCTTTTGAAACCTTGTTGCTACAAGTAATTGTCAAGTTTTGAATACCATGCTTTGGGATCTTGCTTTAATCCATAAAGTGATTTCTTCAATATGAAAACATAATATTCATTTTCTGATAATAAGAATACTTCGGGCTATTCAATGTACACTTCTTCTTCTAAATATCCATTTAGGAATGATGACTTGACATTCGCATGATACACCTTATTGAAGAGTGCAAATGCCAAAAACAATCTAATGGCTTCTAGTCTTGCAACAAGCACAAAGGTTTATTCAAAGTCAATTCCTTCTACTTGAACATGCCCTTTACAGACCAATCTTGCTTTATTTCTTACTATGTTTCCATCTTCATTCAACTTATTTTTGAATACCCACTTTGTACCAATCACATTTTTATCTTTGGGTCTTCGGACAAGTTCCCATGTTTGATTTTTCTCAATCTGGTTTAACTCTTCTTCCATAACATTTACCCAATGTTGATCATTATTGGTTTCTGCAAAGTATTTAGGCTCTATTTTTGTTATAACCCTAAATTACACCACACATGCTTACCTAGCATCAGGCCAACTCATATCCCTTCATTTCCAAAACATCTGCTGAACAACCTCTTTGAAAATCCTCTTGGGTGAAGGTACACGCGCCCTAACCCACTACTGCACGTGGGTGAACGCTGGCAGACCTATTACAGCCCGCGTTTACCTAACAAAGCACAAAAACAGGAAAGTTACTGACGGGACAAAAAGCTATGGGTCAGTTAACTGAAACTCCCGTCCATGCATGGCCGAGAGTTCGTCCAAAACCCTAGCCCCTTCTAGCCTATAAAAGAAGGGGTAGGGGTACTATTTGGAAGAGGAAAAATATAGCGAAGAAACTCTGCCCATTTGCCAAATCCATTTGTCCCAACCCTTTAGCCTTTCCTCGAGCCTAAGGAGAATTAACGCAAAGCAGTTGGAGGACAAAAGAAGAGGAGGAGCCTAGGATCAGGATCAAGGAGCGGTGGTCGGTCTCGAATTTGATTGTAAGTTGATTCATTTTGAGAATAATAAAAGAATACTTTTCCCGTCCCAATGCATGAGTTATCTATGATTTGTGTAATTTATGCTTAATTTCTAACCCTCAAGTAGAAAAGTAGCATGCATGCGTAGTGTTTTGTCTTAATTGCAGGTTAACTTTGGAAGGAACAACGCAAGTAAGCGGGCAAAGCGCAACGAAGGATCTACACCAAACATCAGTAAAAATGTTAGTAGTTCCATTCCATGCATGTATCGTGAAAGAGGGGTTTAAGTTTTGGGTGGTAGGATAAAAAGTCATTTCTTTACGGTCAAAATCTGCATGGAAGTCTGACCCTAGTTTGCTAGTCTGTAGGGTATTTTTCCCAACAATAGAATTGGCGACCATACTAGGGATATACTCTTTAGGGTTTTCAGATTTAGTTGAGGGTTTTGGGTAGTTTAAAGGATTAGATTTTCTGTTTCTTTGTTTGTATGTTTTCTGTTAGGTCAGAGCTAGCAAGGAACCTGGTTCTTTATACCAGTTTTTCCTTGACTGTTGCTTGACGGTAATTATCGAGACACACAGAGGTACACGCGGCCTGTAGAAGGCCTGTACACGTGTACCCGCGCCCTAATCTCTTACAACACGCATTTGAACGCTAGCTGTAGAGGTTTCAGTAGCGTGTAGGGGTCAGAGAGCTTGGGAGGCAGTCCTCCTCTTCCCTGTCAGAATTATACATTCTCAGGGGGCTTTTTGGATCCTGTCTGAGTCTTGCTGGTTCACAGTCTGGTCTCAGTTTGCTTTATTATGTTTTGTTATTCTTTGCAATTATTTTTCTTTTCTGTTAAGAAGAAGCATCCAAGCCTTTAGGAGACCCTGGTTATCAATACCAGAGGCCTTTTCCTGGTCTGGGCTGCCTGTGTTAGTTTTGTCTTAGAGTTTATACATACACGCGGCCTGTGCAAGTACAACCTGCAGGTACACGCGCTCTGTTGCAGCTCAGCACGCGTTTGCACGCGTGTTGTTTCAGTGACAATATCGTGCTTGACAGGCTGCTTTTCAATCATGGTGGGGCAGTCATCCTCTCCTGTGGTGAGAAGTGTTCCTCTCAGGTGTTTGAGTCTAGGGTCACACAATCAGTAGGTTAGGGCCTCTTATCCTTAGCCTGTTTTTTCTTAGTTGATATTTGATAGAAAAGATTAAAAAGAAAGATTTTGTTTTATGGTTTTTAGACAAGCAGAAGAATTTGTGCTTTTTGATTGCCATTGTGTGTCTTTGCTTTGATTCTTTGCGATCTGTGCTTTAAGCCAGAATTTTGTTTTGTTTCTTGGTTTTGTGCTTGCCGACATTTTCCCTTTGTTGCTTCATTTAGCACTTAAAT
>ML776808.1:1851132-1876299 GCA_009831015.1 Picea engelmannii
GCATGGGTCTTTTTCACTCTTTGACTTACCCTCCGGACTCCCAAAACATAACGGGTCTCCTTTTAATCCCTTTTCAGACCCTTTAAAAATGAAAAGATTGTCGAGCGATCTTGTGACCTTTCACGCTCGTTAAACTGAAATTTGAAGTCACGTCTTTCCGACGGTAGTTTACCCCTTTTTTGGTCCGGACGGTCAACTGTACAAACAAAGGAATACTCTATTGAATTCCCATTCTTTAGAAGAGTATCCTCAGGTATAATTTTATTCCTTTTTTGGGCCTGAGGGACTAAATTTACGAAAAAAAAACCCCCCCAGAGTCCATAGTTAAGCTCTTTTCAGACTCCCTAAAATTGAAAAGATCGTCGAGTGACCTTATTCTTTCACACTCGTTAAAATGGTCCAGAAGAACATTCCCGATGGAGTCCATAGTTAAGCTTTTTTCAGACTCCTTAAAAGTGAAAAAATCGCCGAGTGATCTTGTCCTTTTCACACTCGTTAAAATGGTTTTGAATTGACGTCTAATCGGTGTTAGTTTACCCCTTTTTCGAACCGACTAGACTATTATCGAAAAAGGTACCCCAATGGAGTTTCCTTTTACGCTTTTTCAGACTCTCTAAATATGAAAAACCACCGAGCTTACCTTCTCTGGGCTCGTTAAACTTACATCGAAGGACGTTACCATTGTGTGTTCTATCAACCGCATTTGCATACCTTACTCATCAGCCTTGTAACAGTTTGCTTCTGCGTCTTAACACCTTTGGCCACTAGAGGATTTTTTTCGAGTATCATTTCCCAGAAAATCAGTCTTGTTCTTGTGCCTCGAGCTTGTATGTTTGCTGTACTCGTTCCTGCATTGTAACGTAATATTCCTTTATTCTTTTCCAAAAACTATCAAAAAGAACAAAAAAATCAAATATACCCCAAAAAGAGGATGGGAAAAGTATTTTCTTTATTGGCAGCATAATGAGTCGCCCTTGGATGAAGCACATCTGTCTATTTGATCATCAAGCTATGGGATGTAGTACGACCTTAGGAAGCTTTTTCTCGCTATATAGAGTTGTGTCCACCGTTTGGTTACTCTTCCAAACCTATGGAGAGTTTGCGATGCCTCCTGCTTCGTAGACTTATGATTAAAAGATATGTTGCCTGAGTCTTATCACTTATCGTGCTATCGTCCAAGGGAAGTTTGTCACTAATCCTGAGTCGGCCCCTCTGTAATATGTCTCTTGTCCGCATACCCGACCATCCTGAACATCCAATCAAGTCTTTGTTCGAAATCATTGAAACCTTGAGTCCGATCATCAACATTATCAAGTCCATAACCGACGAGCCGTCGAAGACCTCTGGGTAGTGCAGTCGTACACTCATATTACACTGCTACCCAAGTTTAGAATATTTTGAAGTTGTTGCTCGAGCTCTGAAGTACAACCATCAGGCCGAATTAGCTTCTGGGAGATGGATACGTTATATGTATATCTTTCGGATTTCGAGATGTAGCTCCGCTGTGTATTATTCGTGGCTACTCTTTATAGTTATTTGACATGGATCTACAATGTATTTGATTGGTAGCCATGGTTCTATTTTATCCCGAGCATGGGTATGCCCGCCTCGGTGAGACATTTTTTCTTTTGCAGACGACACCACCTGATTCCTGATTCTTGGGCTCACTCATTCATCATATCAGTACAGATTGGTAAAAGATTGGTAATGTATTTCGACCATCAGATGCTCTTCTGACCTCACACATTAGGGGGCATCTATTATAACCCTAAATTACACCACACATGCTTACCTAGCATCAGGCCAACTCATATCCCTTCATTTCCAAAACATCTGCTGAACAACCTCTTTGAAAATCCTCTTGGGTGAAGGTACACGAGCCCTAACCCACTACTGCACGTGGGTGAATGCTGGCAGGCCTGCTACAGCTCGCGTTTACTTAACAAAGCACAAAAACAGGAAAGTTGCCGACGGGAAAAAAAGCTATGGGTCAGTTAACTGAAACTCCTGGCCATGCATGGCCGAGAGTTCGTCCAAAACTCTAGCCCCTTCTAACCTATAAAAGAAGGGGTAGGGGTACTATTTGGAAGAGGAAAAATATAGCGAAGAAACTCTGCCCATTTGCCAAATCCATTTGTCCCAACCCTTTAGCCTTTCCTTGATCCTAGGGAGAATTAATGCAAAGCAGTTGGAGGACAAAAGAAGAGGAGGAGCCCAGGATCAGGATCAAGGAGCGGTGGCCGGTCTCGACTTTGATTGTAAGTTGATTCATTTTGAGAATAATAAAAGAATACTTTTCCCGTTCCAATGCATGAGTTATCTATGATTTGTGTAATTTATGCTTAATTTATAACCCTCAAGTAGAAAAGTAGCATGCATGCGTAGTGTTTTGTCTTAATTGTAGGTTAACTTTGGAAGGAGCAGCGCAAGTAAGCGGGCAAAGCACAACGAAGGATCTACACCAAACATCAGTAAAAAGGTTAGTAGTTCCTTTCCATGCATGTATCGTGAAAGAGGGGTTTAAGTTTTGGGTGGTAGGATAAAAAGTCATTTCTTTACGGTCAAAATCTGCATGCAAGTCTGACCCTAGTTTGCTAGTCCGTAGGGTATTTTTCCCAACAACAATTTTGGATAGTAAAGAGAGATTTATTTATTCAGAACTACTTTCCAATTTTCTCCTAGTTTGAGTATGAACATTTTTATCACCAAGAACTAAGTTTTCTAGATGATTTTTCTGTACAAACCTTGATGGTGTTTGTGTATCTTGGTGTTCTATTTCTTCTTCACCATCTTCTTCATTCTCTTGTTCTTCTTCCTCATATTCTTCTTCTTCTTCTTTGTTGTAATCTATTTCTTCTGCTTCTAGTTTGTTCTTATGCGGTATTTATTAATCGATTATGACATTAATGCTTTCAACAATCTTCTGCAGTCTTTTGTTGTAACATCTATAGGATTTTCTTCTTGATGAATATCTAAGAAAAATTCCTTCATCTTTTCTTGAATCAAACTTGCCTAGATCCTCATCATCTTTTTTGATGTAGCACTTTCTTCCAAATATTTTGAAGTGTTTGACATATGCCAGTCAACCTTTCCATAACTCATAAGGTGCCTTATCACTATTGACTCTAATTTTCCCTCTGTTTAGAATGTAAACAATAGTGTAAATTGCTTCTCTCCAAAAACTGTTTGATAATTTTTCTTCATTCAACATTGCCCCGACGATTTGTTGTACATGTCTGTTTGTTCTTTCAACTACACCATTTTGTTGAGTTCTTGTAGCTACACACTGTCTTTTTATTCCATGAGTCTCACCGAATTATTCAAATTCATTGGATGTGAACTCACTCCATTATCTAACCCTAAACACTTGATTTTCAGGTCAGTCTCATTATCAACCAAAGCTTTGAATGTTTTAAACTTTTCAAATGCCTCATATTTAGTTTTGAGAAATGTAACCCAAGTCATTCTTATACAATCATCAATGAACAACATAAAATAACTTTCTCCTTGCAAGATTTGTGTTCTTATAGGTCCATATATATCTGTATGCACAAGTTCGAATGGCTTGGATGTTGCATATTCCTTTGTCTTGAAGATCAACTCACCCTTGATTGTTTTCCATGTTGGCATTTCTTACAAATAGTGTTTTAGTGTTTTGTGATCTTTGGCATATCTCTTGTTTCTTGTTTGGTATTGATTTTTACCAAGTTTTCAAAGTTCACATGACCCATTCTTTTACGCCACAACCAACTTTCATCTATCTTCCCCATGAAGCATTTTTCCCCATTAATTTCATCATGAATGTATACATTGTTTGGGTTTTTGATTGCTTTTGCAACCAAATTTCCGAAATTTTCTTTTTTGATCTCACATTCTCGGGAGCCAAAAGTAAGAGTGTGCCCTTAGTCACACATCGGGGTTACACTAAGAATATTATGCTTCAAGTTTTCAACACAAAAAACCTTTTCAACCTTATCTCTTCCATTGTCAAGACTGAGAGTTCCCTTTACAACTATCTTTGAATTGCCATTGTCTCCAAAGGTAACACTTCCTTCATTCTTCTTTAGGGTGATAAAATTTGTTCTATCTCCTCTCACGTGTGCCTTTTAGATATCTGAATATTCTTTTTACTGCTTGCACATGTGTTTCCTTTGGTGCAACTTAAAACCTTCCAACTAACCCTACTGCATGCATTATATCTGGCCTTGAATTTGTCACATATAGTAGGTTTTCTATCATTGATCTATACAGAGTTAGATTAGGTTCCTTTGATTCATCCTCTTTTCTTAGTTTACAACCAACTACCATGGGTGTGTTGATAGGTTTGCAATATTCCATTTCAAACTTCTTCAACATCTCCTTGATGTATTTGGTCTGAGAAATAAATATACCTTTTCTCGTTTGAGAAATATGCAACCCTAGGAAGAAGGACAATTCTCCAAGCATAGACATCTAAAATTATTTTTGCATTTCTTTTGCAAACTTTTGACTCATTCTATCAATGTTACTTCCAAAAGTGATATCATCCACACAAACTACAATGATCAACATCTCTGCACTGTCTATTTTGATGTAAATATTGATTTCTGCTATTCCTCTTTTGAAACCTTGTTGCTACAAGTAATTGTCAAGTTTTGAATACCATGCTCTGGGATCTTGCTTTAATCCATAAAGTGATTTCTTTAATATGAAAATATAATATTCATTTTCTGATAATAAGAATACTTTGGTCTATTCAATGTACACTTCTTGTTAGAATATAATGGATGTGCTCGTTTTAACCATAGACAATATCACTATTGTCACCCAACCATAGGCCGAAGCCACCCTCGAGCACCTTAACCTTGACAGAGAATCATTCTGGAAGAAAAACCTAGGCTAGATAGCCAAACAAAGGTGGCACATATTTCTCCAAGGATAGTGCACCAAGCAAGAGTAACAAGAGATGATCAGAGAGTCCAAACCATGACCAAGACATATTCCAAGCCAAAACCGAAATATGCTAGTTGCAACAGCTGCAACAACAACTCTCCTCCAGATTTGCGCATAAAATAGACAACTGCAATGCACACAAGTGTTGCTTCTGCAGTTCTGAGAATACTGGTCAGAATGAAGATTGGCCTCTTGTATTTATACTAATTCTGGCAAACTACCTGGGCCGACTTCTCATTCTGGGTACTAATTCTTTAGTATATAATATTTCCTTTAGCCAACTTCTTCTCTTGGAGGCTAATAACCTAATACAAGTCATTCTCTTGAGCTGACTTATCTTCTAGGGTTATTAACCAATTAATTAAGGTTTCTTCTTTCTTCCCGGAATATTCTATTCTCGTCAGGTTTAGACGTGGAGGTAAATACCTCCCGTAACTACCATAATATCAACACTCCCCCCTAACTAGGGAGGTATTGAAACTAATGGTCTTGATCACAAACATACCATTCACTCGGTAGCATCAACATAGTTGTATAAACTATCTCATGATTAGATCATGAGCACCATCATCACTATCAATGTCATTAGCTGCATCATCTCTCGAAACCATACTCCATCTGAGTAATCAAACATGATGATGGATAAGTCACTCACTTCATAGAGTGAAAAAATAACCATTCTTCTAATCCAGAACCATTCTTCTAATCCAGACATATGTCCTATAAGAATAAATGTCCTGGACCATTTTCCGTTTGGGGAATCTCTGTCCATTGATCATCCATCTAGCTGATAATCATTTCCAACACTACTGATAGTCTTCAAGGCAATCAGAACAATGTCATTCAATAGAGCACAACTGTGTCTATCCATAGTAGTACACAACTACAATCCAGTGGTACACTGCCACACCAAGTAGCACACATATACTTGATCAGTGACATATAGTCACAATCAGTGGAACACATCCACCACAATAGTATACATCTACTTGTTAGAATATAATGGATGTGCTCGTTTTACCATCGACAATATCACTATTTTCACCCAACCATAGGCTGAAGCCACCCTCCGAGCACCTTAACCTTCACAGAGAATCACTCTGGAGCAAACCCTAGGCTAGATAGCCAAACAAAGGGTAGCACACCTTTCCCCAAGGATAGTGCATCAAACAAGAGCTAATCAGATAGTCCAAACCCTAACCAAGAGATATTCTAAGCCAAAGCGTAATCTGCTAGCTGCAGCAGCTGCAACAACAACTCTCCTCCAAACCTGCGCACAAACTGGGCAACTGCAGTGTGCACAAGTGCTGCTCTGCAGTTCTGAGAATGTCTGCCAGAATGAAGACTGGCCTCTAGTATTTATACTAATTCTGGCTAACTGCATGGGCTGACTTCTCATTTTGGGTATCTGTTTGTTCAGTATATATTATTTATTCTAGCCGACTTCTTCTCTTGGAGGCTAATAACCTAATACAATTTATCCTCTTGAGCCGACATGTCTTCTAGGGTTATTAGCCAACTCATTAGGGTTTCTTCTTGCTTCTTGGAATATTCTATTTTCGTCAGGTTTACACATGGAGGTAAATACCTCCCACAACTACCATAATATCAACACTCCCTCCTAGCTAGGGAGGTATTACATGTAATGGTCTTGAGTACAACTATACCATTCAGCCGATAACATCAACATAGTTGTATATACTATCTCATGACTAGATCATGAGCACCATCATCACCATCAATGCCATCAGCTGCATCATCCCTCAAAACCATACTCCATCTGAGTAATTAGACATGATGTTAGATAAGTCACTCACACCATAGAGTGACACAAGAGCCATTCTTATAATCTGGACATATGTCCTAAACCATTTTCCGTCTGGGAAATCTCTGTCCATTGATCATCCATATAGCTGATAATCATTTTCAACACTGCTAATAGTCTTCAAGGCAATGAAAATAATATCATTCAATAGAACACAACTGTGTCCATCCATAGTAGTACACAACTACAATCTAGTGGTACACTATCACACCAAGTAGCACACAGGTACTTGATCATTGACGTATAATCACAAACAATGGAACACATCCACCACAGTAGTATACATCTACTGTCTAGAGACATACAATCTTCATAACAATCATCTGATATCAACCTACACAGAAACAATGTTATGATATAAACTGAATCATCTGGACCATTCTTCCACTCACATTTGTGAGATCTGGAAGAGCATCTGCCCTCAGAAGGTAAAACATCAATGATGAGCTATCTGGACTATTCTTCTCAAGCAAGGAAGAATAATTGTCCCGATTTCTGAGCCTGGACCATTCCCCACCCTAGGCCATTCCTCCAACACTAGACAAAGTGTAAACTGGAGAGAATGAGTCTGCTCTAAGGAATGTCTGTCCCTGATTGTTGAACCTGGACCATTCCCCACCCTAGGCCATTCCTTCAACACTAAACAAAGTGCAACTTGGAGAGAATGAATCTGCTCTAAGGAATGATTGTCCGAACCATTTCTTAAGGAAATGACTATCCTGCGCCAACCTCCAAAACAAACCATTCCCCATGTTAACCACAATGGGAAATCGTTGTCCGGCGAGGTGAGCCAGTCTTCTTGAGTAACCCTCACGAAGAGAGACTGCCCTAGACCATTTTCCATGTTAACCACAATGGGAAATTGTTGTCTATGGTACATCAACAATCCATCGAATCATTTTCATTAGGAAAATGACCGTTCGATCTGGACCATTTTCTGAACTGGAAAATGCCTATCCGTCAGAAATCTCAAACCACTTTCCGAACTGGAAAGGAACTGCTCATCCTGGACCATTTTTGAACTGAAAAATGACTGTCCATCAATTGATAACACATCAGTGCTCCCTCCCAACCTGGGAGTCATCTCTTCCTTTTTCAATAAGGAAGGTGTCTCCACGAGCTCCAACTTAAGTACAAAAACTCTTTCATCTTGGATAGAATCTTTACCAAAATGTCTGCTTATTTGCTCATCTGTAGAGATATGTACTGAAGAACCACTTTCTCCTTTCTGGACTTCATCACGGATAATGTAATGCTTGATCTCAAATGTACTTCGGTCTAGAACACTGGTTTTCTCTGAAGGCTTCATATAGCTCTGATCAATAAAGTATGTCATTGTTGGATACCTCTTTGGTTCGTGCTAGCTCACGACATCATGATAAGGGTCAAACTGGAACATATCAATGTGACACTTATTCTATCATTATGAGATCTTTGTCATGGATTGGCAATCCATCATCCTGATCTTCTGAGTAATCATTATGATACAATATCTTTGTTTATAGAAAATCTTCACCATGCTTCTGCTGTGCATTGGAGGTTCTCCACCAAGTTGTCTTCTTCCATCTATATACATGGGTCTCTTTCTGGTATACCTCAAAGCCTTAAGGTTTCTCTTCATACGCTCTTTGTTCAATTGGTCTAGGGAACAATCTTTGCATTCATTTGATGTAGAACTCCAACCCATGGATATCACGGATGATATAATGACTCATGTAGAGGTATGTTTGGTTTACTGGAACGAGTAATCATCATAATCTTCTCCCTCCATCTAGGAGAACCTCTAGTTCTAGATCTCACAATGCTTTCATTCATAAGTCTTCCATACACTGTTCTTCATCACAACTTTCAGTTCCTCTGCTTGATTGCTTTTAGTGAGTTCATATCAGGCTGGTAATTTTGTGATTCTTAATACAATGACTGGTTGTTCTAGATTTTCTTTCTTTATTGGAATCTTCATGTTCTTCCTCATGTTTCTCTTTAGCTTTTGGGTCCATGGAGTTTCTTATAGATTCCATGCCCTAGAGATTCCACTTCTTTCTTTCATCATAGGATCACGGATGTGGATGGACAACCAAGGATACTTTAAGGCTTCTTTTCGAAGAAGACTTCTTCTAAGGTTGAACTGAACACGTACTACTTTTCATGGCTGCTATCATGGATATATACTACATCATCTTCAATGGATCATAGGATTAGCTCCATCCTAATCCTTGCTTCATGTATGAGTGCATCATAATCAACTTCCTCCATAATCCACGCTTCCGTCTGTATCCTTATTTCCTTTTGCAAGGTGTCATAAGTCTTTCTCCAATTTCTTCTTGATTGCTGACTTTTTCTTGTCTTACTTCTTCTCTTTTACTTCAAGATTGATTCTGATTTCGGCTTATATTGAAGCTGTTACTTATGTAATAACTAACACATGAATTGTTTGATGTACTTCACCCTTTCATTTGTATTGTCTGACTTGTAGTCAATCCTTTTTGTTTCTTCCATAGGTATAGTTTCTCTTTGAACATTTTATCTTCTAAGAAGTAGATATTTAAGATATGTACAGAAAACATGGTATGTACAAGAACTATGAAGAGTATTGTTACCTTGTCTTAGAAGAAGAAGACTGTTTTATTCTTCTTGGTCTTCTTTGTAGATTCCTTTTCTTCAGCAACTGATGCTTCATGTGTCCCCTTCCTTTTCTTTAGCTCGGGACAATGATTCTTGTAGTGACCATACTTTCGACAGTTGAAGCATTGTATTTCTGACATGTCTTTCTCTTGATTTGGATTCTTCCTTGAACCAAACTTCCTTTTGTTCCTGAAATTCTTGAATCTTGCTATAAAGGCTTGATCATCGTACTTCTTTTGGGGTTTCTCTTTTGCAATGATCCTTGATTCTTCTTGAGCACAACAAGTCCAAATTTCTTCAAATGTAGGATACTCCTTCCTTGTGTTCATGCTTGTGGCAAATGCATCCCATGTCTTGGGAAGACCATTGAGTATTATGTTTACCAATTCATTCTCTGAAATGATCTCTTCAATAGCTTGTAGTTGATATCTTAACTGGGAGATTCTCACAAAGTATGATGTTATGCTGTCATCATCATTCATCTTCATGTCCCAGAGCTCATTCTTCAGACTCATTACTTGTCCAATATTTTTGATTGAGAATAGATTTGTTAGGGCATAGTACATCTTCTTCGATGAGTCAGGATGGGAGATGTAGTGTATCAAGTGGTCTTTTATAGAGTCCACTATGATACTCATGGCATTGATGTCACCGTCTTTGAACTTTTCCATAACTGCAATGTTCTGTGGTTCTTTCTCTTTTCCTTCTTCAAACTCTAGTTTCATGATCTTTCCTTTCACGATATCCAACACTTTGTTCTTGGAAAGAATGAGGTCAATCCTTGTCTTCCACGCTCTGAAGTTAGAAGCTCCATCTAACTTGTTTTCTGACTTCATGGAGTAGGTCATGGCTTCTTTGACTTGGTCAACCCTAGATTTGACCGAAAACTCAAACTTGACATCTTAGCTTGCTGAGAGTACCAGGAGATGCACTAGGCTAGGGTGCACTAGTCTATCCGAAAATTAGGTCAATCCCTTCACTTAAGGTGCCTCAATGAGAAGATTAGGGTTTTTGCAACTGCACATGCTAGTAACCCTAGTTGCAGTGCTCTGGTGACTGCTCCTGCTAGAAACCCTAGCGACAGTTCTTCAATGAGCTTAATATCCTTATGGCTATGCTTCCTTCCAGTGGTTAGACTGAATGAAGGAGGTGTGGGCCCATAACCTGTTAGAATATAATGGATGTGCTCATTTTACCATCGACAATATCACTATTGTCACCCAACCATAGGCAAAAGCCACCCTCCGAGCACCTTAACCTTGACAGAGAATCACTCTGAAAGCAAACCATAGGCTAGATAACCAAACAAAGGGTAGCACACCTTTCCCCAAGGATAGCGCATCAAACAAGAGATGATCAGATAGTCCAAACCCTAACCAAGAGATAGTCCAAGCCAAAGCGTAATCTGCGAGCTGCAACGACAACTCTCGTCCAAACCTACACACAAATTGGGCAACTGCAGTGCGCACAAGTGTTGCTTTGCAGTTCTGAGAATGCTTGCCAGAATGAAGACTGGCCTCCTGTATTTATACTAATTCTGGCTAATTGCCTGGGCCGCCTTCTCATTCTGGGTATCTGTCTGTTCAGTATATATTATTTCTTCTAGCTGACTTCTTCTCTTTGAGGCTAATAACCTAATACAATTTATCCTCTTGAGTCGACATGTCTTCTAGGGTTATTAGCCAACTCATTAGGGTTTCTTCTTGCTTTCTGGAATATTCTATTCTCGTCAGGTTTACACGTGGAGGTAAATACCTACCGCAACTACCATAATATCAACACTACTATCCGGAGACATACAGTCTCCATAACAATCATATCATCTGATATCAACCTACACATAAAACATTGTTATGATATAAATTGAATCATCTGGGCCATTCTTCCACTCACATCTATGAGATCTGGAAGATCATCTGCCCTCAGAAGGTAAAACATCAATGATGAGCTATCTGGATTATTCTTCTCAAGCAAGGAAGAATAATTGTCTCGATTTATGAGCCTGGACCATTCACCTATTCAGGCCATTCCTCCGGCACTAAAGAAAGTACAACTTGAAGAGAATGAGTCTGCCCTAGGGAATACCTGTCCCTGATTATTGAACCTCGACCATTCACCTATCTAGGCCATTCCTCCAAAACTAAACAAAGTGAAACCTGGAGAGAATGAATCTGCCCTAGGGAATGACTGTCTAGACCATTTCCTAAGGAAATGACTATTCTGCACCAACCTCCAAAACAGACCATTCTTCAAAACTGCTCACAACTGTGAGCTTCGAAAGAATGACTGTCCGACGAGGCAGACCAATCTTCTTGACCACTACTGAGAGTGACCGTCAAGAAGAGAGACTGTCCCAGACCATTCCCTATGTTGACCACAAGGGGAATCACTGTCTATGGTACATCAACAATCCATCGAAGCATTTTCATTACTAAAATGACCATTCGATCTGGACCGTTTTCCGAACTGGAAAATGCTTGTCCATCAGAAATATCAAACTGATTTCCGAACTGGAAAGGAACTGCTCATCCTAGACCATTTTTCGAACTGAAAAATGATTGTCCATAAGTCAATAACACATTAGTGCTCCCTCCCAACCTGGGAGTCATCTCTTCCTTTTTCAATAAGGAAGTCGTCTCTACAAGTTCTAGCTTGAGTACGCAAAATCTTTTATCTTGGACAGAGGATTTACCAAAATGTTTGTTTATCTTCTTATGTGTGGAGATATATATTGGAGAACCACTTTCTCTTTTCTGGACTTCATCATGAAGAATGTAATGCTTGATCTCTATGTACTTCGGTCTTTCTGGAACACTGTTTTTTCTGAAGACTTCATATAGCTCTTATCATTATAGTATATCATTGTTGGATTCATCTTTTGTTTCGTGCTAGCTCATAACATCATGGCAAGACTCAAACTGGAACATATCCATGTGGCACTTCTTTTGTCATCATGAGATTTTGTCACGGATTAACAATATATCATTTTGGACTTCAGAGTAACCATTTTGATTTTTATCATAGAAGGTTTTCACCACGCTTCTGCTGTGCATGAGAAGCTTTGCACCAAGTTGTTTGAGTCCATACAAAATCTTTTTTCATTTGCATACAAGGGTCTCTTTCTGGTATACCTCAAAGCCTTGAGATTGCTCTACATATGCTCTTTGTTCGATTATTCTGGAGAATAGTCTTTGCATTCATCTGATGTAAACTCTAACCCATGGATATTGTAGACGATATAATGGCTCATGTAGAGGTATGTCTAGTTTACTGGAACAAACAATCATCATAGTCTTCTCCCTCCATCTGAGAGAACCTCTAGTTCTGGATCTCACAATGCTTACATTCATAAGTCTTCCATACATTATTCTTCATCACAACTTTTATTTCCTCTGCTTGATTGCTTTTAGTGAGTTCAAGTCAGGCTGGTAGTCTTGTGATTCTCGATGCAATGATTGGTTGGTCTGGATTTTCTTTCTCTCTTGGAATCTTCATGTTCTTCCACATGCTTCTGTCTAGCTCTTGGGTCCATGGAGTTTTCTATAGATTCCATGCCCAGAAGATTCCGGCTTCTTCCTTTCATCATGGATGTGGATGGACAATCAGGGATACTTTGAGGCTTCTTTTCGAAGAAGACTTCTTCTAAAGTCAAACTGAACATGTACTGCTTTTCATGGCTGCTACCATGGATATATACTTCATCATCTTCAATGGATCATATAATTTAGGATTGGCTCCCTCCTAATCTTTGCTTCATGCAGGAATGCATGCTCTTTTTTTGGAAATATATAATCAGATCCCTCCATCTAACAGAGTCCACGCTTCCATCTGCATCCTTATTTCCTTCTGCAAAGTGTCATAAGTCTTTCTCCAATTTCCTCTTGATTGCTGACTTCTTTTGTCTTTACTTCTTCTAGGTTTCTTCAAGATTGATTCTGATTTCAGCTTATCTTGCAACTGTTACTTATGTAATAACTTCCACATGAATTGTTACCAGGGGTTGTTGTTGTACTTCATCCTTTCATGTGTATTTCCTTGTCTTATAGTCATTGTGATAGCAATCCTTATCTTGTTGTTCTTCCATAGGTATATTTTCTCTTTGAACATCTTATCTTCTAGAAAATAGATATGCAGGATATGTACAAAAACTATGTAAACATGGTATGTACAAGAGCTATGGAGAGTATTGTTACTTTGTCTTAGAAGAAGAAGTTTGTTTTGTCCTGCTTGGCTTTCTTTGAGGGTTCCCTTTCTTCGACAACTGATGCTTCGTGTGTTTCCTTCCTTTTCTTTAACTCAGGACAATGATTCTTGTAGTGACCATACTTTAAACAATTGAAGCATTGTATTATTGACATATCTTTCTCTTGATTTGGTTTCTTCCTGGAGCCAAACTTCTTTTTATTCCTGAAATTCTCGAACTTTGCTGTGAAGGCTTGATCATCGTATTTATTTTGGGGTTTCTCTTGTGCACTGATCCTTGATTCTTCTTGTGCACAACAAGTCCAAAGTTCTTCAAATGTAGGATACTCCTTCCTTGTGTTTATGCTTGCGGCAAATGCATCCCATGTCTTGGGAAGACCATTGAGTACTATATTTACCAGTTCCTTCTCTGAGATGATCTCTTCAATAGCTTGTAGTTGATCTCTTAACTGAGAGATCCTCACAAAGTATGATGTTATGCTATCATCATCATTCATTTTCATGTCGCAGAGCTCATTCTTCAGACTCATTACTTGTCCAATGTTTCTGACTGAGAAGAGGTTTGTTAGGGCATCGTACATCTTCTTAGATGAATCAAGATGGGAGATGTAGGGTATCAAGTGGTTTTTTATATAATCCACTATGATACTCATGTCATTTATGTCATTGTCTTTGAACTTCTCCATAACTGAAACATTCCGTGGTTCCTTCTCTTTTCCTTCTTCAAACTCTGGTTCCACGATCTTTCCTTTCACGATATCCAACACTTTATTCTTGGCAAGGATGACATCAATCCTTGTCTTCCATGCTATGAAGTTAGAAGCCCCTTCTAACTTGTTTTATGACTTCATAGAGTAAGTCATGGCTGCTTTGACTTGGTCAACCCTAGATTTGACCAAAAACTCAAACTTGACATTTTTGCTTGCTGAGAGTATCATGAGATGCGCTAGGATAGGGTGCACTAGTCCATCCAGAAATTAGGTCAATCCCTTCACTTAAGATGCCTTAACGAGAGGGTTAGGGTTTCTGCAACTGCACCTGCTAGTAACCTTAGCGACAATGCTTTAGTAACTGCTCCTACTAGAACCCTAACGACAGTTCTTCAACGATCTTAGTATCCTTATGGCTATGCTCCCTTCTAGTGGTTAGATTGAATGAAGGATGTGTGGGCCCATAACCTATTATAATATAATGGATGTGCTCATTTTAACCATAGAAAATATCACTATTGTCACCGAACCATAGGCCGAAGCCACCCTCGAGCACCTTAACCTTGACAGAGAATCATTCTGGAAGCAAACCCCAAGCTAAATAACCAAACAAAGGTGGCGCATATTTATCCAAGGATAGCACATCAAGCAAGAGTAACAAGAGTTGATCAAAGAGTCGAAACCATAACCAAGAGATAGTCCAAGCCAAAACCAAAATCTGCTATTTGCAGCAACAACTCTCCTCTAGACTTGCGCACAAACTGGCCAACTGCAGTGCGCACAAGTGTTGCTTCTGCAGTTCTGAGAATACTGACCAGAATGAAGACCGACCTCCTGTATTTATACTAATTTTGGCAGACTGTCTGGGTCGACTTCTCATTCTGGGTACTATTTCTTTAGTATATAATATTTCCTTTAGCCGACTTCTTCTCTTGGAGGCTAATAACCTAATACAAGTCATTCTCTTGAGCCAACTTGTCTTCTAGGGTTATTAACCAATTAATTAGGGTTTCTTCTTGCTTCCCAGAATATTCTATTCTCGTCAGGTTTACACGTGGAGGTAAATACCTCCCACAACTACCATAATATCAACACTTCTTCCTCTAAATATCCATTTAGGAATGATGACTTGACATCCATATGATACACCTTAAAATTCTTGATGATTGCAAATGCCAAAAACATTCTAATTGCTTCTAGTCTTGCAATAAACACAAAGGTTTATTCAAAATCAATTCCTTCTACTTGAACATACCCTTTACAGACCAATCTTTCTTTATTTCTTACTATGTTTCCATCTTCATTCAACTTATTTCTGAATACCCACTTTGTACCAATCACATTTTTATCTTTGGGTCTTGGGACAAGTTCCCATGTTTGATTTTTCTCAATCTGGTTTAACTCTTCTTCCATAACACTCACCCAATGTTGATCATCATTGGCTTCTGCAAAGTATTTAGGCTCTATTTTGGATAGTAAAGAGAGATTTACCTATTCAGAACTACTTTCCAATTTTCTCCTAGTTTGAGTCTGAGCATTTTTATCACCAAGAATTAAGCTTTCTGGATGATTTTTCTGTACAAACCTTGATGGTGTTTGTGTATCCTGGTGTTCTATTTCTTCTTCATCTTCTTCTTCATTCTCTTGTTCTTCTTCCTCATATTCTTCTTCTTCTTCTTTGTTGTAATCTATTTCTTCTGCTTCCAGTTTGTTCTTATGTGGTATTTATTAATCTATTATGACATTAATGCTTTCAACAATCTTCTGTAGTCTTTTGTTGTAACATCTATAGGATTTGCTTCTTGATGAATATCTAAGAAAAATTCCTTCATCTTTTCTCGAATCAAACTTGCCTAGATCCTCATCATCTTTTTTGATGTATCACTTTCTTCCAAATATTTTGAAGTGTTTGACAGATGCCAGTCAATGTTTCCATAACTCATAGGGTGCCTTATCACTATTGACTCTAATTTTCCCTGTGTTTAGAATGTAGACAATGGTGTAAACTGCTTCTCTCCAAAAGTTGTTTGATAATTTTTCTTCATTCAACATTGCCCCGACGATATGTTGTACATCTCTGTTTTTTCTTTCAACTACACCATTTTGTTGAGTTCTTGTAGCTACACACTGTCTTTTTATTCCATGAGTCTCACCGAATTATTCAAATTCATTGTATGTGAACTCACTCCATTATCTAACCCTAAACACTGATTTTCAGGCCAGTCTCATTATCAACTAAAGCTTTGAATGTTTCAAACTTTTCAAATGCCTCATATTTAGTTTTGAGAAAGGTAACCCAAGTCATTCTTGTATAATCATCAATGAACAACATAAAATAACTTTCTCCTTGCAATATTTGTGTTCTTATAGGTCCACATATATATGTATGCACAAGTTCCAATGGATTGGATGTTGCATATTCCTTTGTCTTGAAGCTCACCCTTGATTGTTTTCCATGTTGGCATTTCTTGCAAATAGTGTTTCAGTGTTTTGTGATCTTTGGCATATCTCTTGTTGCTTGTTTGGTACTGATTTTTACCAAGTTTTCAAAGTTCATATGACCCACTCTTTTACGCCACAACCAACTTTCATCTATCTTCCCCATGAAGCATTTTCCCCCATTAATTTCATCATGAACGTATATATTGTTTGGGGTTTTGATTGCTTTTGCAACCAAATTTCTGGAATTTTCTTTTTTGATTTCACATTCTTGGGAGCCAAAAGTAAGAGTGTGCCCTTGGTCACACATCCGACTTACACTAAGAAGATTATGCTTCAAGTTTTCAACACAAAAAACCTTTTCAACCTTATCTCTTCCATTGTCAGGACTGAGAGTTCCCTTTACAACTATCTTTGAATTGGCATTGTCTCCAAAGGTAACACTTCCTTCATTCTTCTTTAGGGTGATAAAATTTGTTCTATCTCCTCTCATGTGACTAGAGAACCCATTGTCAATGACCCACTTATCCTTATTCTTTTTTGCATGAAGTGCAACTTTAATGAAAAAGGATTTTTCTTTCTTTTGTTCCCTTTTTTCCTGATTTATTTCCATGATTGTTGAGGCCTCCTCTTTCTATTTTTTCTTGAAATCACTTTTGCAGAATTTTTCTATATGCCCATAATTGTTGTAGTTATAATATACGGTGTTATATTTCAGCAAAGGAGAAAAATATTTGTAGTTTCTCCTTGACAATTCATGGGTATCTTTGTTGTTGTTCCTTATGTAACCACCTCTTACACTTGTTCTACAATCTATAGATTTATGAAAAAAACCATTGCAACAATAACAAAAGAAAGAAATAATTTTGGTACTTGACTGTGTGATTCCATCTTGATGGGAGACTCTTCCTGATTTTGTCTTTGTGAAAAAAAAAATTCTTTTGTGGAATTATGTTGTTTTCAAGCTTGGTATATTTTTTTAGTATATTGGCATAACTCTTGGTCCTTTCTTCACTTGACTATTTTGAAGAGGTTGAGGATTCTTCATTAGCAACTTCCTTATTTTCACTATAGCTAATACCAGTCTTGTCAAATGGTGATATTTGATAGTTTAGGATTTCATTCAAGGTTGTAGAGATCTTTTCAAAGTTCATATTGGTATGTGATCTTTCCAACTCCTTTCTTAGATAAACTATTTCATATTCTAGATTGCTGCAAATATCTTCTTTTTCTTTTAGCTGGGTTCTTAAGACTTCTTCAATTCTCTTTGCCTCTTCTACTTGATTTTTTAAGTTGATGATGACCTTTTCAATTTCATCAGAACTTTCTTTTATCCCGAGCATTTATTTTCTGTACTTCTTCAACTATTCCTTTAGTAGCCAATTCTTGTTCCTTGGTTTTTCTATTTCATTTAGAGAATTTATGAGATCTCCGTCAAGATATACTTCTACATCATTCTCGAGATATTCTTCTTTTGTTGAGTTTGCATTCTCATTTTCTAAGACATCAGTATGTGTTTCTAGACCCATAAAAATAATTTCTTCTATTTCACTGTCACTATCGTCAGACGAGTTGTCGTCGTCATTGGTATATAGATTCTTTCTTTTGTCTATAGAACTTTCTCCTCTTTTCAGTCTTACCCTTATTGTAGCTTTTGAAACTAGAATCTTCTTTCACATTTCTATTTCCATTCTTTGCATAAGGGCATTTATTAGCAAAGTGTCCTACTTCTCCACAATTAAAGCATTTGAAGGGAATATTACCTTTGTATTTTCCTATCCCCCTCTTGAGATTTCTGACAAAGTTAGATTTTTTTGTGTCTGATTCACTATCTGAGTTGTCACTCATATTTTGTTCTTATGTCTTTATCTTCTTTGATGCCTTGAAGGTTTCTTCCTTCCTTCATAGTTTTGTTGGTATCACAGGAGAATCCTCCTACGGACAAGCGGATCCCCTCTTGGTATCTAGACCCCTAAAACCAAGACAAAAAGGGTGCTATCATTGGTCACTGACATCGTTTTAGATCTAATTAAGCTAATATACGAAGAGGAAGAAGAAAAATGTGTACCTTGTTAACGATGTTTGTCCTCGCAAAGTCCAAGTTGAGCTTCGATCCTAAGCTCCTTGATAGGTTCTGTAGAACAAACAAGGATACAAAAAGCTTCCTATTCTACTGAGATTAGCCCAAATATAGATATATCTACTAGAGACAAGTTTATGTGGAACAAACACAAACTTGAAAGAAACAAGCCAAGAATGTATGTATATTAATGAGAACAAATGAAGAGTACTTACAATCCTCTGATGAAGGTGCAACAACTTCTTCCAGCTCTCCTTGTCCAACCCCTTTTCTCAAGAAATCTACACCGATTATGCTTCAATGGCATCTCACTTATGGGATCATAAGTTTGGTGTAATTCTCAATCTCCATCTATGTACTGTATGTTGCCTATGAGATCATAGGTTTCATACTTCCAATCTTTTCATGTATCATGTACCCTTTCACCATGAGAAGGCCTCCTTATATAAGCTTGGAGAGGCCCAACCACTTGAGAGATCTTTGGGATAAGTTGAGGATTCCTCTCCTTCAGTTGTGTATCTCCCCTAATATCATGCATTGAAATCATATTCGAATCCAACCAACCTCAGAGATTGAGGGGATTCTCCCTTGATTTCCTCCAACAAACCAAATTTCGCCCCAAAAAAGGCCAGCGCTCCCTCAAAAGGGACACAGAGCATTGGAACGCTCCCCCAGAAGAGGGTACAAAGTGCCAATGCTCCCTAACAGAGCGCTCTCTTCCAAAAATTGACTTTTTAGTGGTTTTTCCAGTGGCAAAAGGCTTGTACTCCTTGTCAATTGTTTTTTCTTCTTCAAGACTAGTCTTTGAGGTGGCTTAAGTGTCCTTATGATGTCGTTAGAGGCATGACATAGGCAAGATGGTAGTATGATGTTTGCGACACTTGTGGTCAAGATGCGACACTTGCGGACAAGATGCGACACTTACAACACTTGTAATGACGACGCTTGCGACACTATTGAAGTGAGTAATTTTGATGTGTAACAGTTGGCTTATCCTTTTTTATCCTCATTTCATATGCAGCGAGGAATCTATGCAACTCATCCATTGTTATCTTGTCTACGTATTTTAATTATTCAATGGAAAATATATTGGGATTAAATCTTAAGGGAATTGATCTAAGCACTTTTTGCACAATGAAGGTTTCTTCAATCTCTTCACCCAATCCTATGATAATGTTGACAATATCATCTACACAAAGAAAATAGGTTGCAATATTCTCTTCTTCTTTCATCTTAAGTGTCTCAAATTGTCCTCTATGGATTTGTAATTTTTCCTTCTTGACCTTATCATCCTGTTATCACTCCAGGAAACTCTCCTAGGTTGTAAGTCAGAGATGCCTGGTAACTTAATCTTTTTGGAAACTATTTTCTCAATAATAGGTGTGGGTTTGGATCAAGATGAATATCTTAATCTCTGGATTGTATCTTCAAGACAGTCTAACTATATTCATGCAATAAAAGACCTTCAAGAGCTATTTATCAGATAGATTTGTATAACAAATGGATAAGAAAACCAAATGGATAAGAAAACCAATCGGTTAACCAAAACATACATAAACCATATATATGATGGGTCAACAAACTAGCCAAAGATGCTTATGATTCTTGCTTAACAGTTAAAAGTAAGATGACAGTTACCATAGGACCATTAAATAGAGACAAAAGAACGAATTCAACTCATATGCATAGATAAAGATGAATGAGGGTCTAACAATAACAAATGAAAGAAGCTTGCAGGCTTGATATATTAAAGAAAATGTCTTTCATACAAAAGCAATAGAATATAGAACTCAAAATCGAACCTTTAGTTCTTCAAAAGTTTTCGGCTTTATAGCATTTTACAAAACAGTTTTCAGATCCTAGATTACTGGATCAAATCTTTCCAAATATAGAAAATTGAATATTGGCCTCAGTAAACTAGATCAATTAAACTTCTCAAATGTTCTTTAAGTCTTCAGATTCTGGGCAGGTGTAATAAGCCTTCCGAGGCTGCTGGATCWCATATGATATGAGAGGAGTCGAGCTTGACACCTGTTGGCTTTCAACAATCTTATCACCTTGTCAATAACTAACCGTTGCTTATCCTTTTTGATCATCTGAAACATCTTCAAAACCAAAGCCACCACTTGGTAAAGATGCCATTAATTATCCCCCAACGATTGGAATACTTTCCTAATCCTTTGAGCAAGACAAACTTTGATCTGTGCAAAAACATTAACCTTGTTGCCTGTTAGTGCTTTCGGTAGTTACGGAAACTAGAATTTGGGCTAATTAGCTATCGAAAGGACTGCTTTCGGTGGCTAATGAACAATTGATATATTTTCATAAGCCACCGAAACCTGAGATCATCAAAATTTCAAAAAACAACCTTGCTTTAACTCAAAAACGCCTCAGGGCTGGTCTTTAGTTTTCTGTTTATTGTTCAAGATTTGTGGGATTAGTGGCTGTTACTGGTTCATTGTATTGAACTGCCACTTCTGCAAGGGTTTCAAGTGAAGCATGAGCTTGGTGTTTTGATTCCCTTGCCTTTTCCCTCAAAGCATGACCTTTTTCTTTAAACCTTGGGCCACTCTCCATAAACTGTTGTAATCCTTTACAATTTTGTCCTTCTTTTTCTTCTCCTTTATGCTCTCATGGGCTAACCTTTCTAAGGCTGAATTGCTTTCTACGAAATTTTTTGAGAGGGTTTCATACCTGGTTTTTATTACTCTCTCATGCACCTTCTGTTCGGCTAGCGGCTTCTTAAGCTTCTTAATCTCTTTTGATTTACTTTGTTTTGCTTGTTTGCTAGATGAGGCCTCTGCAACTTGGCGATCTTGTTCTTCTTGGGGAGTAGGTGATGGAAGATTCTCATAACTCGCTGTATATATCTCCACAAAAACATAGTTGTCATGTCATGTGGTAACTGAGTCTTCATGCCCTGTTTCCAGTTGTTTTTCTTCATATTCTGAGTCTGAGTATGGGAGATTTAGAATGTTTTTATTCACTGGGATTTCATTGTCTTCTTCCTTCTCATGGCTAAAATCCAATTTCTTCTTTGCTTTGCCCAACTTAGGGAACAAGAGGGTTGATTAACTGGGGTTGGAGAGATAGCTCTTCTCCTTCTCTTTCCACTTCTGGGAGTGGAGGATTTTCTAGAATGAGAGATCTTTCTTCCCTCTGCTTGAACCTCGGTTTGGAAATCATTCAAAAATAGGAAAAAATTCCATTCCTTACCCTTCTTTGCAACAGGTTACAAACCAACAGTTTTATTAAGCTATGATGGGATAATCTTCCTGCCACTTGACTGGGTTTGGCTTTGACTTGATAAGCCATCTTAGATAAACTTCGGTGGAGGAAATAGGGTAGATTAAGTGGGACTCTTCCTGTAAAATGGTTTATGAGTTTAAAATGATACATCATGACCCTGTTGTATCACCCCTCACATGTTATATAAACCATTATAGCCTTGAGTAACTATTGTCACTTCTCTTCAAGGAAAGATATAGGGATATCTTTCTTCCAAATTAAACCCTGGTGTTCTGGTTTTAGATAAGACCTAAACTCGATATTCTTAATCACAATAGTCTTAAACCATCTTTCTCCAGCTAGTGGAAGCTCGGTAATGTCGGCAATGAGAGATTCATCAATTTGAAATTCGTCCTGGCCAATGCATGCTTTCTTTCCATCGAAACTTAGAGCAAAAGCCTTGGCCACATGTTGATGAAAACTATCTAATTTTTTACAGAAATTAAAACATCCTGCATTCTTGAAAATTTGGCATACCTCAGGATGAGCTTCAAGATACTCGATATAATTAAGTTCCTTCCTGAGTGTCGTTGATCCTTTCTTCATTTCTCCACGACGCTGTAGCACACCCGTGATCGAAGGAGTGAATTTCGGACCGAGTTACAGTGCATAGGTTCAGAGATAATTGGCTTAGCCAGGCTAGGACTGAGATAAATGCAGGCGCTTTTAGATTGTGGCATTGATTGCAAGGAATGTGGAAAAAAGGCTGATGATGTGCGGGAGTCATGATGTTTTTAACTGAAAAGAAAGAGAAGTACAACACCATGACGTTCAATGATATGAGATATGCGCTCATCTAATAGCGGGATCGACTTTTCTGGTCATGAACGGTCCCCTCGACAGTACTTTTAGCATCTTATGCAATCATGAAAGCAACAAACCCCTTATTTGAAACGTGCGAAATGACGTGTCTGGTATTTTGCCTGCATCAACGGTTTCAGTGATTAAATAGCCTTGGATTCATTTATTTTAGTTCCTAAAAGCTAAGGCTTTCGGTGGATAATGAACAATTGGTATGTTCGCCTAAGCCAACGAAACCTGAGATTTGATTTTAATTTGGAACAGACTAGATGAAATTATGTCCAAAACTTATTACATGAGTAAAGATTTTTTTTTTTTTTTTAAAGTACCTCTAAAAATTTGAAAAATTAATTTTCTAACTGACACTCTATCACCTAAAAAGAAAAATCTTAATCAATTTATTTGAGGAGATAACACTGGCTCCTATTGGGGATGAACGCCTCCCTGTGAGGTTTCAAGAATAGGCAGACATATGCCTGTCCATTTAACCTAAAATTTCTGCCACCTGCTCAACAATCATTCACAATTTGTTTATTGTGTCTAGTCCATTGGGCTATGGAGTCATCTGGCTTGAGAAACTTATCTTCGGACAACCTGTAGCCTGCTGTGCTTATTCAACCAATAACTGAAAACAATCTAAGTGCTCATATGAAGAGCTTATTCTTTTGCCTACTCCTACACTAACCAACTGTGCTGCCTCTTATCAAGTGAAGTCATGCTTCTAATGAAGCCATGTAAGGAACTGATTTACTAACATCATGCTAAATCTTGACCCGAACAACAATGGAAGGGATAGCCAACAACAAAGAAGTTTGAATAGATGATCAAGCCAATTTCCAAGTGATAAAAATAATTTAACACATATACTATTCAAAGATTCCAAATAGTTGGCAAAAGGGTCATTAAAGTCACAATGAAATACCTCTTTGAGTTGCTGATCCAACTAACTGTAATGCTGCTCTTCTTTTCCTTCACAAAACTCAATGATGAATGTAGACTGCTTGATCTCTGTTGGAGAAAAATACAAACTCAATTTCTGACCTGAACCTTTTTGCTCGTCATCTTCCTTTTCATATATGCTGCAATTTTCTTGATGTTCTAGCTGAAGATTAAACAATCTTTGCAAATCTGGACACTCTAAGTTGTCCTCATCATCCTCTTCTTCATGTGTGCTGCAATCAAAAAACTGAAAGTTGTCCTTACTATCTATTGCAGGTTTGAAATTGTCTTCTACTGATGTGTCAGTCTATTCAACATATTCAGAGTTTTCAAAGGAGGCAATCTGATCTTTATGACAACACCTCTGATCATCTCTTTGTGAAAAAGTAGGACTAGATGAAATTTTAGTAGTCAACAATCCTTCCCAAGACTTAAAGTCTTCTTCCTCATCACCATATTTATCAAATATGGGAACATCAAGAACAATTTCTAATGATAGAGATGAAGATTCAAGCATAGAGTCATCACCAATAGGATCTTGAAATAGATTTGAAAAAATATCATCTTTTACCTCATCATATTAATCCTTCTCATCTGACATTGACATGTAAGATACATAAGGAGAAATATAATCCTCTTGCTGTCTTTCTTGAAGATTAGATGTTTTCTGAAAATCTTGTTCTTCATAGTCACTACCATTTCTCTTGAACTGCAAATCTGAAAGTGGAGGGCTTCCCTTAGAATTTGTTACAGATATGAGACTGTCACCCGCTAATGTATCAATCTGATAATCACCTTTGGGGTTTTCAAAGGGGACAATCTCATCTTCATGACAAAGTAATTCAGTAGATGCATTTGATACAATGTCAAAAGAATCAGCTATGGTTATGCATCCGAAGATCACCAATATTTTGGTTACAATGATAGATGTCCCCTATTGCAACATACTCTTCGAAGCTATCATTAACCACATCATGTATACATTTATGATCATCTCTCTGTGTAGCTAAAGAAACAAGTTCTCCGAATTCATAACAATCAGACTTGAGGATGGTAAGAGAGCTTTTAGTTTCTTTATTATCCATTTGTAGTTCATGTTGATGGGAAAACACAACATCTGAAAGATCATTAAAGGGTTGTGGCATATTATGAGGGGGAGCTCTTTCTAGATTTAGATTATCAAGATTACAATGTAATTCATATTCATCACAACAATTATCAAATGCAAACTCATCTGAAAAATACCTTTTGCAGTGCTCAGTGAATGCTTTGTGAAAATCCTTCAATGATGAAATGCTGGAAGGAGGTAAAGAAAAATACCACTGACG
>ML776808.1:1938686-1981199 GCA_009831015.1 Picea engelmannii
CTTCATTGTATCAAAGGTTCCGCCATTGTGTATCATGTGAAATTTTCTTTGATTTCAAATGAAATTTCAAGTTTCATTAGATTTAATATTGATGCATTACAATTCTTTCAAGTCAAAGCTTCAGTTACTTGGTTTTCAATTGCGATGAATTGAAAGGTTATACTTGCCTTTTCTAATGTGCATTGAAGAGACACTTCATTCCTAAATAATTTGCTAACCCCATGAATTACCTTGGTTCAATTAAATTATCTGGGATCAACCAATTTACAACGAATTTTATATTTCTTAGGTCAATACACAATTCACATCCTCTAACTACAAAATCCATACACAACAATATTTGTTTTCCAAGCTCATATTTCTTCATGTTGGCTTGCAATTAATTGTGTTGAAGGGTTAAAAATATCATCTCCAAATGTTTAAAATGATCTTCCCAAATCTTGCTAAAAGTCAAAATATCATCCAAGGAGGCTACAATAAACAAGTTCGAGAAATGATCTTAAGATATCATCCATAAATCTTATAAGTGTTGTCATAGTATTGTGTAATATAAATTGCATAATGACTCACTCATGCAATCCATGTGTTTTTTTGAAAGTAATATTCCAAATTATTCTTTGTGTATATTGTCATATTGGTATCCTTACTTCTAATCCAACTTCATGATAACACATGCTTACAATATTTGGTTGATTAGTGCCTTGATTATTTGTAGGGGATATATATATTACAATATTACAATGTAATAATAATGCCATATTACAATGTAATATGGCATTACCATATTACATTGTAATATGGCATACAATATGGTATACCATATTTCATGTAATTTTTTTTTTTTAAACCTAAAGTCATCGTCACAATATCGACGCAAGTTCGTCGGACAATTTTTACTATTTTACCACAACCGTCGCTATAGCGACGAAACTTCATCGCAATTTGCCACGAATATTCATCGCATATACACCATGTGCGTCGTAAATTTGGTTTTGAGATATTGCACTCGTCGATATTACCACGGATTTTCGTCGCAAGTTGCGACAGACTTTCGTCGCACATTCAACAACTGCGGCGTAAGTTATTGGCTTGGCATAACTTTTCGTCCCAATTGCGACGAAGTTTCGTCGTAATTTCCACATTTCTTCGTTGTTATTGCAACGATAGTTCGTCATAATTGCAACGATGCATAGGGTTAACCGATATTGAAGGTGGTGACACGTGGAGAGCTAATTTCGTCGATGTTTCCACACACACTTGGATCGTGGATATAGCGACGAAATTATTCCGACGAAAAAAAATATCGTCTTTCGTGGAAATTGTGACGGATAAGTGTGGCAATATCAACGAAAAACCATTGCAAATTTGCTTATATGTACTAGTGACTCTGTGGAAAATAGGGTTTGTGGTTAGTCCTGAAACTAGTCAAAAACAAGTGTTTCGGGTAAAAACGTCATAACTTATTCATAACAGATCCAAATTTAGTAAGACCAAATGTTTTGGTTAGAGTACAGTTTTTAGTATGTTGTGTAACAGTTTCAGATCAATTCAAAAAATATTCCGTGCGGGGCATGCTCTACAAGGTCGCTCTCTAGAATAAACCAGAATTCAGCAAGGTGTGCCATTTTTGCCATAAATCCTTTTCTGAGAGGTTCCAAGTAGTGACACCTGGAGGAATTGCATAAAACACATTGAAGAACATTGTGTATCAGTTTCATATATTTATTCATTACAGGTACAAAGTTATGATTATTTCAAGTTAGGGTTGTTGACTTATCCAAAACTAGTCTTGTGAGACTAAAGAAACGTTTGATGAAAATGCTAGTCTCTTGTTGTTAAAGTTAATGAAGGTTTGCAGGTATGTCATCATATACACCGGGTCTATTTCAGAGTTACAAATCATATTTGGATGATGAAATTGATGAGGGATTTTGTTTGAGGTACAAGTTGGGTACATGGTTGAGACAAGTAGTTGATGAGTTAACACATACATGAGGTGTATAGTTGATGATGTTGGTACATATTGATGAGTCATAGTTGATGAATACTTGACACATGATTGGTACATGGTTGGTTTCACTTGTTTATGGTACAGGTTGATTACAGATTGTTTGGTACAGGTTGGTGCATGGTTGATGCACTTGTTTATGGTACAGGTTGATGCATGGTTGATGCATGGTTCAGGTTTATTGGTACATGTTTACAGCGGTATATCTCACAGTGATAGTGTGACAATGGTTCCATCATTCTACTTCTACTTCAGGGTGGTTGGACAGGGCAAGGACATGTGGTTGTAGCCATGTTCTGGTTGTAGCCGAAGAACATAGGGGGTTGTAGCCTCCTTCTGGTTGTAGCCAGAGAATTGGGGAGTTGGAGCTTCTCTCAAGTTGTAGCCTGAGAAACTATGGGGTTGGAGCCTCCTTCCAGTTGCAGTTGGAAAACAAAGGAAGTTGGTGCTTCCAATGAATGCAATTCTTCAAGACATATAAGATAAAGCATTCTGTGGTTTTCTCCTGATTTGGGTTTCCACGTAAAACACTGGTGTACTGTGTATGTGTGTGATTGTTCATTTCTTATTTCTCATTATTGGATAATAATTCTACATTGATATAACACTTGGATTATTTGGAGAAAAATGATTATAATTACACTATTACTGATTCACCCCCCCTCTCAGTAATCCAACATATTAGAATGTAACATTTCTTCCATTAGAGATTCATGAGTTGTTACTATCAGATTGTGTTTTCTCTATTTTACATTTTACATTTGCATCTTGCTTGAATGAATTTAAGACATTGAGGATCAATGTATGTTCATGGTTAGGAGATTCATGAGCTGCAAAGGATTTGTAGTGATTGCCTTCTTTCATGATTTCTGTTCAAGTATTCTTTTTATTCATTTTGCAAAGAGGATCATTGCTTGATGAATATTTCTTCTTAGTGTTATCTATTTCATTCTTCTGTTCATCATTATATATCCCTTTTGTCTGGTAGGAAGCTTGATTGCCTTTGATCTATAGAATGTTATGACTCCATACCCAATGGAATATCTCTGCAAACAATCTGTTGCTCTCTTTCTTGTTATTTCTTGCTAATCCACCAACCATAAAATTGATTTAATTATTCAAATTCTGATGGGTATTAGGCTTACACCTACAACAGTCTAGGTGCGACTTCTAGTCCTAACAGATGCCTAGAAGCTTCCTTTAGGGCATAAGGTCTAGGTTTCCTCCCATGACCATGTACAAATCCCTAAAACCCATACAAGTGCTAAAAAATGCTAATGTAACCCATATACCTAGCTAGAGGCAAATGATTATCTTGAGAGGTCATTTGTAGTGGTTCAAGGTGTCATTCTTGGCCCCAAATGTCTAGAAGCTTTCTTTAGGACCTAAGGCTTAGGTTTCTTCCCCTAACCATATCCAAGGTCCATAGAACCATACTTAATGTTCATAACTTCATAATGTTAACTATCATCATCCAAAGACCAAACATACTTTGGAAATGTTCTTTGTTGTGGTTCAATGTGTAGTTGTTGGCCCTAGATGCCTAGAAGCTTCCTTTAGGACCCAAGGCCCAAGTTTCTCTCTAGATCATGTCCACGGACACTAGACTAATACCTAGTGCACAATATCTCATAATGATGTTCATATCTCAACTTGAAGGCTAAAGATCCCCTTTAGTGGTCATCTATGATGGTTTTAGGTGTCATTCATGACCCTTGAGCCCTAAAATATGCTTAAAACCTTGAAAGGTTGGGTGTGGTGGTTTAAGGCTTTGTGTTTGGCTTTGAATGTCTAAAAGCTATATTTATGGATTATGGCTTGATTTTTCTCCCTCAAACATATCAAGGCTTTAAGACCCATACCTAATTCTCAAAACCTTATGAAGGAACTAATATCCTTTATCAAAGGCCAAGGATACCCTCGAGACATCATGTGCATTGCTTCAAGGCATTGTTCTTGGCTTTGGATGCCTCAAAGATTCCTTTAGGGCTAAAGGCATAGACTTCTTCCTTATATTGTTTCCAAGGCCCTCAGACACATACCTACTACTCAAAACCACTTAATGGCATCGACATACCCAATCATAGGCCAATGATACCCTCAAAAGGCCATGTGTATTTGTTCAAGGCATCCTTCTTGGACTTAGATGGCTAGAAGTTTCCTTTAGGGACTAAGGTTCATGTTTCCTCCCCTGACCATGTCCAGGGCCTCGAGACCCATAACTATTTCTCAAAACTACTAACTCCCCCTATATACCTATTTAGAGACAAAGGATTTCCTTGAGAGGTAATTTGTGATGGTTCAAGGTATCTTTCTTGGCCCTAAAAGCCTAGAAGCTTCCTTTAGGGCCTAAATACTGGGTTTGTTCTCTTGAACATATCCAAGGTCTAGAGATTCATACTTAATGTTCAAAACCTTATAATGTTGATTATCCCCATTCAAAGACCAAAGATACCCTAGAAATATCCTTTGTGGTGGTTCAATGTGTTATTCTTGGCCCTAGATGCCTAAAAGATTCATTTAAGAACTAAGGCCCGGGTTTCCTCCCTCAATCATGTCGAAGGACCCAAGACCCATACCTAGTGCTCAAAATATCCTAATGATGCCCATATCCCCACTTAAAAAGGAAAAATATTCTCTCGCAAAGTCACATATGGTAGTTTAAGGTATCATTCATGAACCTTGAGCCCTAGAAGTTTCCTCTATAACTTAATGTCAAGTTTTCTCCATTGAGCATGTTTAATTCCTAGACACTCATACATAATGCTTAAAAACTCCTAATGGTATCCATATCCCCACTCGATGACCAAGGATATCCTCAAGACATCATGTGTGGTTTTTTGAGGTAACATTCTTGACCCTAGATGCCTAAAAGATTTCTTTAGGGCCTAAGGCTAGGGTTTCCTCCCTCGACCATGTTCAATGCATTGAGACCCAACTCTAGTGTTAAAAACATTCCAATAGATCCCATATCCTATCTTAAAGGCCAAATATCCCATGGAAAGGTCCTATATGGTGGTTCAAGTCCTCTTTCATGTTCCTTTAGCCTTAGAAGCTATCTTTAGGAATTGAGGCTTGATTTTCCTCCCCCAACCATAATAAAGGCAATGAAACTCATACTTAGAGATCAAAATCTTCTAATGGTGCCCCTATCCTAACTAAGAGGGAGATGATACTCTCAAGATGTTAAGTGTGGTGTTTTGAGGTGTTGTTCTTGGATTTGGATTCCTAAAATCTTACTTTAGGTCCTAAGGCTTGATTTTCCTCCCTCAACCATGTCTTATGCTCCATGACTCATACTTGGTGCTTAAAAACTTCTAATGGTGTCCATATTGCAACTCAAAGAATAAAAAACCCACAGAGAGGTCATATGTGGTGGTTTTAGAACTCAAGGGAGACTATTGAGCCTTATATGCTAATTTTTAGGCCTAATGTGTAGTTTAATTGCCTAACCTTGGTCTAAGTCTTCATATTAACACTTATGCCTCCAAAAACCCAAATGGTGTTAATATGCCTAGTGAGAGGCAAATAATACACATGGGAGGTCATGTGTGTGGGTTCGAGGTGTTGTTCTTATCCATGGATGCATGAAATCTTCCTCTAGAATGTTCCTCCCACCACCATGCTAAGGACCCCTTGACCCATATCTTATGATAACAAATTGTAATGGTTCACATAACTCCACTTGGAGGCCAAATATCCTCTTTAGAGGTCATGTGTTTTTCTTAGGCCTTGATTCATATAATCTCCATTTATGTATCAAGACCTAGGTTTTCTCCCCTAACCATTTCTGAGACCCTGAGACCAATATATGGTTCTAAAAACTTCCTATTATCGTCAATATCCCCATTGAGAGGGAAATGATATTCTTAAGAGGTCATGTTTGGTGGATTAAGCTGTCATTCTTGACCCTTGATGCTTAGACACTTCCTTTATGGTGTAAGGCCTAGGTTTCCTCTTTCAATGATATCTAGGGCCCAAATACTCATGTACCTAGTATAAAAAATCTCCTAGTTGCACCCATATCACTACTCAAAGGAAATGATAACCTTGAGAGGTCTTGTATGGTGGTTCAAGGTGTTTTTCATAGCCATGTATTACAAAAATGTTACTTTAGGGTCCAATCACCATGTTTCCTTCCATGACCATGTTAAGGGCCTTGTGACTAACAACTAGTGCAAAAAATATTCTAACACTACATGTATCCCTACTTGGAAGACAAGGATGCCCTCGGGATGTCTTATGTGGTAGTTTGAGTCATTGTTCTTCGCCCTATATGCTTAGAATATTCCTTTATGTCCTAAGTCTTGGGATTCCTCTGAAAACTATGTCCAAGTCCCTAAGAACCCAAGTTTCCTTACCTTACCATGTTAAGGACTCCAATACCCATACCTAATGCTCAAAAGGATATACATTGGGTACATTTCTTTAATTCAATTGATTGACAAATCCAAAATAATGCACATTTCTTTAATTCAATTTATTTTAGCGAGATTGAAAAATATAAATACATGTTCATACATACCCTACCCGACATACCCTACCCCCTTTGGATTTGAACTTGTGACCTCCAAGGAGGAAACACATGTTCTTAACCATTAGGTTCATTATCCATGTCCATTTTTTTGAATGGCTCTTAGTCTCTGTTTTTCATGTTATTTTTGTATAGGCTACACAAATCCATTATCCATGAAAAAACTACACTCATATTTAGAGTCTCTATGTAGATTCTAAATATATAATTTAAAAAATATATATTCTTTGTTATTTTTAATTTATTTTTGTCTTGACAAATATAGGAATCTTAAAACACATACATTTTAAATTCATAGTTATACAAATCAAAAGTTAATTAAACTTTCTACATTTCATTTTTACATCATATTCAAATTCATTGTGAAAATACCTTACATTGCCACTAAGGTTTCGTGAGAGACCATCATTAACTTACACTCAACCTAAAGTTTAAAAAAGAAATGAAAATAATTACATTTAAAAAAGTAAAAAAAAATAGAAAAAAATAGTTACCTTTAATGACATAAGGATGGCAAGGGTTTCTTGAATGAATAGCCATAAACAAAAAAATTAGAAGCTCAAAATATAATTAGATCTATACTAAAAATGATTTATGATTTAATTTATATATTAATTATATAATTCTCTATAATTGATTTTATCTAGTCCTGCAATCGAGTGTGCTATTCACGTTGCTTCGAATAAATTTCAACGTAATACTAGGTTCATGTGAAAACGAACATGTGATCGAAATCGAACATTAAATAAGGCATTAAAACATCTTTTAACAACATTAAAAAGGTGATTATTCGAAACCTCGTCTACGCATATGAATGAAAATTAAGTGCTTTGATATTATATGGAGGAAATTAAATAAAGTGGTGGGTTAAAACATCATTTAAGAACATTGAAAAGCTGATTCTTTGAATCCTGTCTACGCATAAGAATGAAAACTAAGTGCTTGTAATATTATATGGAGGAAATAAGTTAAAGGCTATAAATGAAAACTAAGTGCTTGTAATATTATATGGAGTAAATAAGTTAAAGGCTTGTAATATTATAGGGAGGAAACAAGGGAGATAGCTGCATAGTAGCTAGTCCCTGCCATGGTGAATAATTGAAATCTGTTATGTTATGGTGAATAATTGAAATCTTTGTGAGAGTATATTAAAGTAAAATGAAGTGGTAAATAATTGAAATCTGTTATGATGAATAATTGAAATCTTTGTAAGAAAATATTAAAGTAACATGAAGTAATGATTTCTGATTAAATGGGATTAAACTTTACACACAAATTTTCTAGTTTCTTAATTTTTATCATTTAAAGATAGGAAAGAAAAATAAGGTGTTTTTTATATGATAAAAACAATTTTAAAACTAATATTATACATAATTAACATATTTTTAATAAAAATATCAATATTATTAAAAATAATAAGATAACTAAGTTTAAAAAAAATATAATATAATAATAAAATTAAAAATAACTAAAAATTAATTTAATATAAAGAATCATTAGTAAAGGATAGTACGTTACTATAGCCTTAAGTAGGGCGATCAATATCACCCTGAACTATAGTAACGTACTTCTTTAAACGATAGTAACGTACTTTTTTAAATTCAGAGTATAATCTAGACATAATTATGAGGCCATAGTAACGTACTTCAACCCGTAGGATGAAAACAACGGAGATTAGTAGGGTGTAAAAATTTGAGTAAAAGTGAAGAAAGTAATTATTGATAGCTGAACTTATCTTTTTCCAAAGAAACCAGAGTATGGAATTTCCTTCAGGAAACATGTTATTCAAATTAATAATGATGTAATATTGACCATGTAGAAGTTATTCAACGAACACACCGACATATAGAACAAAATAAGTTATATCTTTTACTTGTGCTGACCTCTGACCTCTACCTCTGGATTACCTCTGGATTGGGTTCAAACTTGTACAAATTGACAAAGCAAAAAATGTGGAGGACTCTCCTTGATTTCCCGTTTAGTTCCCACGCAAAATAAAAGGGACCCATCATCAAACAATGTACAAAGAAGTTATTACATACAAGATCATAATCAACAATAATATGCCGAGTTTTGAATACACAGCAACAGGTTTTTTGTGAACCTTCTTCGAGAGTTTGACTTAAAATTTTATTAGTAGTTGAGGCAAACCCGATTAGCATGATATTATGATAATGAAAATAATAGGAATATGAAAATATTATATGTTCTTACTACTGTAAAGTCTTATTCGGAAATTAGAAAATCAATGAAAATAAGTGGAGGTAAACAGAAGCCTATTACACTACAAAACTCGAAATATTTATTTCTTATGAAAGGATGGATATATAGGAGACTTTTGATTGGTTTTCTCGACGAAAAAATTGGACAATAAACATTGTTCACCAACAATATTTTCAATAGTAAAGCATTTCAGTCTCTTATAAATATCTGATCAGTCATGTGTATTGATATAATAAACAAACGAGGTCAACCCAAATCGTTACCAAATTTAATTCAATAAACTCTATCCTTTTATTAAGGGCAAGTCGCTTATTTTTCCATATCTATGGATTATTACACATACTTAGTGAAAATATTTATGCTCCAATAAAACCCTACGACGGATATATCTTTTTATAGTGGTCATAAGAAGTATCACAGATAAGGAGGAAATAGTTTTGGGGCTCGACGAACCCTAGAGTTGTTATACATCATTAAATTTTCCTTTTAACACATTACTACATACTAGCATACTAGCGAAGCCGAAGACAAAGAAACCCCTGCCTACTGCGAACAGAGAAACGTTTCCTTTTATCAGCAACTTCCAACGATCATCCATCCATGCCTCCACCGTTTTGGGGCTAGGCCATAACCCCGTAAAATTTCCGATGAGGGCCGTTTCTGCTAGAAGGAGGGCAAGATTGCAAGGCTCCTCTGGAGATAGCTCCAGAGAAGGGATCTCCTCCATCTTCTTAACAAACTTAGACGAGAGAGAAGGCTTGGTTTTGGGTCCTGCCGAACGAACTAACGCTTTGAATGCTTCCACACGGTCATTGTCTCTCTTGGCAGTGGGATCTGGGGCCATCGAAATCGCAGCGGCAAGACAACACGCATGCAAGGGCGAGATGCCGATCAAGCTAAGCCTGGCCGCCGAGAGGGCCGAGGCTACTTGTGCGCGCGGCTAGGGTCAACACGCATGCAAAACGCGCATACCCCTGCTCGGTTTGAAGGCCAAGACCACGCGCTGAAACACCAGACCACGCGCTGTAACACCAATCCGTGGCTCTGAATATCCCTGGTCCGCTGCTGTAAAAGAGGATCCGTGCCTCTGCATTCGAAGACCAGCTCGAGGGCGACTAGGGTTTAGGCCCTAGCCGCAGTGAGATTCCGTCTCGCTTCATTCTTCCGTTTACTTCATTTTGATCCACTGTAGTTAACTAACATGTTTACTTTTTAACATTTACCTAATCACATTAAAAAATTACTGTAAAGATATGTAATTGCCACGTTCCATTTATCAACCTAATGCAGCCAAACGTTTCATATTACCACAAACGTTTTATATTGGAGACATGTGTTTTGGCACGCGTTCGCAGCCGCTACCTTTTGGCATTCTCAGCCGCGAGTTAGCGGCTGTGCTAGTTTAAGAACATTGAAAAGCTGATTCTTCGAATCCTGTCTACGCATAAGAATGAAAACTAAGTGGTTGTAATATTATATGGAGGAAATAAGTTAAAGGCTTGTAATATTATAGGGAGGAAACAAGGGAGATAGCAAATAGTCCCTGCCATGGTGAATAATTGAAATCTGTCATGGTGAATAATTGAAATCTTGAATAATTGAAATCTTTGTGAGAGTATATTAAAGTAAAATGAAGTGGTGAATAATTGAAATCTGTCATGATGAATAATTGAAATCTTTGTAAGAACATATTAAAGTAAAATGAAGTAATGGTCTTAAATTTTCTATGAATGATTAAATGGGATTAAACTTTACACTCACAATTTTTTTGGTTTTTTAATTTTTATCATTTAAGGATAGGAAAGAAAAATAAGGTATGTTTTTATATGGTAAAACCATTTTTTTTTTTTTATAGTAAAAAAGTAGAACCTGCTATATTAAGTTATCAAAGAAACCTTGACAAAATACATAGAGATATAGGTCCGAGCCACAAAAAATGCTGCCTTTTTACCGGAAACCAGCATGGTTTGGAAAATTGTTTTGCCCTCTGTCCTGCCTGGAGGAAGCCAAGACAGATGGCTATAGTCCAAGTGTACATGTAACAATAGCATGATTAAACAAAAAACAAACTAGCATAGAAGAACCTAGATACCCGGTGACCCGTCGCCTTTGCCTGTCTGCCACGTGGACCCAGCTGGGATGGCGAATGCCTGCACACAGAGAGGGCATTTCCTCTTTGCTGGAGCGTTGGAGTACGCGTCAAGGAGCAGGTCCAGACGCTGTCCCATGAGAAGGGCTCTGTGCTCCAGGTCTGCCATGTGGCCTTAGAGTTCGAACACCAGAGCCAGATGCTCTGCACAGAGGAAAGTACCATGCGAGTCATTACCTGCATCGTCAAGGATTACGTCCCCCACTTCCACGTTCTTCCCATCTCTGGCTTCGATCTCCGACAGTTCTGCACCGGCCGCTTCCTCCTTCATCGCTGGTCTGGTCTTGTCCGTGTTCCCTTCGGCGCAAGTCTTGTCCCGAGCTTCTTCCTCGATCGTTGCCTGCACAGCATGGCTGGTGGGGCTGTAGTCATCCATCCACGGTATCTCCTCAACAATGCACCCAGGGATATCTTCTGCCAGCTCGTCTTTAGGACTGCTTCCATCTTGGGAGTTCGCCGCCATGGCTTGGGGTACCGGGGTGGTCACCAATTCCTCCATGAACGGTATTTCTTCAACATAACAGATAGGAAACGCATCCGCGGCGCCATCCTCCAGCTTGTTTCCAGGCACAATTGCCATGGTTTCACTGCTACGCACTGCCCCAGTCTCCGCAATAATGGCATGCAGAGCCAATTGGTCAGCGCGAGCCCTCTTTCGAAGAATGGAGGTCGCCATCGACAGAGCGCGCTCCAGTTTCTCCTTCCTTTGCCTCTGCGCTTTGTGGGTGTACCAGGCCGAGCCACGACGAGGCCTGCCTCGCTTCCTGGTCATGCTTGCCAAGGGGTATATAACAATGCAGAGAGGATGCAGCGAGATGAGAGTGAGCCAGGACGAGAAGGAAACAAAGCTGCACCAGAGCTCCCAATCGGCGGGGAGGCCCAAAGCGAGAGAAAACCAACTCTGTCCAGGCGCTCGAAAATACAAATTGCCAAAGACCGGATTCACCTGGCTATCCATAGACCCTGTCATGCTGAGTGCGTTGTGAGTGAGAGTTTTCGCACGAGGGAGGAGTCCCTCCTCCGTATATCGGCTGTAATGGCCGTCTACCATCGTAAATGTGGAGAGGATGGGTGGCGGCCATCAACATTTATGCTGTGGCTCAATGCAAAGCCAAGTGGCGAGGAATTGCCCCATATCACCCCATCTGGGGATGGTAAAACCAATTTTAAAACTAATATTATACATAATTAACATATTTTTAATAAAAATATCAATACTATAATAATAAGATAACCAAGTTTAAAAAAAATGTGATATAATAATAAAATTAAAAATAACTAAAAATTAATTTAATATAAAGAATCATTAGTAAAGGATAGTACGTTAAGTAGGGCGATCAATATCAGCCTGAACTATAGTAACGTACTTTTTTAAATTCAGAGTATAAGCTAGACATAATTATGAGGCTATAGTAACGTACTTCAACCCGTAGGATGAAAACAACGGAGATTAGTAGGGTGTAAAAATTTGAGTAAAAGTGAAGAAAGTAATTATTGATAGCTGAACTTATCTTTTTCCAAAGAAACCAGAGTATGGAATTTCCTTCCTCCAGGAAACATGTTATTCAAATTAATAATGATGTAATATTGACCATGTAGAAGTTATTCAACGAACACACCGACATATAGAACAAAATAAGTTGTATCTTTTACTTGTGCTGACCTCTGACCTCTACCTCTGGATTGGGTTCAAACTTGTACAAATTGACAAAGCAAAAAATGTGGAGGACTCTCCTTGATTTCCCGTTTAGTTCCCACGCAAAATAAAAGGGACCCATCATCAAACAATGTACAAAGAAGTTATTACATACAAGATCATAATCAACAATAATATGCCGAGTTTTGAATACACAGCAACAGGTTTTTTGTGAACCTTTTTCGAGAGTTTGACTTAGAATTTTATTAGTAGTTGAGGCAAACCAGATTAGCATGATATTATGATAATGAAAATAATAGGAATATGAAAATATTATATGTTCTTACTACTGTAAAGTCTTATCCGGAAATTAGAAAATCAATGAAAATAAGTGGAGGTAAACAGAAGCCTATTACACTACAAAACTCGAAATATTTATTTTTTATGAAAGGATGAATATATAGGAGACTTTTGATTGGTTTTCTCGACGAAAAAATTGGACAGTAAACATTGTTCACCAACAATATTTTCAATAGTAAAGCATTTCAGTCTCTAAATATCTGATCATGTGTATTGATATACTAAACAAACGTGGTCAACCCAAATCGTTACCAAATTAATTCAATAAACTCTATCCTTTTATTAAGGGCAAGTCGCTTATTTTTCCATATCTATGGATTATTACACATACTTAGTGAAAATATTTATGCTCCAATAAAACCCTACGACGGATATATCTTTTTATAGCCGTCATAAGAAGTATAACAGATAAGGAGGAAATAGTTTTGGGGCTCGACGAACCCTAGAGTTGTTATACATCATTAAACTTTCCTTTTAACACATTACTACATATTAACTAATAGAAGATACCGAGAATAAAATCATGGCATTGGTCTTTGTTTACTTCAGGCTTGATGCCTTACCCTAAGGAAAACAATAATTATTGTCATTATATATAACCAAAAAACACTTGCATGATTCCCATTCAGTTTGAATCGTCCAACTCTCGGATGGTAGTAGACCGGGTAAAGAAAGAGAACTTTCAAATCCTGTGGCAAGCGTAATGCGTCATTGCTATGAGGGACAAATACTACCACTGTTCAGATTAATCTATAATGGATAATGGAAGCCCTTCATGGTTGTGAAAATGAATGAAAAAATTAAGATTTCCCTCTGGAAGTTACAAATATACTTAAGAGTAAGTATTCAACGATTATAGTGATATAAGGGTAAAATACATGTATAACAAAAGAAAATATCTTCCCCAGAATGTCTTCCTTCAATGATTAACCCTTACCTTGGAGTGGGAAATCGTTAAGTGATCCCTTACGTATGATAACAGGAGTAGCATTCAAGTTATTTTAATCTTTCCAAGAACTGATTTAAGGAAAATGATACCATAGGGCTCACATAGCGACAGGAGCCGAGAAGTCCAATACGAGAACCTTACTGCACGCCGAGAGATAGGAAACAACCAAACATCACTTTTTTTTTCAAAAAATGAGGAAAAAACCTCGAGCGCCAACGCAATGTACCTTACCGTGAGGACATAAATGCTTTGTTGTCTCGGCATATGGGAGGCCATGTGAAGGAAAAGACATGCTTCGGTGTGGTTATTCTAAACTACTTGATAGCAGGCTGTCTGAATAAGGAGTAAATGGTTGGTTAATTTTACACTCCATTCTCAGTTAACCCTAACTTAGCTGGAGGTTCCAAAGTTAACATGATCTTATTTAAAATCCCTGGATCGAATGAGAGAAGAGACCTGTCATATGTTAAAACTTGTTTAAATTACCATCGATTATTGAATACTTTAGGGATCTTGTAAGAGTTATAAATTGCTCTTGGCATGGAAATTCTAGGTCTCAAGACCATGAAGATAGTGTTAGGAAATTTCTTTTTGGATTGTTAATTTTTTTTTGTTGACTAGCATAATCAGTTATAGACTAGTATATCCATTAACAGGCTCTCGGGCTCTGGCTCTGGCTATCAAATATACATGATTGCTGTACAAGACATAACATAATTTCTAATTCGCCCGCAGACAGTCCTGGTTCAATAGGCAAGGTTCCTGGTTCGTTAAGTGCGGGTTGGCCAGGAAGTGGCCGTGGCATATCCGTGTGTTGGGCACTCGGACTGTGTTCTGGGTCCATAATCTATTCGGCAGGAGAGAAAGAAAGAAAAAAAAACGCTTACCTTACCTTTTCAAGCGGGCTGACATCGATACAGGAAGGAGATCGCCCCAACAGACGGTTATGGTTGGCAGAGAAATTCCTGGAAACCGAAGAAAAACTCATGGTAGCCATGCTCAACCACAAGAGAATTAGTCGCCAAACTCGTTGACCATCCTTACCTGGTTTACTCATTGACAAGCTCTAGTTTGCATGTTTCCCTTGAAACTTCAAGTTTTAAATCCCATGGAGTTCTGAGAAGAGTTTGACAGAGAGGAGTAGCGTTGTAGTCCAATAGGGAGCTGGTAATAGAAGCCAAGGAAATTGCACAGGAAATAATTCCTGGAGCTACGAGGATCAGGATAGCTTCAAAATTAATAACTCAAGGTCCGAGAACAAGAATTCTATCAATGGTACCAAGCTTAGAGAGGCGGTGTTGCTGCAACCCAAGGGTGTCTATGGAGTCAGAAACGAAATTAACACAATTGTTAAGAGAAATTTGATGGAAGCGAGTACCTTAACAATAAAGGGCATTCTGACTTCTGTTATAGCCACCACCAAAACTCTGGTACTTCGTAGAGGTGAGCCTGTAAAAAAATATTCTGGGATTCCCATTCTAGAATTTCATCAAAGCCCAGAGTTTGCAAGTAACAAGACCTCTGTTATGTGACAAAGTCAAAAGGTTCGGACAAGTGAGGGTTACGCTCGCATGAAAAGGTCTCAAAGGCCTCCTAGGGTTACGCCCGTATGAAAAGGTATCAAAGGCCTCCTAACTCGATGAATCAGGCCAGCTAAAAAAATTGGTAAAGGATTTGCAGGAAATGGGAGAAAAGATTCAATATGAACTTCTATTAGAGCAGAAAGAGCTAACTAGAATGGTGCATAATGTTTTCTCTAGTTCGAGAAAGAGTTGAGCACGAAGTGTGGTGAAATTGAGTATTTGAATCAGATAATTGAATATTTGAAAACCGAACATTCTGCAAATGTAAAACAATAGTTGCAAAAAATGAAAAGACTTGAACACTGAACTTACCCAACTGCGCAACTTGAACATGGAACTTGGTCACCAGAAAAGAGAAATGGAAAACAAGCACAATTTCTTCCTTTTAGCCATGCTATTGAGGCGAGTTTCCCTGTAAAGCATTCCGCGTTTCAGTTTTGAGTAATATCTATGCATTTTTTCAATACACACAACGCATACGGTTGTTTAGAAATATAAAGGCTTCAAGATGTTCCAATCAAGAGGCTTAAGCTGCCGCCCAAGGTTTCATGGAATCCAGGGGATTTAATTCGCTCTCATCACATCACAACTAGTGGCAAGTAAATGTCATATCTGTCTGATTTTTTTTTTTTTCCATTACTTAAATGGCAAGTATTTAGGACTTATATGTCTCTATATACATGTAGGCCAAATGTATACAGGCATATATTTCCATAATTGCTCTGCAACATGCATTGCTGATCATCCGACTCTGTAGTATTATGCAACATGCATTGTTGAACATCCCCCTATGTAGTTGTTTGGTAGGTAGCAGTTCTTGAAACCCTAAGCTGATTCACATGCGGCATCTATGGCATTATGTTGTTGTTTGGAACAAGCATCAACTAACGAGAGGACTCTTTGAATGAAGCAGGACCAGAGGCTTAAGCCATAGCATCAAAAAACATCCCAAGGATCAATAATAGAGAGGGTAAGGACTTAGGCCGGACGACCTTCCACCTTATCGGCTCCGATCGGCCGGATGACTAAATCAGTGATTTCCTGTAATGGCTTGTAGGGGTTTATAATCCGTACCAGGTAATGTGACCCTCCATCTGTATTGGTTTCTTTTTTAGGGAAACAACTTGTGGATGGGCATGCAAACGACCACGCTGATCATTCCAGCTTACAGGGGCTGCTATGTCAGAGAGTCTCAGAGTCATCGACCAGACTGGACTGCAATGCTACAGAGCACAACCGCCAAAGTAGCCAATCATATAAATTTATTATATAAACTAATTTTTAGCTCTTGACAAATAATTTTAAAAAGTGGCACATACCACGCTATTTATATCACATCAAAATAATTTTAGCCAATGAAAAATTAAATGCATGGAATTAGAAAAATATAAAAAATGTATTTTTTTTTTTTTGATAAATTGAAATAATGAATTAAGCTTGAAATTTTGAATGAATTAATAAATGGTAAACAAAAAACACCCATTAATGCAACAAAATGTACCAACTAATGGGCATGTTGACCAGTTTGACCCCGAGGCCAAAGCTATAGTCCCTAGTCCCGACCTTGGCAGGGCAGGGACTAATAAGATAAAGGTTGCGAGTTTAAATTAGGACAACTTTGAGACGTTTTAAAACTTAAGTTTATTTAAATCATAGAATATTTATAAATATGAAAAATTCAGGAATTTAATATCTTGCTTCAATTTGGTGGTTTCAAAATTATAACAATAAATATTATGAATCACAAAATTAAGTACCAACCATAAATATTTTGCAAATAATAAGGAGATATGATGAATATGGTAACCACAAATTATGAAATTAAGGTTCAAATTCCACATAGATCAAAATTGTAGGTTAAGAAAATGTACCCTTTACTATTATAAAATAAATGTTCAAATCTTACAAAATCAAAATTCAATGGTCAACTCCTTTAAAAAACATCAAAGTTAATACATTGTCATTGAGACTAATACCACAGAGACCAAAATTCTAAACCAAAGAAAATATAAGCTGTTCCAATGTAACTAATTTGCACTCTGACGAAGATGAAGACCATCTTTCCACACTTTTACCTCTTCTGATAACACCCGCTGGATTACTTCATCTGCAAGTTGCCCCTCGTCTCTGAAAAAAATCACAAGTAAGAAACCCAAAATGAAATTGCGAAAAGAAACTAAACCGAACATGGTTACTCAATAAAATCATTACTTAAAAACCCCAAAACAAAATTACGGGAAATAAACCCTTCATAATAATAAATACAGAAATTTAACCGAGACTAAACCGAAGGAGAGTCGGGACTCGGAGGTCTCACCCGTCACAGTGTTCCAGATCAAAACCAAAATCGGTGTATTTGTCTACATCAGAAAGAGCTTTTTTCCATTTTCTAATAGTAGCAGGGTCGTATCGCGGCTTTCCTTCTTCATCAGTTTTCTCTTCCAGTTCGCGCAGGTGTTCAGCATACTTTCCATTTTTCGACGTGAGTTCTGAGGGCTTCACATTGTGGAAGACTGGAAAAATGATTCTGCCGGACTCCAACATGAGTACGAGTTCATCCAGACACCATCTTGATTTTGCATATGTACCAGAGAATATTGCTATATGGACAAAGGCTGTTCGGATAGCCCCTTCTATTTGAGATGTTAAGCTGTCTCCCTCATGCATTTCCTCGATGTCCAGAAAAACTCGTAATCCGCGTTCAACAAGACCATGATACAGATGACTGGCTAAGGTTTTCTTAACATCGGGACCACGATGGTTTATAAACACATCGTAGTCCAGACGGTCTTTTAACTTTTTCAAGACTCGTTCCACGACTTGACCGACCAGCTTCCCCTCGTCGCTGAATATTGTTCACAATACAGTTACTAAAAGAAACGCCAATCTAAATAAAGTCCCATATTAAAAAATTCAACAAATTAATTAACACTAAAACGGACAGGAAATATTGGAGGTCTTACCCATTACAATGTTCAAGAACAAAACCGTTTATCCCTGTAACATCAGAAAGAGCACGCACCCATTTTTCCCCTTTTTTTTTTGTAGACCTTTTTCTCTTGACCAGGTCTCCACCATGCGTTCCAACATACATTTCGGGGTTCATCGCCCATCGAATTTGTCCAGGTCTCACTTTGTAGAAGACAGGAATGATGGATGATGTTGACGGCTCCGACATGAGTAGGAGTTCATTAAGACACCGAGGTGAGTTCTGATATCCAGGAGAGAAAATTGCTATATGTATGGGGGCTGTTCGAATAACCTCGTCGATTTGAGTAGTTTCTTCTTTTTCCATAAAGACTCGCAAACCGTGTGGAAGAAGCCTATGGTAGATATGGCTGACAAATTTTCTCTTAACGTCTACGTCTTCGTAAAGGTAGTTTATAAATATATCGTACTTAGGAGCGGCTCTGTCACGATCAAGGCTTGCCATCTGATACCAAAAATAAAATTAGGATGTATACGATAGATTCATAACCTCAATATTTTCTTCCTCGTCGTCTGGTTGATGTCGCAATTGCAAAGTGGCTACCAGATTCCATATCAACACTTGCCTTTACTTCTCTCTCAATACTGGCCAATTATGAAAAATAAAACTGGGTTAGCATCAGCTGGCTCGTTTCAGAGCTCCTTATTTTTTTCACCCAACCTGTATCCTGTACCCTTTATACATTGTATCCATCATGGCCGATCATTATAAGATAAAATTAAAAATGAAGAAAAAATTAAATTTTAAACACAATCATTTTTTATAAAAAGATAAAATTTAATTATGAAAACAATCATTTTAACCCGCCTAAACCATATTTAAGCACGTTGCAATGTTATTATCATGATGTTTCAACAATTAGAAGAAATACGTATTTAATATAAGTAACTATTTAATATCAATTTTAAAATAATATATATATTTAATATACGGAAGTGGAAATTGTAATAAATATTGGTGGACAAAAATTTAATTACGGCATAAGAAAAAACTCTCCCATTTTCAATTTTTATTTATTTATACCACCGATCACAGGCTGTCATATGTTTTGTCTATACCGCCAGTCCATGTGTATTACTGCTGTCGTCCGAACCGTATTTAATATAAGTAACTATTTAATATTAATTTTAAAATAATATATATATTTAATTAAAAATAATATATATATTTAATATACGGAAGTGGAAATTGTAATAAGTATTGATGGAGAAAAATCAATTTTTTTTATCTATACGGCCGATCACAAGCTGTCATATGTTTTGTCTATACCGCCAGTCCAAACGTGGCCACGGTTCACAACTCAGGCCAAACACTGTTCACATCTCAGTACTTATACGTGCAATTCATTTCAGGTAGTGACTGTTAAACATCCAAACATGGCAATAAAATTTTGTTTAGATATTAATCTTTGTTAATCATTTTAAGGTGGCAAGCATATGGGCTTATACATGTTAATGCATGCATTCATAAATGCAAAGAAGTTATGAACAATAAATCTCATTCATTGATTTGGGAGGACTACTAAGAATATACCAGCATCTTCAATTGCTGACCCATTACCAATAGATGTAAATCTTTTGGCATAATAAAATAAAATTTAATTATAAAAAAAGGATATTGATTAAAAACAAAATCATTTTTATATTAAGATAATATTTATTAAAAAACAAAATTGAAAAAGTTTTGTAAATGATAATGTTAATTCCATTTACAATCACTTTAAATATTTTTTCAAAAACTCAGACCTTATAATTTTTTTAAAATAATATATTTACAATATTAATATAATAAAAATATTAAACCAAATTGAAAAAGCCCGTCAGCAGGGTTGGAATTTCAAACTGAAGACCGTGGATGAGATGCCCATTCGAAATCAATCAACATTAAAATACCTAAACTGGGCGATGCCCTCTCGGTGGAAGAGATGCCCAGTCGAAATCAATCAATATTAAAATACCGGAGTAGATGCCCAGTCGAAATCAGTCAATATTAAAATACCTAAACGTACATGCCCACGATGCCTGGTCGGTGGAAGAGGTGCCCAGTCGAAATCAATCAATATTTAAATACCTATGCGCACGATGCCTGCTCCGTGGAACTTGCAGGGTTGGAATTTCAAATCCCAACAGTCCGCCAACGGTTTTCACCATTCAAATGTCCGTTTAACAATTATAATAAAGAATAGTTACGGGTTGTCAGAGTTTTTTATAATTCATTCAGAAGTAGATTTTAAATAATAAATAAAAAATATTGATTTTGTGTGGTTGGCAAAAAAAAAAAAAAAATTCATATTATAATTATAAAAAGTAATTTTTTATAATTATTATTTATTATTTTAAATAATAAATAAAAAATATTGATTTTGTGTGGTTGGCAAAAAAAAAAGTAATTTCATATTTCATAAAATAGTGAAACTATTTTTTACTAAGAGTGAGCTAACTAGGAACAATCTTTCTTTTAGAGTTATTTTTTGGGCAGTTTTTTTGACTGTTTATTTTAAATTTCCGGTCAATACATAACTCTGATTGATTTTCTGAGCATTTGGATTGGTTTAAAATGGAGCAAAGCCCCTGGAGTAAGGTTCTAAAATGCATGAGACTTTGATCCAAGCGAAACTAATTAACAAATGAGATAGACATGATTACATATCTCTATTAGATTACTGAATATATTATACGATACATTGGCTCATTATATAGAGCTTTATAGATCTAACTTATTCTAATAATAGCAATAGAGGTTGAGCAAATATCTCAACCACACACCAAACTAGGAGATTTGGTTGGAGAGAATATTTCTCACAACCAACTATCTAACAACCTCCTTGACCTATTTTCTCAGGTCATCTAACTATAACTACCTGCTCAACAGGTCATTAACCCAATCATACAACAAGTATGAATTACATATTCTAACACACCCCCTTAATGAATACTTGTTGATTGATTCATTTTTTCTTGTGCTTGGTCATAGTGATTTCTGAGTGCTCTCTAGTCCATTCTTTATTATTGGGCTTTAATCCTTCGAACACGCTCACTTGAGCTTGTTGTGGGCTTCATCCTTGAACTTTCTTTGCTTCCTCTTGCACCTTGTACCTGCATATAATTATTGATGTCCATATAAAACACAATCCATCTACCAGAATACATGGGTCATCTGCCGCTGTAACCGCTAGTTCTCTAGGAATTGTTTTCAACTACATGGTTCATCAATGTTAAACTCTCCCTTAAACATAACTTGGTCCCTCGTACTCTGAGGCTCACAACTTGGTCTCATACTTTCAGATTCTTCCATCTCACATCCCCACCTTGAATCGAAGTCTCTCGCTTCTTCGATTCATTATCAAGTTTAGGCTATGGGTACACCTGTCACCCCCGTACCTCTCACAGTGGTTAACTCCACAACTTGATACAACAACCTCTCTGCCTATGAGAGAGTATCACATCTTGTGATCACACACGCTTCTGCGCTACAACACGTATGCCTGTTTATGCCTTACTAATAGGGCTTACAACAAACCTGGGGAATTTAGCTTGCCTATGGCTAAGCATTACAATTTGGACCATAACCTGGGGTGTCGGGTACAACCGATCATGCATCCCCAACAACAATTCAATCAGATATATAAAATATCAACAATACTCTCACCAATCATATGCCCAATATTACAAGCCCATTACATATGTCCATTTACATCTCATCATCATTCTTGACCAAGACACACAACCACTTCACACAACTTGAATAACTATCATCACACCTTCAAACAAGAAATATAAGCACAACTCAATCACACTTCTCACAATCAAAATTGTGTGAGTCCGACGGAATGGACATGTACACCTCACTTAGCTTTAACACCTCTAAGTAACCTTGGCAATGGCTCCTCTTCCACCGTGCAATTCTAGCACATCCTCCAAAGGTAGCAAAATTTCATTTGAATTATCACCAACAACATTCACTATGACGCAATCCACCTAGTCCATTGGTGACACAATCCACCTAGTCCATTCACCAATCCTTTTGTGGGAAGGACCAATGAGCACAAGGGCATAGTGGATCCCACGACCTCGATTTACACTTCCAAAAAGAAGAAAAGGTAGTAACGCATAGCCATGTCGACCTCGTACCACAATTGGCTTTCGTCGCTAAGCCATGGCCATTCTCAAATGTGACCAACATGGCCCACACAATCATCGGATGTCACTCTTTTGGTGGCTCGACTCTGAATAGAATCAATCATCAATGAATAAAGATTGGGTCAGAATCAATCACTCCTTTAGAGAAGGCATCTCTACGCAAACGAGCTATACCAAGCGAACAACTCCGAAGCAGCTAAATCTGCACCAACACTCCAACAGCATTCACTGACAGTCAAGGACAGTGAAACCAATACAATAGGGACAATGGATATATTTGGCAGCGAATACAACACGCAGAAAAGAAATTAAAATTCGTAGCTCAGTTCATGTCTCTAATTTTCGTGCCTCTCACTCCACGAAGCATGCATCAACAACTATCTCAGAGGAAGGTGAGCATGCAACAACAACGAGCTATGTGGCTCCACTTGCAGTGACAACAAATTGACTTGAGGACGGACGGTCGGACCTCCGCTCAGCTTCATCATGGAGATGAGCATCGCCCACCTTCTGAATTTCTCCAACATGACTGCCGTCAGGGAAAACACATGTATCTCTACAATTCCATTGAGGAAAACGCCAAGATATGAGATTTCCGTTAGCGGCAGCAGATCCTGGAAGCATTGTAGCAGTCGCAACGACAATTTCTAAAGCAACGCTCTGTGTAGCATAAGTTCTATCAGCAAGAATAGCAGGTTGCCTCGATGAGACAGTACTCTCAATTGATCCAATGATCCAAAGCGCACATGAATAGACACGAGAAGAACAGAGCTAATAGAAAGTATCCAAAATCCTTGCAATTATTGAAACCCTGAGTTTCTTCATGCATAGGAGGCAACGCGGGCTCCTTTGCTCATGTTAATCTTCGGTTCAAACTAAACTATATGAGAATTACCAGCCTTAGTCCTCCAAAATATCAAATCAAACATATAATAATCACCCTCTGTCCTTCCTGCGTCTGCATCCGTAGGTTTGAAGTGAAAAGGAATGGTGAATCGCACTGGTGGCTCTACGTATCTTGTTCACCAGATCCCTTTGCAGGTTTCCCAGACCTGATTAATTTCGCAACAATCTGGTGCAAGAGGAACATTGTAGGAGGATTAGAATGCATCAATCTGGTGCGAAAAAGAAACATGCAGGCAACAATAGTAAGGCTATGTTATAGCGTCGACGGTTCCAACAATAACTGGCGCGCAGATAGCAATCCACAGGCAGCTATCTCCTCTCGCAGATCCACGAGCAATGATAGCCCAGTATACAACAAACGCTCTACGAGACTCAGGGTTGCAAGCTTCAATACATCAAACACACTCCTCTACTCTTCGCATGTGCTTGGGCACTCCCGTGAGGGAGTCAAGCCCAACTCTGACACCAAAGTAACAAATGAGATAGACATGATTACATATATCTATTAGATTACTGAATATATTATACAATACATTGGCTCATTATATAGAGCTTTATCAGATTTAACTTATTCTAATAATAGCAATAGAGGTTGAGCAAATATCTCAACCACACACCAAACTAGGAGATTTGGTTGGAGAGAATCTTTCTCACAACCAACTATCGAACAACCTCCTTGACCTATTCTCTCAAGTCATCTAACTATAACTACCTGCTCAACAGGTCATTAACCCAATCATACAACAAGTATGAATTACATATTCTAACAAAACTCACACTACCCTTGAAAATCTGACAGGATTCAAGTCCATTTTTTACCTGAAAAGCCATTCTATCTTTATTTGATGATTAAATCATTTCTAATCCATCCATCAATTTCTATCCCTACTTAAAAGAAATGCCCGGTCGAAATCAATCACTATTAAAATACCTAAACACACTTGCGCAAGATGCCTGCTCTGTGGAAGAGATGCCCAGTGGAAATCAATCAATATTAAAATACCTAAACACACATAAGCACGATGCATGCTCCATGGAAGAAATGCCCAGTCGAAATCAATCAATATGATGATATTTATTTAAAAAAATAAAATTGAGAAAGTTATAATGCTAACTCCACTTACAATCACATAAAATAAATTTTCAAAAATTCATACTCAATAATTTCTTTAAAATAATGTATTTACATTAGTAATATGATAAAAAGATTAAACCAGTAATAACCCTTCGTAATGAAATATCATCATACCCTTAAAATTTGACTCCTGAAATTGACATCAAAAACATCAAGCTGTCCTAACATTTAAATATGTCCATCGATGCCAACTGTTTTGACCCAAGGAAACGTATTTTGACCCAAGGAAAGGAGTAGTGTTGTAAAATAAAAATAAAATACCTAAACACACGTGTCCATAAGCTGTCCTAACATTTAGATATGTCCATCGATGCCAATGTGTTTTGACCCAAGGAAACGAGTAGTGTTGTAAAATAAAAATAAAATACCTAAATGCACATGTCCATAGATGCCAACTGTTTTCCTTGAAAAATGGACAACAATCGTCTTGTCGCAATCCGAGGAAACAAGTAGTCTTGTAAAATAAAAATGAAATACCTAAACGCACATGTGATGTCTACCACGCACGATGCCTGCTCGGTGGAAAAGATGCTCAGTCGAAATCAATCAAAATTAAAATACATAAACGCAGATGCACGATGCCTGCTTGGGTGCTCAGTCGAAACCAGTCAATATTAGAATACCTAAACGCAACGATGCCTGCTCGATTGAAGAGATGCCAGTCGAAATCAATCACGTGAATTCCCTCTCTCCTCGTCTTCTTTGTGGGGCTTTCGGTCTCTAAAACATTTCGACCATTCCTCCTCATCATTACAGTGATTACTCACGGACAGAGGGACTCGAGGTAGCAACACAGGGGTCCAAGCGAGAGACAGAGTTGGTGCGAGTGACAGGAGGACCCGGGAGGCGACCAGTTTGTGTCGGGGTTTCGGTGTCTGGATTCGAGATTTTAGGGATTCGAGAGAGTTTTCTGTCGGAGGGGAAGGTTACAGAGGGACCGAGTGAGGAGGGGCACCCAGTTTCTTTACAACCAAAAGTCAAACTGCTACTCAAGAGTAATAGACGTCTTTACTCTCTTTATGTCTCCCTATTTACACTTTGTTTATTTCGTTTAAGATGGCACAAATCAAATGTGGCAAAAACAAAAACAAAATTGACAGAAAATATATCAAAACAATTATGGGGTAGCGTACAAGAGGCACAAATACCAATGCTTAACACCAAAGAAAACAAATTTGCAAACCACTTGATTATTGTGAAAAGGGTAGGGTACAATGGGGGCTTACAATCTAAGTTTACTCGTGGATCTTCATTTTCTCATCTTGCAGTGAGAGTGGACGATTTAGCAAGAGAATGGGGTTCTTTTATGGCAGATTTCTTTCATAAGGATGTAGGAAAAAAAGATGAAAGATTGTTTTTTGTAAACGCAAATCAATATAAGGGGATTCTAAATCGTAGACAGACTTGAAAGCTAAGACAACCACATAAGAAAAAATTCGCAATGATCTTGTCGAAAGTGAACAACATATTCGGTAAGGATTCTCAAGCCAATATGGAGCAAATAGAAATCAAGGATCTTGAATCAAACTTGGACAGAGCAGAGATTCTCGAAGCAAACAAAGAAGACAAAAAAACAGTTAAACATGACAACAAAGACCTATACAGTACCACATCAACACCATTAATGTGGTCATCTGAGCTATATGTGAAAAAACTCATGAGCATGAAAATGAGACTCAAAATTTTAGAAGAGAAAAGATGGTATGAAGGCAAAAAAGTAAACAAAATTGTTGAGTTCAAGAGCAAATTAGAGGGAGAAAATAAAGCTCTTAAGGAACAAATCTCAAGCATGCATGTTAAAATGGAAATAGGACAACAAGAAGTGATTGCCTTGAAACAAGAATTATAATAGATGTGAATAACCAGAGTTGAGAAATCAGAAATGGTGAAAGAAGAGGACACAACACAAAGACATGAGATTCAGTTAGTGTTAGACGAGTTGGAAGTTAAATAAAATCAACTAAAAGATCAGATAGAAGAGGCTAAATCATGGTCACAAGTTGTAAGTGGGTCATCAAACAAACAAAAAGAAATCATTGAGAATCAAATCAAAATACAAATAAAGGAAGAACATGATAAACGAGGCAAGGCTGCAGATATCATTATCAAAGGACTGAGGGACTTTGGTAAAAATGAGAGGATGAACATTCTAGCAAGAGACTTCCTTAAAGATAAGTTGAAATGGAGAGGGTGTATTCACCAGGCAAGCAAGATTGGACAAAAGATAGAGGGAGGAAGAGATAGACATGAAAGAGTTATCTTAAGGAATATAGAGGATAAGAATATGATCCTTAGAAATAGAGGATTGCTTAGAGGCACACACATCTACCTAGATGAGGACTTGACTTTGGTTCAACAAGAACAATAAAGAAAGGAGTGGGAAAAAGTGAAAACAATAAGAAATGAGGGAAAATGGGCATGGTTGAAGAACATGAAGGCTCACATTAGTGATTGTTTCTCAAATAAGAAATAGGAAATCAGGGCTCCATGGGACTATTTCCATGTAGTAAGTTGGAATTGCAGAGGTTATCCATGGAGAAGAGGTTTGGGGTTGGGGACCATAGTAAAGGGAAATATATTATCATTCTTGTAGAAACACATGAGCACGATGGTTGCAAGGTTTCAGATTTCGAGGGGTACAAGAAACTTTTAGTTTGGAACAAAGGAAATGTGACAGACAAAGGACATGGGGGAGTTACAGTGCGAATAAATGAAAAATGGGTTGGTGTTGTAAAAGTGGTAAAAGAAGACCCAAACAAACAATACATCTGGCTGCAAATAACTAAGAAGGAGGTTACTTTCAGGTTGGCTGCTTATTATTTTGTCCCAAAAAACTCAAAGGTCTATAAAAGAAGCAATTTAGACAACGAAACTCTGTATACCTCATTGAAAAGAGATATCTCTCTTTTCAGCCACTTGGGAGAAGTAATGTTAATGGGTGATTTTAATGCAAGGACAACTAACAACCAATCTCTCGAGTTGAGCAATGAAGAAAGAGGGGAAAACAATCACTTATGGTTGGAAGAGAGTGAAGATCAATCATGGGAAAGGATTCATAAGATGGAAATGGGGGCATGACACACTTTGGGTCAGAATCTTTGTCTACTCATAAGAATGAAAACTAAGTGCTTGTAATATTATATGGAGGAAATAAGTTAAAGGCTTGTAATATTATAGTGAGGAAACAAGGGAGATAGCTACATAGCCATGGTGAATTATTGAAATCTTTGTGGGAGCATATTCAAGTAAAATCAAGTGATGATTTATACTTTCTATGAATGATTAAATGACATTAAACTTTACATTCACAATTTTTTTGGTTTTTTAGTTTTTATCATGTAGAAATAGAGAAAGAGAAATAAGGTATGTTTTTATATGGTAAAAACAATTTTAAGACTAATATTATACATAATTAACATATTTTTAATAAAAATACCAATACTATTTTAATACTATTAAAAAATACTATTAAAAGTAATAAGATAACCAAATTTTTAAAAAATATGATATAATAATAAAATTGAAAATAACTAAAAATTAATTTAATATAAAGAATCATTAGTAAATAATAGTACGTTACTATGGCCTCATAAGTACGTTAATAAACTATAGAGCGATCAATATCAGCGTGAACTATAGTAGCGTACTTGTTTAAAGGATAGTAACGTACTACTTTAAATTCAGATTATAATTTGACATAATTATGAGGCCATAGTAAAGTACTTCAACCAGCACGGAGATTAGTATGGTGTAAAAATTTGAGTAAAAGTGAAGAAAATAATTATTGATAGCTGAACTTACTTTTTTTTCAAAGAAAATTATCTTTGTTTGTATGATCCAGAGTATGAAATTTCCTTCTTCCAGGGAACATGTTATTCAAATTAATAATAGTGTAGTATTGACCATGTAGAAGTTATTCAACGAACACACAGACATATAGAACAAAATAAGTTATATCTTTTACTTGTGCTGACCTCTTTGTAGAAATTGACAAAGCAAAAAATGTGGAGGACTCTCCTTGATTTCGCGATAAGTTCCCACTCAAAATAAAAGGGACCCATCATCAAACAATATACAAAGAAGTTATTACATATAAGATCATAATCAACAATAATATGCAGAGTTTTGAATACACAACAACAGGGTTTTTGTGAACCTTCTTAGAGAGTTTGACTTAGAATTTTATTAGTAGTTGAGGCAAACCCGATTAGCATGATATTATGATAATGAGAATAATACGAATATGAAAATATTATATGTTCTTAGTGCAGTAAAGTCTTATTCGGAAATTAGAAAATCAATGAAAACAAGTGGAGGTAAACATAAGCCTATTACACTACAAAACTCGAAATATTTATTTCTTACGAAAGGATGAATACATAGGAGACTTTTGATTGGTTTCCTCGACTAAAAAATTGGACAGTAGACAGTGTTCACCAACAATATTTTCAATAGTAAAGCATTTCAGTCTCTTATAAGTATATGATCAGTCATGTGTATTGATATACACAAACAAACCAGGTCAACCCAACTCGTTACCAAATTAATTCAATAAACTCTACCCTTTTATTAAGGGCGAGTCGCTTATTTTTCCATATCTATGGACTATTACACATACTTAATGAAAATATTTATGCTCCAATAAAACCCTACGACGGATATATCTTTTTATAGTGGTCATAAGAAGTATCACAGATAAGCAGGAAATAGTTTTGGGGCTAGACGAACCCTAGAGTTGTAACACATCATTAAACATTCCTTTTAACACAATCTATTACTACATATTAGCTATGAAACATGATTCGTCCAAATACCCCCCCTGTCTCGAATCCCACGTGGGGATAGAGATTCGACCTAATTCGTGTCCGACACGAATTTAGGTCGTGTTCTTCACACGTGACACGACCTAAATTCGTGTTGGACACGAATTTGGATGGTGTCTCGATTTCATGACACGTGTTATGCAAATTCTTGATGGAGAGGAAGGAAGAGGAGGATGGAGAAGAGGAGGAAGGAAGGAATGGAAAGGAGGAATGAAGGAAGGATGGAGGATGGAGAGGAGGAAGTGGAGGAGAGCAGTGGTGAGAACACTGATATTGATGATTATTTCATGGAGGACAAGTACTACTGAGTTTTGAGTCTTGACAGTTCTTCCATCTACGGTGTTGGTTCTAGTATCTACCCTATGTCTATTTTGTATTTGCCATTGACATTCTCACGGAAACATGGAAACACATGAAATTTTGACCTCGACAACAGGACACGAAGGACACGTTTATATATATATATATATATATATATATATATATATATATATATCTAAAAAAATTATATATGAAAAAAATTTGAAAATTACATATACAAAAACGAAATTTAGACATAAAAATTCATATTTTGTTAGAAACTAGAAGATTTACAGGATACAAAACTTTAAAGTTTTAAACATGTATGATGTAACATAAATGATAAATGATTAAATCATGATTCATTATAAATTATAATTTATACTATATACATTCTGATTCAACATTGTAACATCAATGATGATAAAATGACGAACATTAAAGACTGAAGTTTGAACACAAAAAATTAGAACTGTAAAACCAGTAGCTGAGCCTACAACATTCTCATTAAGTCATCAAAATCAAAATGTGTCACAATGATCATGATTCATACATGATATTAGCTAATAGAAAATACCGAGAATAAAATCATGGCATTATTCTTTGTTTACTTCAGGCCTGATGCCTTACCCTAAGGAAAATAATAATTATTGTCATTATATATAATCAAAAAACACTTGCATGATTCCCATTCAGTTTGAATCGTCCAAAACTGAATCGTCCAACTCTCGGATGGTAGTAGACCGGGTAAAGAAAGAGAACTTTCAAATCCTGTAGCAAGCGTAATGCGTCATTGCTACGAGGGACAAATACTACCACTGTTCAGATTAAATCTATAATGGAAGCCCTTCATGGCTGTGAAAATGAATGAAAAAATTAAGATTTCCCTCTGGAAGTTACAAATATACTTAAGAGTAAGTATTGAACGATTATAGTGATATAAGGGTAAAATACATGTATAACAAAAGAAAATATCTTCCCCAGAATGTCTTCCTTCAATGATTAACTCTTACCTGGAGATTACCAGAGTGGGAAATCATTAAGTGATCCCTTACGTATGATAATAGGAGTAGCATTCAAGTTATTTTAATCTTTCCAAGAACTGATTTAAGGAAAGTGATACCATAGGGCTCACATAGCGACATGAGCCTAGAAGTCCAATACAAGAACCTTACTGCACGTCGAGAGATAGGAAACAACCAAACATCACTTTTTTTTTCAAAAAATGAGGAAAAAACCTCGAGCGCCAATGCAATGTACCTTACCGTGAGGACATAAATGCTTTGTTGTCTCAGCGTATGGGAGGCCATGTGAAGGAAAAGACATGCTTCAATGTGGTTATTCTAAACTACTTGATAACAGACTGTCCGAATAAGGAGTAAATGATAGGTTAATTTTACACTCCATTCTCAGTTAACCCTAACTTAGCTGGAGGTTCCAAAGTTAACATGATCTCGTTTAAAATCCCTGGATCGAATGAGAGAAGAGACCTGTCATATGTTAAAACTTTGTTTAAATTACCATCGATCATTGAATACTTTAGGGATCTTGTAAGAGTTATAAATTGCTCTTGGCATGGAAATTCTAAGTCTCAAGACCTTGAAGATAGTGTTAGGGCATTTCTTTTTGGATTGTTAATTTTTTTTTTGTTGACTAGCATAATCAGTTATAGACTAGTATATCCATTAAAGGAATGCTGCAGGCTCTCGGGCTCTGGCTATCAAATATACATGATTGCTGTACAGGACATAACATAATTTCCAATTCGCCCGCAGGCAGTCCTGGTTCGATAGGCAAGGTTCCTGGTTCGTTAAGTGCGGGTTGGCTAGGAAGTGGCCGTGGCATATCCGTGTGTTGGGCACTCGGACTGTGTTCTGGGTCCATAATCTATTCGGCAGGAGAAAAGGAAAGAAAAAAGAACGCTTACCCTACCTTTTCAAGCGGGCTGACATCCATACAGGAAGGAGATCGCCCCAACAGACGGGAATGGTTGGCAGAGAAATTCCTGGAAACCGAAGAAAAACTCATGGTAGCCATGCTCAACCACAAGAGAATCAGTCGTCAAACTCGTTGACCATCCTTACCTGGTTTACTCATTGACAAGTATCCGATTCTTTTAACCATATAAGCTTAATTAATCCATGGACTATACATAGTGCAAAATTATCACTGCTAGTTGAATCCCATTATGGAAAATGACTATGCTGTATTAAATTTTATGAAAGATTAAATCAACTATTATAATCGATTGACATAATCAACGCGTGTCTTTGTAAGTCTGATACCTGGCTTGCTCTACTCTGCATGTTTCCCTTGAAACTTAACAAGTTTTAAATCCTGTGGAGTTCTGAGAAGAGTTTGACAGAGAGGAGTAGAGTTGTAGTCCAGTAGGAAGCTGGTAATAGAAGCCAAGGAAATTGCACAGGAAATAATTCCTGGTGCTACGAGGATCAGGATAGCTTCAAAATTAATAACTCAAGGTCCGAGAACAAGAATTCTATCAATGGTACCAAGCTTAGAGAGGCGGTGTTGCTGAGACCCAAGACTGTCTATGGAGTCAGAAACGAAATTAACACAATTGTTAAGAGAAATTTGATGGAAGCGAGTACCTTAACAATAAAGGGTATTCTGACTTCTGTTATAGCCACCACCAAAACTCTGGTACTTCGTAGAGGTGAGTTTGTAAAAAAATATTCTGGGATTCCCATTCTAGAATTTCATCAAAGCCCAGAGTTTGCGAGTAACAAGACCTCTGTTATGTGACAAAGTCAAAAGGTTCGGACAAGTGAGGGTGACGCTCGCATGAAAAGGTCTCAAAGGCCTCCTAGGGTTACGCCTGTATGAAAAGGTATCAAAGAACTCTTGACTCGATGAATCAGGTCAGCTAAAAAAATTGGTAAAGGATTTGCAGGAAATGAGAGAAAAGATTCAATATGAACTTCTAGTAGAGCAGAAAGAGCTAACTAGAATGGTGCATAATGTTTTCTCTAGTTGGAGAAAGAGTTGAGCACGAAGTATGGTGAAATTGAGTATTTGAATATTTGAAAACCGAACATTCTGCAAATGTAAAACAATAGTTGCAAAAAATGAAAGACTTGAAGAATGAACTTACCCAACTGCGCAACTTGAACATGGAACTTGGTCACCAGAAAAGAGAAATGGAAAACAAGCACAATTTCTTCCTTTTAGCCATGCTATTGAGGCGAGTTTCCCCGTAAAGCATTCCGCGTTTCAGTTTTGAGTAATATCTATGCATTTTTTCAATACACAACGCATACGGTTGTTTAGAAATATAAAGGCTTCAAGATGTTCCAATCAAGAGGCTTTAAGCTGCGGCCCAAGGTTTCATGGAATCCAGGAGATTTAATTCGCTCTCATCACATCACAACTAGTGGTAAGTAAATGTCATATCTGTCTGATATGGTAGAGATGGCTGACAAATTTTCTCTTAACGTCTTCGTAAAGGTAGTTTATAAATATATCGTACTTAGGAGCGGCTCTGTCACGATCAAGGCTTGCCATCTGATACCAAAAATAAAATTAGGATGTATGCGAGAGATTCATAACCTCAATATTTTCTTCCTCCTCGTGTGGTTGATGTCGCAATTGCAAAGTGGCTACCAGATTCCATATTAACACTTGCCTTTGCTTCTCTCTCAATACTGGCCAATTGATGAAAAATAAAACTGGGTTAGCATCAGCTGGCTCGTTTCAGAGCTCCTTATTTTTTTCAAACAACCTGTATCCTGTACCCTTTATACATTGTATCCATCATGGCCTATCATTATAAGATAAAATTAAAAATGAAGCAAAAATTAAATTTTAAACACAGTCATTTTTTATAAAAGATAAAATTTAATTTTTATAAAAAGATAAAATTTAATTAGGAAAACAATCATTTTAATATTTTATAATAAGATAAAATTTAATTATAACCGTTTTTATATTAAGACGATATTGGTTAAAAAACAAAATCATTTTTATATTAAGATGATATTTGTTAAAAAACAAAATTGAGAAAGTTTTGTAAATGATAATGTTAACTCCATTTACAATCACTTTAAATACTTTTTTAAAAAATAAATTTTATAATTTTTTTAAAATAATATATTTACAATATTAATATAATAAAAATATTAAACCAAATTGAAAAAGCCCGTCAAAAAGCAGGGTTGGAATTTCAAACTGAAGACCGTGGGTCAAAAAGCAGGGTTGGAATTTCAAACTGAAGACCGTGGATGAGATGCCATTCGAAATCAATAACATTAAAATACCTAAAGTGGGCGATGCCCTCTCGGTGGAAGAGATGCCCAGTCGAAATCAATCAATATTAAAATTTGGGCGATGCCCTCTCGGTGGAAGAGATGCCCAGTCGAAATCAATCAATATTAAAATACCGGAGTAGATGCCCAGTCGAAATCAGTCAATATTAAAATACCTAAACGTACATGCCAACGTTGCCTCGTCGGTGGAAGAGGAGCGAGCAATATCCAGCCTGCTGCAGAGTCTTTAAGACTCTGTCAGCGGGCTGCCCATACATGATGCCATGGTGCATGACCATCACGCCGCCACCCTAGAAACCGTGCTCAGTTCGGATACCTCAGCGAGTCGGCCCCATCTACATCAAGAAGTCCATGGCCAGCTCCGTTTTCCAATGTAGCTGCATTCAATTACACGATCAAGATATGGCGCTGAAATGAGCGCCGACAAACAGTCCTGTTGATTAGGTGAAGGGACAGACATTCATGATTGGTAGATTTGAATTTGAATTCGTGCTCTTTCATGATCAATTTGAGGGCGCCCACCATTGTTGAAACTTTCAGCAGTAAGCACCATTCTGTTTATTCAAATCCATTCATTTGAATTGGAGCAAGAGTCTCACGCCATTCCATTATTCTGGTTTTGAATCCTGAGAATGACTATTGTTTGAATTTGGGAATCACATTATTCTGGTTTTGAATCCTGAGAATGACTATTGTTTGAATTTGGGAATCATAGTGGGATCGAACTATTGGACATCTTACAGGTTACAAATCCGTTTTTCAATTGTTTTTAGTGAGCCCCCGCTCTCATGGTAAAGAACTGATTGCGTTGAAAGCCATTCCTCCTTTTGGGTTTCTTCATGTTGTTACTATAGCTAAAAAAATGTAATGCATTTAGATTTATTTGCTTCCAATATTATGTTTTGTTTTTCTAATGGGTGACATCTGCTTTGGGTTTGGGTGTACAGGTGATCACGAGTTCACTAAAAAAAATGCAATGCATTTAGATTTATTTGCTTCCAATATTATGTTTTTTTTTTTTTCTAATGGGTGAGATCTGGTTTGGGTTTGGCTTTACAAGCCTTATTGATGTGGTTATAAAGTAATCCAAATTAAAAAACACATGTTTCTTTGTGGACATTGATTTCAGGATTCAATTCGAGATTTTATTTGTTCATCAAGATAATGTGCAACGCAACCGAGAGATCACTCAAGGAAAGAGGAGTGTACATTCAACCATGGAGAAAATATTGTTAAGCGTTTTTAAATTAAAGAATATTTGCTTGTTTCATTTTGAAAGTCCATTTTTCAGAATATGGAATTTGTTTTGTTTTCTATTTGCTTCGTCCATTTTTCAGAATATGATGGAGTTGTCCAAAATTAAATGTGAAGTTATAAACTTCCAAAAATTCTATGAGAGACTATGAAGTTTTTTTTATTTCTGTTTAAATATTTAAATATATCTTTCTTTATCATTTAAATTGGAAATAAACTTCAAATTTATTAACTAGAGATGAACTTAGGGATTCCACATATATTTATAAAAGGAAATATTTATTATTTATAAAAGGAAATATTTATTTATTAAAATAATTTTAAGAAATAAGGTTTTCAAGGATCTTTTTATGTATTTTTATATTTAATTAATGGGTTGATAAATTTTTATTTATTTTTTAATTGTGTATTTGATAATAATGATGATAAAGATGGATGTTATTATTTATAAATATCAATTTTATTGAAGTTTTGAAAAATATAAAAATTAATATGTTTAATTTAATGTTTTGTTTTCATAATGAAATAAATTTCAAATTTTTATTTTTATTTTTCATAGTTTTTAAAAAAATGAAAAGAAGTATTTTTTTTTTCATTTTGATGAATTAATAAATTATTATTATTATAAATATTTTAAAATTAAAATTTAACATAAATATAAATCATATATTTTAATATAATTAAAGTATAATTTATTATTATACTTTATTTTATGATTAAATATGATTTATTAATTATTATTATTATAAATATTTTAAAATTAAAATTTAACATAAATATAAATCATATATTTTAATATAATTAAAGTATAATTTATTATTATACTTTATTTTATTATCTTTTATGATTAAATATGATTTATTATAAATCATTTATTTAATTGTGGTTATTAAAAAAATTGTTTATTTTAAAGACTAAATTTAATATAAAATTAGGATAGTTTATTTTATAGTTTTGTTAAAAAATACTAGTATAATAAATTATATATATGCTTTTAATTTAATCCATTTTAACTAATTATATATCATTTTTATTAAACTATAAATACATGAAGAAAAAACAACAATAATAATAATAATTATTTTTTATTTTTATGGTTACTACCAAACTTTAAATATAAGAAACTTTAAAAATATTTCCAATAAATTTTATTGTTTGAGATTTTTTTTTAAATAATAAAGTGTTACTTATAATTTAGTTTGAATAAAAAATATTATTTTATTATAATATTTTTTTTTTTAATTATATTTATGATACGATAATACTTTTCAAATTATATTTATATTTTTTTTTATAGTGTATTAATATATAATGTTTTTAAATTATATTTATGATAAGATAATACTATACTTTTCAAATTATATTTACATTTTTTTTTTCTATAGTGTATTAATATATACATTATAAAAAATATCTTGTTACAATAATAAGATACAATTATCTCATCTCATTTAACATGTTAACTCTTTTACTTTTATTTTTTAATAAAAATAAATATTATATTAAACTTAAATATGTTAAAAATTATATTTATCTAAAATAATAATATTAATTTAATTTTAAGGTAAGGACCAAGTCCCAAATCAAATTGTTGTATGAGATCCCTTGTTTGTGGGAGAAGGGTCCTGTGAAAATTGGTGTATGAGACCCCCTTCTTTGTAAGACAAGGGACCCCCTTCGCATATTGATTTGACTGCAAAAGTTTACATAGGTGTATATAAACTACCCTACCCCTTTTGTGGATTTGAACCTATGGTCTCTAAGGACAATTTTTTTTTTTTAATTTTCTATTTAGAATTGTATTAACAAAAATTGCAATGGCTTATCCTTGGGGGCAGCTCAATTTGCAAGTGTCGTGATATGAACTGCTATGTTCGATTAGGTTATGAGTGCAAATTGGTCTGATTTACCCATGGTTGTGGAAGGGGAATATGTATGGTACCTAGAGGTTATAGTGGTAGCAGTCAGAATCGACCACGTGTCACGCGAGTACAAGACCGATCCAGTTGTCGATTCTGCCAGTGATTAAAACAAAAATTGTGGTGGCTTCTACTCCATATAATACATAGAAAAACTACCGAAATTCTATTGCCATGACTTATGAGCATAGATTCAAAATCCACTCGTCTATTTTTCTAGATATGAAAGAAAAATGCATTCCATGATCCTTTACATGAATATATCCAGACAAATGGTTGGCATAATAATTGACAAAAGAAAAACATGGTTATGTTGGATTTAGAGTTTGACTTCTTGTCACCATTGGTTGCGTTATTGTTGGAGTTTACTTATTCTTCGCTAGTCGTGTCCAAACTTCTTTGATCGATGACGGTGTCATTGTTAATCCCGCCATCCCCATATTCTCTTTATTTGGAGATTTTTATTTCTTAAATGCCTCAGCTTTATCAATCTCGTCTTCCCAACTTCCCAATGGATGGGAGATGGGGTGAATCTGACTTTCTTTTCCCGAGTCAGGAAGCCGACCATTTCCCGAGTAGGAACACCAATGGAATGGATAATTTGAATCCAATACTTTTGAATGAGGAACTGGATTTTCCTAATTCGAAGGAATCTCTTGAGTAGAAACACAAATGGAATGGGGATTCAGATCTTGTGTTGTGGAAGAATCACAACTGGATTTTCTAATTATTTGATGATCTACAAGGGAGCCTTCCCACTTTAATGAATTACGTTGGTGTTTCCTATCCTTAATGTTCCCTTTAGGATAGTGTGTTTCTATGTGCTATGTTTCAAAACATTCTCTACATCGTAGAGAGATTATTTCATAGTCCAACTTTTTCCTCTAGGAGTAGTTTTTTCTATTCAAAATAATTTTTGTTAAAAACCATTTGCTAAAGTCCATTTCCACACAAATTCAAGAATATGAATAAATGGTATGAAGTTCAATTTATTTTCTTACAAAAGGGATTTTACCTAAAACAAATCCGATGGAATTAAGAGAGGGTTCACCCCAAAAATGCAAGGGTTGATTCTGGAGATGGACCCAAAGAAGAACTGAGGAAAGAGAAGCAGTTAAAAGGTTGAAACAAGGAGACCAAGGCATCATGCACAAACCTTTAAGTTTCTCTGTATATGCGCATATATGAATGTCAACCATTTTCGTATATGTGCATATACGGAAGTGGTCAGTTTCCTTATATGTGCATATATGGAAGTGGTCAACTTTCGTATATGTGTCATATATGCACATATACGAAAGTTGACCACTTCTGTATATGCGCATATACGGAAGCTGACCACTTTCGTATATGTGCATATACGAAAGTGGTAAGATTTTGTATATGCGCATATACAAAAGTGGTCAACTTTCGTATATGTGCCTATACGGAAGCCGACCATTTTCGTATATGTGCTTATACGAAAGTGGTCGAATTTTGTATATGTGCATATACGAAAATGGTCGTATTTCGTATATGCGCATATATAAGAAAATGGTTGGCTTCCGTATATGTGCATATACGAAAATGGTCGGCTTCCGTATATGCGCATATATGAATGTGGTCGGCTTCCGTATATTCGCATATACGAAAGCCGACCATTTTCGTATATGCGCATATACAGAAGTGGTCAACTTTCGTATATGTGTTGTATATGCACATACGAAAGTTGACCACATCTGTATATGTGCATATATGGAAGCTGACCACTTCCATATATGTGCATATATGGAAGTGGTCAGCTTCCGTATATGTGTCGTATGTGTGCATATACGGAAGTTGACCACTTCTGTATATGTGCATATACGAAAGCCAACCATTTCCGCATATGCACATATACAGAAGAAGTCAACTTCTGTAAATGCGCATATATGGAAATGGTCGTCTTCCGTATATGCCAATATATAGAAGTGGTCGACTTCGATATATGCGCATATACAGAAGTGGCCCTCTTTCGTATATGTGCATATACGGAAGCTGATCGCTTCCGTATATGTGCATAGATGTAAGCCGACCATTTTCATATATGCGCATATACAGAAGCAATCAACTTATGTATATGCGCATATACAGAAGCTGATCAATTCCTTATATGCGCATATACGGAAGCCGACCATTTTCATATATGTGCATATACGGAAGCGGTCAGCTTTTGTATATGCGCATATACATAAATGGTCGGCTCTGTATATACGGAAGCTGATCGCTTCTGTATATGCGTATTTATGGAAGTTGACCACTTCCGTATATGCGGATATACGAAAGTTGACCAATTTCATATATGCTAATCCGTATAAGAGCTTCGGTAGTGGGATAATATGCTAATCCATAAGTTTCTAGGACTTTAACTTCCCTTCCTTTATCATTGAGTATTTTGTTAATCAACAATGCATCGCAAGGGCATTATCCCATTTCCCCCAAGAAAATAGATGCATTCATTCAGAACCCAGTGGAAATAGTTTACGTATATGTGCATATATGGAAGCCAACCGTTTCTATATATGTGCATATACAAAAATGGTTGGCTTCCATATATGGGCATATACGAAAGTTGACTACTTATGTATATGCACATATACGAAAATGGTCGGCTTTCGTATATGTGCATATACGGAAGCCGACCACATTCGTATATTTTCATATATGCACGTGGTTGGCTTCTATATATGCGCATATATATAAGTGGTCAGCTTCCGTATATGCACATATATAGAAATGGTCAACTTTTGTATATGTGCATAAAACATATACGAAAGTTGACTATACGGAAGTTGGCCACTTCCGTATATGTGCATATACGGAAGTGGGTAACTTCCGTATGTGGGTATATACGACACATATACGAAAGTTGACCACTTCCATATATGCGCATATACGGAAATGGTCGGCTTCCGTATATGCGCATATACGAAAGTGGTCAAATTCTGTATATGCGCATATACGGAAGTTGACCACTTCCGTATATGTGCATATACGAAAGATGACCATTTTCGTATATGTGCATATACAAAAGCTGACAGCTTCCGTATATGCACATATACGAAAGTGGTCGGCTTATGTATATGCGCATATAGGGAAGTGGTCGGCTTCCATATATGTGCATATACGAAAATGGTCGGCTTTCGTATATGCGCATATACAAAAATGGTCGGCTTTCGTATATGCGCATATATGGAAATGGTCGGCTTCCGTATATGCGCATATACGAAAACCGACCATTTCCGTATATGTTCATATATGGAAACTCACTACTTCCGTATATGCGCATATACGAAACTTGACCATTTTCGTATATGCGCATATACAGAAGTCGACCACTTCCCTATATGTGCATATACAAAAGCTGGCCACTTGCGTATATGCACATATACGGAAGCTGTCAACTTTCATATAGGGAAATGGTCGACTTATGTATATGCGCATATACATAAGTTGATCGCTTCCGTATATGCACATATACGAAAATGGTCGGCTTACGTATATGCGCATATATGGAACTGGTCAACTTCCGTATATGCGCATATACGAAAGCAGGCCACTTCTCTATATGCGCATATATTGAAGTCGACCACTTCCGTATTTGCACGCTGGCTTCGGTATATGGTCGGCTTACGTCTATGTGCATATACGGAAGCGATCAGCTTCCGCATATGTGCATATACATAAGTGATCATCTTCCGCATATGCGCATATACAGAAGGGATCAACTTCCGTATATGCACATATATGGAAGCCGGCCATTTCCATATATGCGCATACATGAAAGCCAACCATTTCCATATATGCGCATTTACAGAAGCTGACCGCTTCTGTATATGTGCATATATGGAAATGGTCGGCTTTCGTATATGCGCATATAGGGAAGTGGTCAACTTTCGTATATGCACACATACGACACATATGGAAGCTGACCACTTCCGTATATGCACATATACGGAAGTGGTCAACTTCCATATATGCGCATATACGGAAATAGTCAGCTTCCATATATGCGCATATACGGAAGTGCTCAACTTCCATATATGTGCATATACAACACATATACGAAAGTTGACCACTTCCGTATATAAGATCCACTTATGTTTGGTGACCAAAGTTTGGATGTAAGAGCATTGTAAACATTTTTGGCAGAGAGAATGCTTGATCCATCTCCCCCGGTCCATCGAAGCATATTCGGTCTATCCTTCAATTGAATACCTGAATAAATCAAAGCTCTGCAATAAACACCTCATTTCGTCGCTTGATTGTCGGTGAGTCCCAGCTCTTCACTAGTCTTCCACTGATTCAAAACCACCCCCGATCTACCCACACATCCGCCTTGATAAAGGTAGTAGATATTCTGCTTCTTTAAAGTAGTGATGAGCTCGGACGAGAGTAATGAGTTTAAACCCAATCCCAGGATCTATTCCTCTCCAACATATACATAATGAACTGAACCTGGGCACCAACTCAACCAGTGTGTAATTATATCCAAAGATTTGACCAAATTTCTCCAAGTGTGTGAGGCGTTATGTGTCCTTTGTGTGGCACTTCTCAGCCAAGTTACCATCGAGCTAAAAGGGAGATACTTGTCCTTTATAACTTTATGCCAAATGTCATCCTTCATCAAAACCCGCCACAGGGTATTCGCCGCTAGTGATCTACTAAACAAATGTAAGTTCTTGACTCTCCAACCTCCAAAGGGCTTTGGTTTTGCAATGTTTTCCCACTTGCAAAGATGTATGCACTTCCTTGCCCCACTACCCAACCATAAGAAATTGAACATCAACTGCCTAATATTATTTAGGACAAAATTAGGTATAAAGGCCACTGACATCCAATAAACTGGCAACATCTCAAGAACTGACTTTAAAAGTACTAACCTCCCTCCTAATGTGAGCCAACGATGACCCCAGAGACCGATCCTTTTCTCAAACTTTGCGATAAGCCAATGCTAGTCTTTGACCCTATAATTTGCAGGCTTGAGATAAAAGTTGAGGTACCTAAAACCTGCAGATAAATCCACAAATTTGTAGGGGAAGATTTCCTTGAACAGGGCTAAGTCCTCCTGCTAGACCCCTAAAAAATGTAAAGTTGACTTGAGTGGGTTTATGATCAGGCCCGAAGCATGACAGAAGGTAGATAAAATGGAGTTGATATCCTTCCATTCTTGAACAGAAGCACTGGTCATAAAAATTACATCGTCCACAAAAATAAATTGAGAATCTTAATCATCCTGGAAACCTTGACACCCGTAAGCTTCCTTTCAGACTGAGCTTGCTTGAGGAGTAGACTAAGTCCTTCC
>ML776808.1:2010223-2026383 GCA_009831015.1 Picea engelmannii
CATATATGGGCAACTCAAATTTTACATCAAGTTTTAACAATGGCATTTCATGTTTATTCTTATGAACATTTTTCTTTCCACTAGATTTAGAACTGGAACTTGAAGAAGAAGGAGAAGAAGGAGATGTTGATGGAGGTGAAGGAGGAATCTGAGGATGGTCCTCTTCCTCTTCACTTTTTCCCTTTGAAGAATCACCCAAAACTGGTCGCTTCCGTTCCAAGTAATCTTCGTACAAGACTTTCACCATCTTCGACATAGCAAGGAATGTTTTCCGGAACTCTTTCTCATCTTGAGAAATCCCTTCTTCCGATGCCATCTTCTCGCTATGAGAAGCTCTTCTTCTCAATCCAATTAATGGATTCTCTGCAACAAGCTCGCCTTCACCATGCTGTAGCTTTTCCTTGGTTAACATGCAACTCAAATCCAAACGTCAACTAGCTCTGATACCACATGATCCGTAGGATCTTTTAATGACTTATGGTTGAGTTTTAATTTTGCATGCGTTAATTAACCATTTGAGAAACTTAGTGAAAGAATGAGGAAAGAAGAGAAACTATAACAGCCATATACATATGTGCAGATCTGAAATAAAATAATAGACAACAAACCATAACACGCAGATTGATAACGGAGTTCAGCACAACTTTGCCTACGTCTCCGGGCCTTTTCTCTGTGGGGGAGGCTTCTTTATTTATGTTCAAATGTTCAAAGTACATCACTACAATGCCAAATGGCTACAATATTGATCTGGTCATGTTCGTCCAGATCTCAAGAACCATGCAAAGAAAACGACATGCAAAACGGACGTCCAGAGCTCCCAAAAATGATCCGACAACGTCTCCTCCTCAAAAGCTTCTCTGCATCAAAATGGCTTTGGCTTGGCTTCTCTTCAACATAATTCTTCTCTGAATGCCCCCTCTATGGCCTCAAACAGGCCTGGGTTATATAGCTAGGAAGTTAGTTTCTCATCTCCAACTTCCTCCAAGAAGTTAGGCTCCAAAACTACCCAATAACTCCCAAAAACCATTAACAATAGGCTTAATTACAATTAAAACCCCAAAAATTAGGCATAAAAAAACCACTTTATAGTTACAAATTGGGCATTAGGCCCCCTTCGTCCGACGCGCGCCCCCTTGGCAGGTCATATGGAACCATGTGGCCACGCGCTAGCCCAAAGGCTAAGAGCGGGCCACCCCTGCTAGCTCCTGGTCTCATGGTATAGAGGCATATGGCCGTGGCTTAACTGAATAACCGCCCGGTCGAGTGGTGTTTGTATTGGGCCACGAGCCAACCGTTACAACCACCCCACGCGCTCCATGTGGTCGGTCCTGTTTACATGGCGTGGTCGTGTGATATGCGCCGAGGGCTGGGGCTAAGACCCGACCCTTTTTCCCGCCGGCTAATCCATTTAGTAAATTCAAATATTAATTTTGTCGTTCTTATAACAAGAACCACCATGTGGCCTATTGGCCTGACGGACTTTACCAAAGCGCTATGTGGAGGGTAGGTCCACGGTTCGAATCCGATCCAAGCCACAATTTTTACATATAACCTTTGAACCATTCATGGGGTGCCACATGGCAGCCCTTGACTGGGCCACGTGGCACCTCTACAACCAACTGATAAATGCCACGTGTCAGTCGCCTATTGGTCCACGTCTGCCACTTGTCAAAAGCCGTACTACCCAGTCAACCTGTCGTGCTGCCACCTATCAGTCTGTGTGTTCGTCCTGTCAGCCTGCCATGTCATCTGCTGATGTCACCCATGCCACGTGTCACCCTTTCAGTGGTGACACGTGTCACCTTAGGATAGGTCCAACTGTATGCCCGTATGCCCAAATCTGCCTGACACGTGTCACCTCCTGGTGCTTCCATGTGTCACCTTCTGGATTTGCCATGTGTCTCCTGTACGGACCTGCCACATCAGCGTACGGACATGCCACGTCAGGGTCCGTACAGACTGTACGGACTGCACAATCAACAATTTTTTTTTTACTTGTTTGACTTATCGGACATAATGCGATATCTTCTCCAAACGGAGCCCATTTGACAAAGTAAATATACCATCGGAATCAGGAAGACGAGACAAACGCAATGGCATAGGTTTCGTTGCATTCCGAGCACTTTCATTTTTGAGCATTTTTCAAGCCCTATCAGGCTTCTGGATCCGATTTCGGATCAACAGGTCAACTGACAAAAGTCAATGATGATGTCATCATGACATCCTATTGACATCAGCAAAGTGACATGTGGCAGCACAGGCAGCAGGGTGACTGAGCAGTGACAGGGACCAATGCAACGTTGACAAGTGGCAGTTGAGGACCAATGAAAGGGTGCCACGTGGCCTAGTCATGGGCTGCCACGTGGCACCCCATCACTTTTTGAATGAAATTTTTTTATGGATCTCTTGAGGTTCGACCCCTTGAATGTTAGCCGAGCTACAACTTTGGGTGGAGTCCTATTACCAACACGCCCAAATGTTGCTTATTACTATAAGCCCACTTTAATATATATAAAGTGGTGGCATGTTTTAAATGGCGTAAATGGGGGCTGGGGCTGGGGCTAAGCCCCAAATCGTGGTCTTTGGATACAAGCATACAAACGAGGGGCGTGGAGTAAGGGCATAACCACCCATCCTTTGAATTTAGGGCTCGGGTCCCATGGAACACGCCCACGAATCCAGAAGCTAGCGAATGGTTAGGGCCAACGCTTGGTTATTTTAAGTGCATATGACCATATTTTGAGGGGCGCGCGCTAGATTTAGGGGGATACTCTATGTATTGTTGAATTTTTGTTACAGAGTGGGTTTTATTGTATGGTTTTTTGAGATTTTTAATTGATTTTGGCCTGTTATTGAAGATTTTGGCCATTATTGGGAGATAGTGGACTCTTTTTGAGCCTAGATTTTGGGAGGAAGTTGGGGAAGGATAACCAAATTCAGATCTATATAAACCAGGCTTTTTTGAGGCCATGGGGGACATTCAGAGAAGAGTTATGCTGAAGGGAAGCCAAGCCAAAGCCATTTTTTATGCAGGGAAGCTGTTGAGGAGGATACCTTTGCAGACCATTTCTGGGAGCTCCAGACATCCGTTTTGAGTGTCGTTTCTTCTGTTGGGTTCTAGAGATCTGGAAGAAAAAGACCATATAAGTCTTTTATCCTTATGGCATGTCTTTGATTTACTTATTGATCTTTGAATAGAAATAAAGAAGCCTCCCCCACTGAGACAAAGGCCCGGAGACGTAGGCAATTTTGTGCCGAACTCTGTTATCACTTCTCTTGTTATGGTTTGTTGTTCTTCATGCTTATGTTCAGATATGTAAATTGTTTTATGGCTGCCATGTTTCTTCATTAAATTCATCCTCTTTGGTTCAGCTTCATAAATGGTTAATTAACACATGCAATTAATAACTCAACCACAGTCATTAAAAGATCATTTCGGATCAAGTGGTATCAAAGCTAGTTGACGTTTGGATTTGAGTTTTGCATGTTAACCAGGGAAAAGATACAACATGGTGAAGGTGAGCTTGTTAAAGAGAATCCATTGATTGGATTGAGAAAGAGAGCTTCTCACAGTGAGAATATGGCATCGGAAGAAGGGCTTTCTCAGGATGAGAAAGAGTTCCGGAAAAATTTCCTTGCTATGTTGGAGATGGTGAAAGTTTTGTACGAGTATTACTTGGAATGAAAGAGACCAGTTCTTGAAAAATATTCAAAGGGAAAATGTGAAGAGGAAGAGGATCCTCCTCAGATTCCTCCTTCACCTCCATCATCACCTCCTTCTTCTCCTTCTTCTTCAAGTTCAAGTTCTAAATCTAATGCAAAGAAACATGTTCATAAACATAAGAATGAAATGCCATTGTTAAAACTTGATGTTAAATTTGAGTTACCCATATATGATGGTGAAGTAAATGCGGAGAAACTCGACAATTGGGTTAGGCAGATGGAGGTTTACTGCAATGTGCAATAGATTAAGGATGAGGCCACACAAATCAAGTTGGCATATTTGAGACTTGCAGGCACCGCTCTCATCTGGTGGCAAAGAAAGATGCAAAATGGAATGCAACAAGTGGGTAATGTATTTCCATCATGGCAAAGTTTCATTTCTACACTTAGGAAACAATTATACCTTTGGTTATAAAGAAAAAGCATTAATGGAATGGCAATCTTTAAAACTAAGAAAAGGACAAATAGTGCAAGAGTATACAAATAGATTTCGTAAAATGGTATTGATGTTGGATATCCATTTACATACACAGAAAACCCTTATGAAGTATATAGGAGGTTTACCTACAGATATTTGAACTACTATATTCATGTTTGGACCCACTAACCTTGATGATGTTTCTGTTCAAGCGACGTATATTGAAGCAGGGAAAGCAGGTGTATCAGGGGAATCGTCTTCAAGGAAAGAGGACAAGAGGAAGTGGCATGGAAAAAAGGCAAATGCAGTGGTGAGAAATGAAGAGAAGCCCTCTTGCAAGCATTGCAAGAAAGAGGGGCATGACGAGGATAGATGTTGGCAGTTGCATCCCGAGAAGAGGCCAAAGTGGTTCAAGGAAAAGAAAGGGAGGCAAACAATTGTAGCAATAACAAGACCCACAGACTTGGGATTTGATTCCGGTGACGAATCAAAGGTCTCATTGGTTGGTATGACATGTAAAATTGGTGAAGGCATTGATTGTAAAAGTAACTTGTCTCATATAAGGACCATCATGCGACACACTAATATAGACACATTAATCGACAGTGGATCTCAAGATAATCTAATCTCAGAAGAATTGGTTAAGCAATTGGGGTTAAAAACACAAGTACATCATAAGCCTTACACATTTAAATGGATAAACAATCATCATCAAATGCACATAACAAAACAATGCACAATCAAATTTGCAATTTCATCTAAGTATGTGGATGAGGTAACATGTGATGTAGTGTCATTAAGTGAATGTGGAATGGTCTTAGGAAGTCCATACTTATATGATCGTAAGGAAATCTTCTATAGGACAAAGAATCAATATCAATTAACCAAAGCAGGTCAAGATTATGCGATTCATGCTCATCATGTTAAGGAAAATAAAACAATTCAAACAATGGAACAATTAAAGAAGGCATTTCAAGCAATCAACAAACCAATAATTGTTTCAAATGAAGTAATCGATCTTAAGCAAGAACAAGAAATGATTGTTGAATGGAAAATCAATCATAGGATGATTCAAGATAAGCTCATGTCGTGCAAATATTAAAAGTATATCAGCTCATTTGCAGTCATCTTTTTGATGCTATCATTAGTAATGTTGTCTACATGGATGATAGTGGCTTTAGTAAGATGTAACAGGGTTCAAATGGCTAACAATATGCTATCAATTGTCATGATTGTGTTACAATTGATCTTGATGAGACAAGTGCACATGACAGAGTTCAGAGACAGAGGACAAGCCAGGTGGCCTATCCCAAGCTTGTTGAATAGTCAATAACCTTTTGGGGACCAAAAGGTCCTTAGTGGGGAGGTGTGATCCAGAATCGGATCCAGGAGGCTTCGAGGTCTAGAAAAGGCTAAAAAATGAAAGTTCTTGGAATCAGATGAAACCAATTCCATTGTGACCGACTCATCACGCTGATTTCGACCATGTATTGACTTTCTCAAACAAACGCTGTATGCGAGAGCTATCACACTCTGATCATTTTGCCAAACATGCAAAAAGTTAACAAGTCAACTAGCAAAAGTCAATGATGATGTCAGCATGACATCCTACTGACATCATCATGCTGGCATCAACAAAGTGACATGTGGAAACACATGGAGCAGGGTGACTGGGCAGTGACAGGGACCAATGCAACGTTGACAAGTGGTAGTTGAGGACCAATGAAAGGGCACCACGTGGCACCCCATCACTTTTTGAATGGAAAATTTTTATGGAGCTCTTGAGGTTCGACCCCTTGACCTGTTAGCCGAGCTACAACTTTGGGTGGAGTCCTATTAACAACTTGCCCAAATGTTTCTTATTACTATAAACCCACTTTAATATATATAAAGTGGTGGCATGTTTTAAATGGCGCAAATGGGGACTGGGGCTAAGCCCCAACTTGTGGTCTTTGGATACAAGCATACAACCAGGGGGCACGGAGTAAGGACATAACCACCCATCCTTTGAATTTAGGGCTTGGGTCCCATGGAACATATCCACGAATCTAGGAGCTAGCGAATGGTTAGGGCCAACACTTAGTCCTTTGGGCTAGTGCTTGGCCATTTTAAGTGCATATGACCATATTTTGAGGGGCGCACGCCTGATTTAGGGGGCTAATATGTGTATTGTTGAATTTTTTTTATAGAGTGGGGTTTATTATATGGTTTTTGGGATTTTTAATTGATTTTGCCCTGTTATTGAAGATTTTGACCATTATTGGGAGATATTGGACTCTTTTTGAGCCCAGATTTTGGGAGGAAGTTGGGGAAGGATAACCAACTTTAGAAATATATAAACTAAGCCTGTTTGAGGCCCCGGGGGACAGTCAGAGCAGATTTATACTGAAGGGAAGCCAAGCCAAAGCCATTTTTATGCAGGGAAGCTGTTGAGGAGGAGACCTTTGCGGGCCATTTCTGGGAGCTTCGGACATCCGTTTTGAGTGACGTTTCTTCTGTTGGGTTCTAGAGATCTGGAAGAACAAGACCAGATCAGTATTGTAGCCTTATGGCACTACTGCGATGTACTTATTGAGATTTGAATAGAAATAAAGAAGCCTTCCCCACTGAGACAAAGCCCCAGAGACGTAGGCAATTTTGTGCCGAACTTTGTTATCACTTCTCTTGTTATGGTTTTTTTTTCTTCATGCTTATGTTCAGATCTATAATTTTTTTATGGCTTCTATGTTTCTTCATTAAATTCATCCTCTTTGGTTCAGCTTCATAAATGGTTAATTAACACATGCAATTAATAACTCAACCACAGTCATTAAAAGATCATTTTCGGATCAATAAGCCCATAACACTACTGGCACTCTCAAATCCCAATCATCCCTGTTCACACTGCAAATCTTCGTGGGCGCAGTCTCCAAGATCTTATTGAAATATTCAATTGTACCATTTGCTTGTGGGTGGTAGGGTGTGCTCTTCTGATGGTGTACTTTGAATTCCCGAGTCAAGGCTTCAATAGTCTTATTAATGAAATGTGTGCCTTGATCGCTCGTAAGGATCTTTGGGCATCCAAACCAGGTTATGATATCCTCAAATATGAATCGTCCAGTTGTAGTTTCACTACAGTCCTTAACTGCTCTTTCTTCTTCCCATCTGGTCAGATACTCTGTTGCAGTGATAATGTATCTCACTCCTGTGTGCTTTCCTGGTGGGTTAATAGGTCCCACAAAATCAATGGACCATTTCTCAAATGCATGTAAAGTTAGCTAAGGTACTAAAGGAATCTCATCTCTTCTGGAAGGTTTCCCAACTCTTTGGCATACATCGCAAGCTCTGTAGTATTCCTTAGCATCCTTATGTAAGGTAGGCCACCAGAGGCCAGCTCTGAGAACCTTCTGCGTTGTTGATTTCCCTGCATAGTGTCCTCCGGCGATGCCTTCGTGTGATTCTGCTAGAATTAGTGGTCTTTCTGCCTCCATAACACATCTCCTCAAGATATCATCAGGTCCCATCTTTTCTAGTTGTCCAACTATAAGTGAAAAATCTACAACACGAACTACCAACTGTTTCTTCTAAATGACTGTATATTCGTGAGGTGCAATTCCCGTTGAGAGGAAATGAACTATCTTAGTGAAGTGATCATCCACCTTTCTGATGGCTAACAACTGTAGATTTGGTAGCGTATCCTCCAAATTGGTAGGTTCCTCTCCATGTTCTAACCTAGACAAGTGATCAAGTCCATTGTTCATTCTTCCTGGCTTGACCACAATCTCAAAATCATATTCCTGGAATAAAAGTAGCCATCTGCATATTCTTCCCCCCAACACTGGCTTATTGACTAAGTATTTCAATGCAGAGTGATCAATGTGCATCTTAAAATGTACAACCAACAAGTAGTGTCGAAACTTCTGCAGTGCGTACACCATGGCTAAACCTTCTCTTTTGGTAGTAGTGTAATTTATCTCAACTGTAGAGAGCTTCGTGCTAGCAAAGGCTAGCAGATGGTTAATATCTCCTGTTCTTGGTTGTTCTAACACTACTCCTATTGCAATAGATGAAGCATTGACATGCACATGGAATTGCTTACTCCAGTCTGGGAAAAACAAGATAGGCGCAGTGACCATCTTCTTCTTTAGTGTGTCGAAGCTCTGCTGACATTCCTCTGACCATTGAAACTGGAAATATTTCTTTAAAATCTTTTCCATGGGTGTTTTTATCTGTGCATATCCCTTGATGAACTTTCTGTAGTATCCAATATGTCCCAGTGCAGTGCACAACTGTCTAACCGAAGTAGGAGGAGGTAGATCAACATTGATGACAATCTTGGAAGGATCTACCAACAACCCTTGCTTACACACAATATGGCCTAACAACACTCCAAAGGGTGAAAAGAAGATACATTTATTTAGGTTCAAGGAAATATGACATTGCCTGCACTTATCCAACATTACTCTTAAACATTTAATATGATTTTGCAATAAGATAAAAAAAGTCCAATCATCACAATATGCTTCCAAAAATTTATGTAAAAATTCCTTGAATGCTTCGACCACCACCCTAGAAAAGATGCCTGGTGCATTCTTCAGTCTGAAAGGCATCATGATGTACTGGAAAGAACCTCATTCTGTTGCAAATGTGGTCTTATGGAAATCTTCCTTATCAATCCTGATTTGGTGATAACTTGGAAATCCATCTGTGAAGGAGTAAGCTTCCTGTCCTCCTACATTATCTAACACTTCGCTAGTAAATGGTGTAGGGAATAGATCATGTAAACATGCATCATTCAGTTTCCTCAAGTCTACATAGATTCTGATCTCTCCTATCTTCTTATCTTGGACCACCATAGGGCTGATCCATTCTGATTCTTCAATAGGTTCTATGATTCCTGCTTCCAACATTGTGTCTAATTCAATCTTGACTTTCTTTTTATATTTGGGATTCAGTCTATAGGGTCTCTACTTGACTGGCCTTGCATCAGGTTTCAAGGGGATCTTCATTTCTCCCATGGGCCCTTTAATTCCCTTCATGTATGTGAACTTGGTTTGAAACAAGTCCTGGTATTCATGCAGTAATTCTGTAATCTTATCAATAGTGGCATCATCCCAATAATCTCCAACGTTTTCCAACTTAGGTGCTTGCTCTGTTCCAATATTAACTTTCTTGATTTTGATTGGTTTTCCAATGAAAGGTAGTTCAACCCTTGGCCCTTCTATGTCTTTTTTTCCTTCGGTTTTTGCGATGTTCACATTCTTAGGATCATCGTCTTCATCAAAATTGATATTGTAGCAACCTTGTAATTTTTGAAGAGGTGCAGTCCATTCATCGTCTTCTTGCTCCAAAGGGAGGTTAGGTGCCTCCTCAAAGAATTTCTGTCTTACAACTTGTAAATCCTGATCTACTGTGGGGTACTGACTTTCAAATAAAAATGTAGCTACAAATTTCTAAGTCATATCGTGCCAATCTGCAGTGGTGAGGCACAATTTTGCTTGAAGATACCAATTGATAGGCGTTGTGTCCAAAGTGTTAATGAATTTATGCGCCCACTGTTCTTAAGGAATGTTTCTCCAGGCCTCCTCACAACTTCGCACATGGTCCTTCGGACAACTCTAACCTGTGTACCGAACTTCACACCCTTCGAATTGGTCTGAAAAGTGCACTGTCATCAAAGTGCGACATTGTACCCACTCCACGATGTTCTTCTTGTGTGTTCCCCACCATTTTGCTGGCATTGCTTTCAAGGCTTCTTCCAGTGCCAACAACCTCTATTGTACTGGTACAATTTCTTCAAATTCGAATAAGAAAGTTTCTAAATGATTTAAACCATCAAATGTGGGCAAGATACTTATTTCTGTGCCAATCCAACGAACTTCCCTGTCCAATTTGGCACATCTTCATGTAGAGACTTCATACATCTGATTCTGCCAGTTTTCCAATGCTTCTTCTGATTCTGATGAGCATGCACTCTCACTTTGCCAACTCAAATTTCCATCTTCCGTAGGATTAATGTAATCCTGTTGTCTTGTTGTCAATTTATATATGTTCTCTAGTTCATAAGCATGGTCTTCTTCTCTGATGGGTTTTGTGTATCTGTGACCTTCATCAGGATCCAGAGGTGTAATGACCCTAAGGCCATCACCTTCAAATGTCATTCTTCTTGTCTTTAAGTCAACAACAGTGGAATTGTTGAAATCCCAATCAATTCCTAACAACGCAGGGTAAGGACAACTATCATCAAATATCTCAATCACTTCGAAATCTGCAAACGTTCTCACCCCGTCGATGTCCACAGGGACATGCTCCAATCTTCCAAAGGGGCTTACTGCCTATTGATTATCCATCCTAGCCTGATAGGAGAATAAATCAACTTAGGTTTTCCCAGCAGTGCCCAGGTCTGCTTCGTCATAACATTGACTTCCGATCCCAAGTCGAGGACCACATAATCTATGTCATAGTCTCCAATCTGAGCATTAAGGTGTAGTTCCTTATTTTTCCTTCTCTTTCTAGATACTTGATGTACTGCTTTATTCAACACAGGATCTACCCTTCCTATCTCATATTGTCTGATAAACTATTGTAGTTCTTTCACAACTCTTTCATCCTTAATCAAATTAATGCAAGTACATAGGAATTCCATAAGTTTGCTTACCTCTTTTCCGTCTCTAGGCAAGGCAGATTGATCAAATTCTAGAGGCATTCCACATTCTTTCACTTATGGATGTGCCTTAGATGAAGATGCCTGTTCTTGTCCAAATTCTCTTCTTTCCTCTTCAAATGTCTGCTTTTCCTTCCTTGGGTCAAACAACTGTGTCTTCTCTGTAGCTCTTCTGACCCTTGATCCCTCTGTAGTATTTTCTGGGGTCACCCTGTCTTCTCCTTTAACAATGCCTCCTCTAGTGATAAAAACGACTATGGGATCCTCTCCATGAGGTTCTGATGATATTAGTTGTACTTGTTGGTTTCCTCCTCGTCTCTCCTGGAGTTTGGCTAACAGTATTGGGCAATCTTCAATAACATGTTCGAATGAGTTGTAGTAGCTACAAGTGGTACAAGGGTTATGGAAATCCCTTTCCAAGTGACCTGGCTGGGCGCAGTCATAACAAATAATCTGACCTCGACCTTGACCCATGCCTCCTCCTAGTCCTCTTCCTCTGAATCCACCACGAGGGTTGAAGTTTCCTCTTCCCGGGGAATTAAACTACGTAGCACTTCCTTCCTGCTACATCTCTCCTTGAATCCTATATGTATCTCTTGACCTTTCATGCAAGAGGTCATAAGCACTACAATCCTTCTCATCACACCCCACAGATTTATAGAATGTGCAGTAAAGATTGGTAGGTGTCTGGACATATTTTTGCATGTAACAACATTCACTAGGGCAATGTCTATTTCTACACACCTCGCACCAGGGTAGATTAACCTGCTTCAAAGGGTTCGGAGCTCCAAAGGCCAAGTATTCATTAAATAGGGGACAATGCTCCTTGTCATGACCCTCTGACTTGCATCTGATACACCAGATGTCTTCTCTTTTATCTTGACTTGCATCCGATACACCAGATGATACTCAAAGATATATAAAAGAATAAATTTAGACAACGAAGCTCTGTCTCATTGAAAATAGATATCTCTCTTTTCAATCACTTGGGAGAAGTAATGTTAATGGGTGATTTTAATGCAACGACAACTAAAAACCAATCTGTCCAGTTGAACAATGAAGAAAGAGGGGAAAACAATCACTTATGGTTGGAAGAGAGTGAAGATCAATCATGGGAAAGATATTCATAATATGGAAATGGGGGCGTGACACACTTTGGGGTAGAATTACTGGGGCTTTGTAGTTTGTTTGGCATGGTTATCTACAATGGAATGAGAGGGTGGCCAACTTCAGGGGGTATCACATGCAAAAATTACAATGGTCAAAGTGTGGTAGATTACTTAATCTTCTCTCAAAGTTTTACTTCTAGAGTGTTGAAGTTTGATATAGGGAATTGTCCTATTGAAATGAAATATGATCATGCCCTCCTATTGGTTAAGCTAGATTTTCTTGCTAGTCCTCACAATAATCAAATCCTTGGCATACAAAAGAAAAATATTTCCAAAGACAAAATCCTCATAAATCAGGAAAATAGGGAAAGGTTTAGTGTTGCTCTTAAGCAACAGTTTTAGGTTATAAAGTACAACAGAGAAAAGATGACAACCAATGAGACGAGTTGTAATGTTCATAGTAGTTTGTTGATCGCGATAACCCACAAGGCCTTAAATGCATGTAAAAGGTCCCATCTCAAGAAGAGGGCTACAAGTACCTTTCCGACAAATCCATGGTATGATGAAGAATGCAAGGCAACCAAGAGATTTCTAAAAGAGAGAAATTTGGGAAAAGAAAACAAGAAGAAATATGAAAGATTAGTACATTCAAAAAAAGAAAAGTATGTAAATACAAGAAGAGAGGAGTTAATCTCTCTTGGGAAACACAACCCCAAAGGATTTTGGAGAGAACTACAATAAAGGAGAAAGCATACTGAAAACAATATTACAGATGTCCAATGGTTAGAATATGCGAGGCTCCTTTATTAGTGGGTACACCAGAAAGATACTCCTCCCATAGTGAAAACATCAATAGAACTATTCACAGTGGATTATATCAAGCAAGGAATAAAGAAGTTAGCAAACGGAAAAGAGGAGGACATAGATGGGATTCAAGATGAATTTTTAAAGTGGGCGGTTGAGTTCATTGCACCTCACATAAAAATAATTTTCAATGGGGTCATCAAGGATGGATTTCCAGGAGAATGGATCACCAGTGTGGTCATTCCTCTCTTTAAGAATGGATATATCAATAACCCTTCCAATTACCACACTATTATGGTCAACCCCCTCATGGGAAATATTTTTGGGAGCATGATAGAGCGAAGAATCAATAGTTGGGAAGAAGATGAGGGAAAAAGGGCACGTGATTTTTAGACCTAGGCATTCTACCATTGATCATTGTGTCACCCTTAGAGATTTGATAGAGAAAATCTGGGACAAACAAGGTGAGACAACCTATTGTTGTTTTGTGGACTTTAAAAAAGTGTTCGACATAGTTTCTAGAGACAAACCATGGAATAGAATGGAAGAGTTGGGTATCCCGGATGGATATAGAGCAGTGGTTCATAGAATTTATGAGAAGGTTAGAGATAAAATCAGAACAAGTGAAGGAATGTCCGAATGTTTTGGTAGCGATAGTGGTATTAAATAGGGATGTCCTCTATCTCCCACTCTATTTAGCTTATACATTGATAAGTTGGAAGCCTAGTTGAGGAGGATGGATGGAGAGGGTGTCCATCGTAGGGTATGTGGCGAAGCTACTTTTATACGCAAATGATCTTATTCTAATTTCAAAAACAACACATGGATTAAGAGAACATCTAAAGGCCTTAGAGAACTTTTATCAGGAGGTAGGGATGCAAGTAAACATTACCAAGACTAAAATCATGATATTTTCTTTAAATAGAAAAGTCAAACCAATCACCTTTCTTTTCAAAAGAAGTCCATTGGAGATAGTGAAAGAATACAAATATCTTGGGATTGACTTCCACTACAAGCTCAGTTGGGAGACTTGTAGGGCGAAAAGGATACAGGGAGGGTGGACAGCCTCATACTTACTCCAAAATATGTACAGAAAAGTGAAACTTTGGGATTGGAAAACCAAAAAAACCCCTCTTTGGTTCGCTGGTTACGTCGGTTATTCTCTATGGTTGTGAAATATGGGGAAGTAACATGTCAGCTTGAATACGGAGATAGCTAGAAAGAATTCAGAAGAAATTAATTACTAACAATCTCAAAGTTAAAGCCACAGTTCCGTATGAAATTCCTTTAACCGAAATAGGTACTTTTCCATTGGAGGTGACAACGATAACCAAATTAATAAGTTATTTAAAGAAGGTGGAAAACATGGATAACCAATGTTGGCCCAAATTATCTATGGAGGAGGAGGAGTTAGAGCGTAGGAAGAAAACTTGGATGAAGCAAATTAAAAAGTGGTTGAGTAAGTGGAATATCAAGTTGCATGAATGTCCTAACACCAAGGAAGAAATAAAAATGCTCGTGAATGAAAAATTTAGGACTTCCATGTGGACTGATCATAGTGGGAGTAAAAAAACATACTACAACAAGGAGTTTAATCCAAATTGTGATCATAGTAAGAAAACATATTTAGGGGAGGATATTAAAGGAAAAGTAATATTTTTAGTTGCACAACTGAGGACGGGTTCACATCACCTTAGATGTGAGACTGATAAGTGGAGAGTACCTAAGGAAGTTTGGGAGGAGATAACTTGCATATTCCACAATAAGGGTGTGGTGGAGACGGAGCGACACTTTTTCATGGAATGTGCAGCCTACGAGGATATCCACAATCACTATGAAAGAAACTTAAAGGTCGACAACATGCATTAGCTATTTGATGGGAATAAGATCAACCAAATTGTTAGTCTTCTAGTCAATATTCATAGCACAAGATCTGACATTGAAAAGAGTGTGAAGATTAGTTAGGGTTGTTAATCTCTTGGTCCCTTAGGTTGTTCAACCTCGTGGATGTCATTAAAATCAATCAATCAATCAATCAAAATTAAAATACTTAAACGCACATGCACATGTGGTGTGAACCACACACAATGCCTTCTCCCTTCTCCAGTGGAAGAGACGCCCAGTCGAAATCGACAAGTAATAAGTAGTCTTCATCGCACCATTCAATGCTACGGCAGGTGGTATATGGATCACCAAGGTATATTCGAGGGTGTATATACCACTTTCCACAAAATTTAATGTTGTGTAATAGGTTGTATATTTTTCATCCTCAAAATCAATCAAAATTAAAATACTTAAACACACAGGCATAGGTTATGTGTACCACATATGATGTTTTTTTGGGTGAAATTAAAATACTTAAGGCACATGCATAGGTGATGTGTACCATGTATGATGTTTTTTTGGTGAAAGAGATGCACTATGCTTTCTCAGGTGGAAGAGATGCCTAGTGAAAATCGACAAACAATAAGTAGTCTACTACTCAACGTTCAATACTACTGTGGGTGGTATATATACGATTAGATCATCGAAGGATATCCTACAGTGCATATATCACTTGGCATGACCTTGAATGTTACTTAACAAATTTATATTGTTGGCCATCAAAATCAATCAAAATTAAAATACTTAAACGCAAATGCACAAGTGATATGTACCAGGAACGATGCTTATCTAGTGGAAGAGATGCCCAGTCAAAATCAATCAAAATTAAAATGCACATGCACATGTGATGTGTACCACACACGATGCCTTCTTTGATGGAAGATATGCCTAGTCGAAATCAATCAAAATTAAAATAAGTAAACACACATGTGATGTGTACCAAGCACATGCCTTCTCGTTGGAAGAGATGCCCAATGGAAATCAATAAAAATAAAAATACCTAAACACACAATAGATTATTAAAAACACTAAATTAAATTATTATTACGCTGAAGGCATTCTTTTAAGGGCGAGGTTTTCTCGATTTTTTGACGTCGACAACGTATAAAAGACTGTTATTTGTCCTTATCCACTAGTCAAATAGGTTTGTTATCTATTAAACCCTCTCCTCTGGTTGCCTCCGGCTGCAGCCATCCATTGCATTAAGGTTTCAAATGGGTACAATTTAACCTCTGTTGAATAGATTCCACCAGTTGCAACACTATCATGGATTTTAACTGCTTCAACTTCTTTTCCAACCTTATCTTATCGATTCATAGATATTTAGAACACATTCAAGGTTGGTCAACTTGAATATTTTAGGGAAGTAATGTCTATTGCATTAATTAAAAGTACTTTGCACATTTTATGTGTTATTTCTAATAAAATTTGATGATTTGTTAAGCCCTAATATTGGCTCATTACCCCTTAATTGGGACATATTAGATTAGTAATGCTATTTTATTTATGTCGGCTTTAGGCCATTAGTTGTAATTTATATTAGTAATGTTATTTTAATTATGTCGGCTTTAGGCCATTA
>ML776808.1:2041211-2066427 GCA_009831015.1 Picea engelmannii
AAGAGGGATTAAATCTCTATACTAGATCCATCTTAACCTCAGATCTATCAAGCACCAAGAGGGATTAAATCTCTATAGGTGAAAACCTTTCATCAAATTTTTCACTTTTAAAAAAGTTTGCATCTCTAGATATTTGATCCCTCTTGGTGCTTGACCGAAGGTTAAGATGTATTTAGGGTGGTAGATGTAAGTTAAGATTAACCAATATCATCTTCTTATGGGTTTAATAAATCTAAGATGAATTTAATAGACCCAAGTCAAAATGTATCTATTTAGAGAAATTCTCCTTGAAATGGATTTAGAAATAATAATAAATGTTTCCTTAAACATATTTTGAACCTGGATTGATCTCATATTGAAATGGCCCAAGTCAATAAACACCGACAATGTATTTTGGTTTGTCTTTGACCACTAACCACTTTTTTGGGTTGTCTTTGATTCCCAACCACTTCTTGAAAGTAGGCTTCCAATTATCCATAATATGAGTCTATTAAAGAAATAAGATTGAAATTAGAAGTGTCACTACTTGACAATATTTTCTTCAAAGCACATGCAAGACTTGTGCGAAGAAATTATTTACCTTTTTCTAGATTGAACTACTAGAGGATGTTTGCAATGTTGTATAATCACCTTAATTTAAAAATGTAAATGAGATGGAAAATGGATTAAAATAATTGGATTTAAACATTTGAAAACTTCTAAGTGATAAATTGTAATAAGATCTCATGAATCTTTTACTTTTTAACTTTGTTGATTATTTGCATTCACCTAGCAATGACCTAACAACATCTTCCAATAATACTACTTGAGCCTACACAAAAGAAAGACCCGAGACCTTAAATTAATAAGGGAAGAAGATAAAAAAAATATGCAAATTTAGGTTTCATAATGAGATTAAATACAAGGGAAAACAAGTAGAGCTTAGCAACTACTTTACGAGAAAGAGCTATATATACTTCTGCATGAGAAGGCCTATAGATTTTTCATGCTTGGAATATGCAGATTGATGCAATAATTTAAGACAATTCTTATATTGTCTATAAAAACTATAGATATTATTGTCTATGTAGAGATTTCTCACACATAAAATCTACATATTGATCCAAAAAAAAAAATCATATGGTGTGATGTCGTGCTCCATCCAATTGATAGAGTAGCTTGACATGTATAGGGTGCTTGTGACACTTGGCATATTTTTTTATCAATCCATGGCATATGTAATGATTAATTTGTGTTGGATTGTTACATTAGATCAAGTGATAGCATACTCTGATAAAACCTACAAACATTTTGATTAAATCCTACCTTGTCATGGTACAACAATTGTTAATCAAGAGTATAATCTCCAACTATTGCTAAATTGGTCATCTTAACTCTCCACAACTAGTGAATTGGTCATTCTAGCTTGTATCGATTTTGTTTCCTAATTAAGGCATAAACATTGTCATCGATCCCACAAATTTTTGGGTTGTACTCATCACTATATCTTTAAAACAACGGTATTAAAGAGAAATGGTAATTCAGTCTTGAACTCAAGATTCATGAATCGATGCCTTAAGGAAAGTATGTGAGTTCAATTTCTATTATTCGTAAATGAATAATTTTAGTTTAGAGTAATAAATTGTGGACCAAATATATTATTTTAAGAAGGGATCTTAATTTTTGCACTTCTTACAACTCTTTGGATTATATACTTCAAATTTTAGTGTCAATTTATGGATTTGGTGTTCAATTAGTTATGTCAAATGTGTCTTTTAAGGGACATATCACCCTCTTTTTTTGTCACTCAAGACAAATCAAAATTTATCATTAGTATTTGGAAAGCCCCTACCACGTGTACTTATCCACCTATCCTCCTATCTCTACCCATGACTTCCTCTCCATGTGAATAATTCCTTTCATTCGTCCATCGACTTGTTGTAGTGTGGATCGAAGTACTCCATTCTTGAGAGAATATAAAACATTAATATAATATGCAATTTGAAGCATAATCAAGGTTCAATTCTTGACCATTAATCAAAGATCTCATACATGTACTGCTACCCACAACATTATCGAAAATTTAAGTGACAAATTCAAAGAATTTCATGTTGAGAAACAACATTACATAGTCCATTTTCATAATCTTTAAATGTTGAAGAAATTTTGTGGTCATCAACAATTTTGGATACGGTTGTTGTAATTCTTTAAAATTTACTAGTTTTTTTATTGTGATCAATTGTTTTAGATACTATATGTTGAATTTAAGAGGATGTTGAAGATATTTAAAATTTCATTGTTACACATTCATGTGCATTGAAAGCTGCTCACCGAGGAATACCCATGTGGAGGTTATTTCCATTGAAATTGCACTCTGCATCCAAGAATATAATAATAATAGTACTAACAGTCATAACAACATTAGCCTTCAAATTTTATATTGTCCTTCAAAGTTTATATTGTCCTTCATAAAAAAATGCGTAGGCCTTAATGGATTTACAAGAGTCACAGTAGGCCTTCAAATTTTATATTGTCTTTTCAAAGCGAATCACCCAAATCTCTTCTATAACAATATTCTGTTTTTAATTTTTAATTTGGCATTGTGTGGTTTTCTATGAGGGGGCTATTTCACAAGTGGGCTTAGTTTATTTTATGGCAAATTGGAGTAAATCATGAGAGCAGGAATTGCTTGATTGGTCGGTATGCTTTAGCATGGATTGTGATGTTGAAATTAAATAAATGGGATCCCATATGAGGATCATACGTGTCAAACACTGAGTATGTTTTAGTGCAATGTTGCATAAGAATCCACTCCAGAGTAGGGGAATTTATCTATTGAGGTTAAAGAGGTCTATGGAGACACAAAAGGAAGAAAATTACTACAATCCCAACAAATGTAGAAACAACTCATGTGCATACATATGAGACCCAAGTGGTGGAAGACAATTACCGCAAACCCAACGAATGTAGAAACAACTCATGTGCATACATCTGAGACCAGATTTGCACTAAAACAACAAGTGTTTGCTGGTGGTTTTCCCAGTAGTAAGTTCCCTTGAGTTCCCAGCTGAGACATTCCTAGCTACCTATTCCAGAGACACCCTGATAAATGAATGGGACGTACAAGGGACTAATATCAGTGAAGGGTACATTCCTTGGGTTGGGAAGTTCAAGAGGAAGAGAGTTGGTGGAAAATCAAGATAGTTGTAGGAGAATATCAGTGGGTTGTGAGTTTTCTAAGCTATGAATGGACAATGAGAGACCAACCTCTTTTGTGGATTACTAGCCTCAACTCGGGGGTGACTTGTTCTTGAGATTTGGAACAACAAGTCTATGGTTGGGTGGAATGTTTATCCCAAGTAGATGGTTGCACAACAGATTTAAAAGATAAGTATTTGATTTGTTTTTTGTCTTGTATTTGATAAGTTTTTGATTTGTCTTATTGTGCATGAACTCTATGTATTTAAGAATTATTTATACGTTGTTGTCTTGAATTATTAAGTTGCATTCATGTTTATTTTTCTTCTTGTAGATGCAGGTAATTAATTGTAACAAACAATAGCTAAATCTTGTTTTATTTCGTAGCTGCAAGCTATAGGAATTTATTTAGTTGTTAAAATTTCATTTTTATGATTATTCCACACCATAATGTCCCTTGGTTGGGTCGAGGGGCGTTACGTTATGGTATCAGAGCCCTCAGGTTCAAACATCAGGCTTGTATTGGCCAAGAGCCATACTGAATTGGTGTGATTTGTTGTTGCAGGCTTCTGTTTGTGCGAGTTTGAGGGAAAAATGGATAAAATTAAAGTGAAATTTCTCGAATTCATAAGTAAATTCAAGTTTAAAGCAGTCAATTTGGTTTAAAAGAAGTTTAATGAAGCAAATGTGCAAGTTGCAGAGAAAAATTCGACTTGGAAAGGGTCAAAATTTGCATTTTAATGGCTACTGTAGAGTTGCACGTAGTTTGGCGAATCGATGACCGAGATCGTGTTTGATCTCGAGATCGACGGTCAAGATTCGCTTTGATAAATTTAAAAATTTGTAATGTTTTGGCCATTTTGAAGGTTGAGAAAATTAACGACCATGATTATTTTTGGGGTTTTTGAAATGGATCAAATCGACGGTCTAGGTTCGTCGGTAGAGTTGGGAGAAGTTCGGTGAATCAACGATTCAGATCATTTTGATTGGGATATCGACGGTCTAGATCAATAAGAGAAATGTAGAAAATTTTCTACATGTTTAAGTTCACCAAGAGAAATCGTTGATGGTCGATGGTTGGGTCCACTGAAATGGAGAAGAGTTTGGTTCATCCAGAAGACATCTCTAAATTTCGATGGTCGACGATCATGCATCCACTGAATCCAGTGAAGTATTTCCATTCGCCAATGGAAAATGTCTATGGTTGATGGGTCGATAGTCAGGCATAGGTTGATTTAGAGAAGTGTTTTGAATCAAGCAAGGAAATTCGTTGATGGATAATGGGCGAATGGTTGGGTGTTGACCGACTCGACAAGGTGTTTGAGTCATCCAAGAGAAATGACCGATGGTTGATGAAGGAAAGAGGGTGATGACATGTCATGATACATCAACATCCACGTGTCATTCCAGATCAATAATTTCCATGTCATCTAAGAAGTGGTCGATGGTCGAGTCGACCGAATTGGGGAAGTGTTTTTGACATTCAATGGGGATCGTTGAAGACCAATGGAATGATGGTCGAGCATCGACTAAATTGGTGAGGAGTTCCATTTTCCAATGTAAATCATTGACGGTCAACGACGAATGGTACAATCAGTCGATTTAGTGATGTAGTGTGAAGCGGTCATTGGGGAGTTGGGTCGATGGTCGATGGTCAGGTCGATAGTTTGGGGAACGTGTTGTGCATGCCAAAGGAGGACGTTGGTAGTCGATGGTTGGTGGAGAAAATATAAAGGGCTCATATTTCACTTAATTTGAGATAAACAAATTTGATTTAAGGGTTGTTAATGCAGTAAAACAATCAATTTTATGTGAAAATTGGGGTTTCTAAAGGTCGTTAACTTGTGGGGCAATTTTGAGGGGTTAAATAAAGTTTTCATCCAATCAAAATCCACGAGGGCATATTGTATGAAGGTACACTTTGTCTTTTCATATCAAATAAAATAAATTAGAGAGAGCTATCTAAAGAGATAAATTGTTCACAAAACATGGCTCATATGAGAAAGTTACAACCAAAATAGTAAGGGTAAAATTTTGGCATCGGATTTCTTCCTAAGAGCATAACTTCATGCTCATAAGTCCATTTGAGGCTTAGGAATACTAGTCTATGGAAAAATTATGATCCAAAAAAGACATCCCTAGAGTCATATTTGGGATTTGTGTATGTAAAAATGTGTTGGGAGTAAAAGAAGACACATGTAGCATACATGGGTAAATTGAGTAAAACCACCTAAACTTCTTCGGACCATAACTTTCAGCTTGGAGCTCGGATTTGAGAAAACAAATAGTCATTGGAAAGATATTGAGGAGTAGAAGTCATATGTCAACCCATAATTTTGAATGGACAATAAATTTTTCTAGAAATTAATAAAGAGATTTTTGTAGCAGTAAAAATCGTGGAAATTGCAGCATGTAAATGTTGTAACTTTTCACTCAGAACTCATATTGAGGCATGGGTACAACCATTGGAAAGATGTTTAAGAGAAGAATGCATATAATGAATCAGAATTAAAACTGATTCAATTTTTCCTTCATAAATTGATAAATAAATAACATTTATTCTAATGGATGAAATGTTTTATGATGTGCATGTTTCTAACAATAATTATTGCATGCACATTTCTTGCAGAATTAGAGGTACAAGAAAAAAAAATTGGTTCTTATATGAGGAATGGAGTTATGGAATATGCTCAGGGATATTACAACCATGAGGAAGATACCATAGGTCTACATTTCAGCATGGGGAATGCCGAGATGAAGTCGAATGGTAGAAGAGGAAGGCATGGACCTATAACTATGAGAAACTTGCATAGAGAAGTGAAAAGCTATACAGATGATAATGAAAGGATTATGAAGGATCAGAAAGAGATATTTCAAAGTCTGAATATGTTGCATAAGTAATTCAATAAATACTTTGGCACCAAGCAAGCAACTGGTTCTAGGAAAATGTCAACATCTAGATCCCAAAGCAAAATGGATGATCATGGAAACGACAGGCAGGTCAAGAAGCATGAGCAGACACCATCATTCTCTAAGGAAATCCACTTGAATAACTCATGCAAGTTATGGGATATGAATTATCCCAAGTGTGTCTCCTGTATGGAGGCATAGGAAAAGGCGTGAGGCAGACATCTTGCAAGGTGAACTCCGGAAGATTAATCCACCAACTTTCAATGGTGAGAACATGAAGGGAGAAGAGGCCAAGGCCTGGCTGTTGGAAATGAAGAAATATTTCCAGCTAGATGATTACCCCTCCTGAGTAAAATCTATAATTGTCACCTACCACTTGCAAGGAAAGACAACCATGTGGTGGGATCAACTTAAGAAAGCCAATAACCTGGATGAGAAGAGGATATCATGGAGGTAGCTCAAAGGATATTTCTAGGAGAAATATTTGTCCAAGCATTACTATGAAAGGAAGATGAAATAGTTCTTTGAACTCAAGTTGGGAACCATGACAATGTAGGAATATGAAAATAGGTTCTTTGAATTGTTGAAGTATGTTGACTTCATCAAGGATGAGAAGGTCAGAATCCAAAGGTTTCTAAGTGGGTTACCCTCTTTCTACAGTGAAAAGATTCAATATGATAACCCCAAAACTTTGGAGGAAGCCATAAGGAGAGCAAGGCATCTTCATGAGAAAAGTAGAGGAAGGTCAATTTTCCAAAAGGCTTGGAATGACAAGATGAAGGGTAAAAGAGATCAAAGGCAGAAGGTTTTTAAGCCACCCTTTTTCAATAACAACACCCAAGCAAATCAATAAGGTCAATCAACCCAAAATGAACACAAGACTGTAGATTCATTTGGAAAAAACACCCAAGCAAATCAACAAGGTCAATCAACCCAAAATGAACACAAGACTGCAGATTCATTTGGAAAAAGGCCAAGGCAACATCCTATACAATGTTGGGGATATGAGGGAAATCACTTATATAGGGACTGCCCTCACAAAGGAGAAAGAATGAGGACTGTCCACAACATTTAAGAGGCTAAAATAGTTGAAGACATGGGAGGAAACATGGAAAATATATATGCAACCTTGGACAAAAAGCAAGCGGAATATCAACCCCCCATGATTGAAGTGGAAGGTAAGATTGATAACTAGCCCACAACAATTTTAATTGAATCTGGAGCTAGACATAGTTACATAAATGCTAACATTTTTTAAATATTTCAATTGCAAAGGAGAAAGCATAAAAAATATTGGTTAGTTCAGTTAGCCACATGGGCTAAGAGGAAAGTTAATGAGTTGGTTAAAGATTGTTCGATAGACATGAATGGACTCAATACAAAGGTAGATGTACACATCATACTATTGGGTTCATATGATTGTCTAGTTGGCATGGATTGGTTGGAAAAACACCATGTTGTCCTAGACTATTACAAAAAGACAATCAAATGCCTTGATGAAGAAGGGAAACAAGGAAAGGTTCAAGACATTCTAGGAGATGTAGTGATTATAGAGATTTTAGCTATGCAGTTGAAAAAGAATTTCAGGAAGGGATGTCATTTTTTTGCAACCCATATGGAAGAGGAAGCCAACGATAAAGTGGAAACCATTGAAGACCACTTGGTCTTAAAGGATTTTGAAGATGTTTTTAGAGAAATCTCAGGATTTCCACCAAACATAGACAATGATTTATCTATTGATTTGGTGCCAGGAGCTACCCAGTTTCCAAGACACATTAGATAATGGGCACACCAAAATTGAAAGAGTTGCATATGCATCTTGAAGAATTGTTAAAGAAGGGGTACACATGCCCGAGTGTGTCACCTTGGGGAGCCCCAATTAGTTTTGTGAAGAAGAAATATGGAACCTTAAAGATGTGTATTGATTTCATATAGCTAAATAAGGTCACCATAAAGAACACACATCCTTTTCCAAGAATTGATGATTTGTTTTATTAGTTAAAAGGTGCAATAATCTTTTCCAAGATTGACTTGAGATCAATATATCATCAAGAAAGGATAAAGGAAAAAGACATCAACAAAACAACATTTAGGACAAGATACGAGCATTATGAATTCACTGTAGTGCTATTTGGACTATCAAATGCCCCAATTGTTTTTATGTGCCTGATGAATGGAGTGTTTAGGGAGTACTTGGACAAGTTTGTGATTGTGTTCCTAGATGACATACTCATCTACTCTAAGTCAGAGGAGGAACATGAGCAACATTTAAGAATGGTGTTGCAAGTTTTAAGAGAGCATAAATTGTATACTAAGTTAAGTAAGTGCATCTTTTATCAAAAAAAGATTCACTACTTGGGGCATATAATTTCAACAGATGGGATAATAGTGGATCCTGAGAAGATATAGGCCATTAGAGGATGGCCAACACCAAATAATGTCACGGAGGTCAGATCATTCATGGGTATTGCCGATTATTATCGAAGATTCATAAAAGGATTTTTAGAGATTGCAAGTCCAATCACTTATTTGCAAAATAAGGGAATGAAGTTTGAATGGAATTACAAGTGTGAAGAGAGTTTTCAACAATTGAAGGAAATATTGACAAGTGTGTCAATATTGAAGATTGCAGATCCAGATGAATATTTTGTTCCATGCACTAATGCTTGTAAGGAAGGGCTCAGTTGAGTTCTTAGTCAAAAGGATCATGTGGTATGCTATGAATCTAGAAAATTAAAAGAGCATGAGAAGAATTATGCTACCCATGATCTAGAGTTAGCAACAATTGTACTTGCATTAAAAATGTGGAGACATTACCTCATGGGTAAGAAATTTGAGCTAATAACATACCACTGTGGTCTGAAGCGTTTTTTTTGGACAACCAACATTAAATTACAGACAAACTATATGGCTTGAATTCCATAGCGAATATGACTTTGAAACTAAGCACATCAAAGGAAAGGAAAATCAAGTGGTTGATGCACTCAACATGAGAGCTCATGAAGTACATGTTGCAACCATTAGCATGTACATGATTGATATGAAAGATAATATTATTGCAACAAAAAATTCAGATTAGCAATATCTAAAAATAAAAGAGATGTTACAACAAGGTAATTTTCAGTAGAAATTTAATTATTATGAGCTGAAAGAAGATGGAGTTCTCATGTACAAAGGAAAAGTATATGTGTGGAATTCCAATGAGCTGAAAAAATGCAGTTTTGAAGAAAATGCATAATGTACCATATGTTGGGCACCCAAGATATCAGAAGACAATTTCAATTGCAAGGAGCCAATACTTTTTTCTGGGAATGAAGAAAGAAGTGGCTAATTACATAGCCAGATGTATAGAGTGCCAGAAGGTGAGAACAAAGCATAGACATCCAACAAGTTTGTCACATCCATTTCCCATTCCAGAATGGAATTGGGAAGTTGTCACAATTGATTTTATTACAAAGATACCCAAAACAATGAAGCAACATGATTCCATCATGGTGGTGGTGGATAAATTATCTAAGACAATGCATTTCATTCCAGTAAAGAATACACACAAGACAACAAATATTGCATAGATTTACATGAAAGAAGTTGTCAGGATACATGGAATGCCTAAGGCAATAGTTTCAGATAGAGACCCAAAGTTTACATCGAATTTATGGAAAGGTTTGTTCAAGGGATTTGGGACAAATATAAACCTCAATACAACATATTCATAGATGATTTTAGGGGCTAAGTTTCGCCATTGGGCTAATTTTCCATGGTTTTTCCCAAAAAACGATTCGCCAATTTCCATTTTTTCTAAAAATGATTCTCCCAAATTCCATATAATAAAATTATTTTACCTTAAAAATCGCCAAAATTTTATAGAAACTATATAAAATTATTAGAAATTTGAATATTTTTACAAAACTATTGCCAGACATTTTACATTTTGCATATTAAGGACTAGTAAGATTATCCCAAGTTTCTACATTTTAATATAAGTTTCCATTCTTAAAATCATCTGTGCATATCATCCAGAGTTAGATGGAAAAACAGAGAGGACTAACAAGATAATTGAGGACAAACTTAGAATGTATGTGATGGATCAACCTTCAAAGTGGAAGGATTATATTCATTTAGTTGAATTCGATTATAATAATGGGTATCAAGCCTCATTGAGAATGACTCTATTTGAAGCATTGTATGGAAGAAAATGTAAAACACCAGTGAGTTTGGATAATCTTGCAGACAGAGCAGTTGTTGGACGATATTTGTTAAAGGAAATGGAAGAGAAAATGGAAATGATTAAGCATAATTTAAAAGCTGCCCAGGATAGGCAGAAAATCTATGCACACAAGAATAAAGTGTTTATATATTTTAAAGTGGGATAACATGTGTTTTTAAAAGTGAAGGAAAAAATAAGTTCGCTAAGATTAGGAAGTTACTCGATGTTGGCAATGAGATATTGTGGGCCTTTTGTAATATTTGAAAAGATAGGTCCAATTGCATACATGCTAGCATTACCTGCATCCATGAGAGTGCATTATGTATTTCATGTGTCATTATTAAAAAAGCATGTTCCTTACCCTAACCACATAATTGATTGGAATGTGATCGAGGTGGAGCACGAAGGGGATTTCTGGGTGGAACAAGTACGCATCCTGAACCAGAAATTCAAAGTGCTAAGGAGCAAGGCCATAGGGTTGGTAAAGGTTCAATGGGCTTGCTACAGTGCTAAATATGCTACATGGGAGCACGAGGAAAATATGCGGGCAAAATAGCCACAAATTTTTGACAATTTTGAAGAAAACATAATGCAAGACTCCATTTTGAGCAGCTAGAGTTCCAGAACCACATCTTAGAGTCCTAACAAACTGCGTTGGGGAACCTGATAAAAGAATGGCTCATTCCTTGGGTTAATCATGATAAATGGATGGTACATCCTTTGGGTTATCCCTAATAAATGAATGTTTCATTCCTTGGGTTGACAAGTTGAGAGGAATAAAAAATTATGGTTGGAACTGTTGCGGGAGTTGTGAAAGTGAAAATTTTTATTTTATAAGTATTGTGATGTAATTTTTCATATATGTATATTAGCATAGTGTGCACCGAGGATGATCCACAATTTTAGGGGAGGGGAAATGTAACATCCCCACTACAATCCCCAATTTAATTAATTCTTATGTAGATATAATGTGTGGCTGTGACCAAATCAATGTAGTATGTGAGTTGTATTTCTATGTGTTGGTTTTACTCTTCTATCCTGTCTGAGTTTATCGACCCATGGTTCATTCTTGTTCGGGTTTCCAACAAAGCCTATAAAACTATCGACCGTATTGGTAAACCAGAAAGAAACACAACACACGGGATGCGCTGCGCAGTCTCACCCGAGATAAATTTAATGGGTGGCTGTAAGACTCATGTGTTTACAGCCTAGGATTTAGTGTGAGATATGAGAGCTATATATTGAACCATTATTATAACTTGTAAACACAGTATACTGTCATTGATGAATAAGCAGGAAATGTAACAACTCATTCATTAAGCATAACGATAACTACTGAAGATAATAAAGATATGCATGCATTCATCACACAACACAAATGTTACCATGGTTCACCCCCTCCTGGGCTACGTCCACAAAGATTTGGCTCTCAGCTCTTTTATTATAGTATTTCCGCATCTACAACACAACGCGCTTTACAATCCTTGACAATTGAGTAATATCTCTATGAGGAAAACTAGATCACACTAGGCTCCTCAGCCTGGAATCTAACCCTCAAGATCTACCCTCTTTCGTCTTCTCTAGCTCAAAAAATTATACAAAATAGATCATACAACAAAATATCACATATCACATCAACTCAGAACTAGCCAAAACTCGATAATACTCTGAACCCTTCTAAAACAACCCGAACCCCCTATGATACCTAAGAATCTATATTTATACATTTTCTGGCTCTTCAGCCGTTACAATACATTACTAAAATCCTAACCCTACCGTCGTTAGGTCTTCCATGCATGCATGCTTGCTGTTTTTCCTTCTAGCTGTCACTTTCCTCATGCATGATTTCTTTCCAAAAATCACCTTGCTTTTCTGCTTTGTCCTGCCTCCAAAAGTCCCCCAACACTGACATGTGGCTCATCCCGAGCCACCTAACCTTTGTGTGCTTCCTCAATCTCCTTGGTGATCGCATGGAACTTTTCCTTGAGCTCTGTTGCCTGTGTCTGTGCCTGTGCAGTCTTCTCCTTGAGCGTGTCCATTATCTGAACTACAATTTCGTCATTGATCAATTCCACACACTTTGCCTGTGTTTGTGCTATATGTGCCCTTGATTCCTCTTCTTGTGCCAGGACTTCTGCTACCCTCTCTTGCAACAGTTCCATTTGAGTCTGTCGCTCCTGTTTTTGTGTTTGCGCAGTGGTGAGATTTGCCTGCAATTTATTCATGTCCTGTGCCCCTTTGACGCGTTCTGTGATTGGTATTGTCTTCTACCTCTGATTGAGGTCTTGGATCACTGTGTTGATCCTTTCTTCTTCCTTGTCCCACTTTTGGACCTACTGATCCTCCTCTAACTTAGTCCACAACTATGCTTCTTTATCGAACAAGTCAACTGTTGTGCTGACCTATTGATTTATCTCCTACAACTGCGTTGTTTCCTCCTACTTCCTTTGCTCCTTTACTACTGGTGGTGTGGTTGGTGTGAGCTGCTCCTGGAGATTCTCGATATCCTTCTGATATTGATCAATTGTCTGTGCAATTTGATCAATCTTTTCTGCTGTTGTGATTTCATCCCTCTGCGCGGCTTGTGGAATCTTCTTGTAAGTTCCTGCCACTTTTTGGTCCAATCCTTTGATGTGATCCCTTTCCTCCTGGGTCTCTAACTTAGCCTCCTCATAGACTATTTCCAGCGTGTCTCGTTTCTTTGTTGCCTGCTTCAACTCAGCTAAGTCTTTGCGTGCTTGAGACTGTACCTCATGGTTTACGCTAACCTGCAACTTGTGTAGTTCCCTAGATGGCATCCGTGTCAACACCAGTTGGATTTGGCTCAAGTCCTTCAAGGGTGTCTACCCCACAATCTCGTCCATGCGCAACATACTGGGTGTGATGTGGAATGTCGCGTTCGACTGTAGTATTGGATGGACTGGATCTCGTTCTTCTTCTTCCATTCTTTCCTCTGTCTATGGTGCTGATGGTTCTGTTCCCTTTATTCTTGCTATATGCACTTCCTCGATTTGCTTGAGGAACTGTCGTATGTTTGTTGGCTCCTCCTAAATCCTGTCCCTGTGATGCACAACATGGTCAAAATATTCGGATAGACAATCTTGGACCATTCGGGCTATCATTTATCCATCGTCATCCGTGATTGTGTTCTCTGGCGGTGTTCTTTGTGCCTTCGTTTTCTTGCGTGCGCCTCCTGTCTATGCGATTGACCTCTTATTCCCACCTGGTTTATGTGGGTTGGGACATGGTGTAGTCCCATGCACAGCCTCAACCTATTTCTGCTGCTCTTTGGCCGACTGCGTATTATCCTTCTTCCCATTCCGGGTCCTTGTCTTCGCTGCCCCTTCGTTTTTCTGTGTTGTTTTTATCTGGCCCATTCTTCATTTCTTGGGCACTTGGAATTCCTTTGGATGTGTTTTTCTCTACCCTGCCTCTTCTTATGATTTTTGTTTTGGCAAGTCCTGGGTGAGGACAAGAATCTTCCACTCATCATCCCATTTGCTGATGACCATGTTTATGTCACCCTTTGTAATACAATAACACATATGTAGCCACTGCTTATCAGGATCCTTCCGTGCATATATCCACATTGTATGTTGTGTGGCCTTGAAGTTGGCGATGTCTCTATACCGTGTGACAGCCTATGGTGTGATCCTCCACATGTTGGAGATGGATTCTTGCAGGTCGCGTAGGTATCCTTCAAATATGGACCCGTTCATCCTTTTGTACCTAGCATTCGACGTGGCTTTCAACAGTAAGTATCTTGCTCCTTGGTTTGGCTTGGGTTTGGTACAAAAAATTACGTACCTTGGCTCTCTCCATCCCATAAAGGCTATTAACATGATTAGCCATGAGTAGTGAAACTCTGTTCCTAGATCCTGTGCATCCTTGCAATCATCCAGGAATAAGTTCAAGAGGTACGGTGCCTAGCTCACTGTGGTACCCTCTGCGCACTGAGCTGCAACTACAACAACCCTAGCTGGGACTTCTTCGCTGCAGAATTTTCTTAGTAGCTTGCAGGTTAAGATTTTTGCGCCCAATTGTGTTGCGACATCATTGATCCTCTTGATAATGATTCCTCTTGTCCCCCTGTCGATGCCATACTTCTTCTTCATCTCTTCTACTAGTGCCTTCTCCTTGGCTTTGTCATCCAGAAACTGCACTGTATCCATGCCCTGGGATGGAAATCCTATTATGTTAGCAATAATCTTCTATGTCTATCGAGACGAGCTTGTCCAACCAGATGTCCTCGCCATGTGTGACTGCTAACAACCGTTTGACACAACTGCTTGCATACTGCCCACGACCAAAATGTGGTAGATCCACCAGACCTAAAATTCCTATCTTTTCCAACCCTGTTGCCCATTAGAGTGGATGATCAATCAGTTCCCCAATCTGATTTGTGCCCATCGTCTCCATGTACACTCTCTTTGCAAGTTCCAGAAACTTGTCTGTATTTGCTACAAGATGGTATGAGTATTTGAGCTTCCCTATATGACCCAATAGGTCTAGTCCCATTTGTAACCCATTTGGTATACGCGGTAGAATGATTGATGCGAGAGGTTGCTTGCGAGGTGAACTGGGTACCTGCAGCTTATCTTTCTTTGACAGTGGTGGCTGGCTAGAAGTTCCAGCGACTTCCGATTGTTCCTCAGAATACCATTTTGGCCAACCCGTGACATCTTCTACTGTTCATTCCGGTGGGTGGTTTGACACGGTGGTTTGAGACTTGTCTGGCTCAACTGTTCCTTCTTGATTCGATGTCATTCCATTGAATTTCGGAGCTGTTTCAGTGTTCTTTGGTTGCACCTCCTTCAGGGTTTCTGCTTCGTGGTTCTGCGACTCCTGTACTTCGGCCGATATATCTATACTCATGCCCTCCGATGCTAACTGTTGGGTTTCTTCAAGTATAGGTGTAGGGTTCACTGGTGTTGTGTCTGGAGATGAGATTTCATCGACATCGACGATCTCTGGCGGCTGTTGTCCACCTTCTTCCATATGTACTCGTGACCTGGTCTGAAGTCTGGTTTTTCTAGCAGTCTGGCTCACTTCTGCTTGCTTTGGTGGTGCCATGGTGGTGAATGTTGAACGTTTGATGGGTTTGACTGGTCTCTATAACCTCGGTAAACTCAGTTTTGTGCTACTTAACTTTTATCACTCTCTGTCTATTCTCTTTTTGCAAATAGACTGTTTTCTCCCGCGTCCATGTGTTGTATGGGCTTCCGATGAAGCTTGTTGAGGACGCTTCCTAAATTATGGGTTCAATGCACCTCTGGCGGTTTCATACTTTCCATTAATCTACCTTGACGCCTCCAGTTGGCGCGATTAATGTGGTGTCCCATTGGTCCTTTCCGTCCTTTAATTCCGCCTACCGCTGTCTTGTCGTACTGCTTTTGCCGACTTTCCTTTTCCCGCTTGTTTCCCTTTGTACATGACCGTTGTCCTTCTCCTCTCTGAGTTTGTTTTCCTAAGTGTGCATGCCCTTCCTTCCTATGACGCACTGTGCCTCTGTTGCTACTATTTACATTTTTTTTTTTACTGTGCGATGGGTGGTCGACTATCCTTGTACATCTTTAGTCAGCTTCCATTGATCATCCCTCCGAGTTCTGCGCCTGATAAGTCTCTTAACTGTACATCTCCTCGATTTATGATAGATTTTACTTTGTATGGTCCTAACCAATGCATTCTGATCTTTCCTGGGTGCTGAAATGATTTGTTGTCATACATCAATACTAGATCTCCTTCCTTAAAAGTTTTCTTCTTTATGTGTCTATCATGCCAATCTTTGTCCCTTGCTTTCTGAACCTGTTGGTGGAATCCTTCTAAGATCCGATATTCTTCCATATTCATTAACTGATTCAGTCTCTCCTATACTGTGCCTAATTCTGTCATTTGTGTAATTGCTTCTATGCGCAAGCTGGGTACCAAAAATTCTAATGGCACCACTGCTTCTTGGCCATAGACCATTTTAAATGGCGTGTGCCCTGTCAAATTTTTGCATGCAGTCTTGTAGGCCCATAATACTGTTGGTACTTTAAGGTCCAAGTCGTCCTTGTTGACGTTATAGATCTTCGTCAATGCGTTCTCCAGGATTTTGTTGAATTCTTCCACTGTTCCATTTGTGTGTGGGTGATATGGTGTGCTCTTCTGATGATGGACTTAAAACTCTTCAGTCATAGCGCTGATGGTGCTGTTTATGAAGTGCGTGCCTTGGTCACTCATCAAAACTCTTGGGCACCCAAATCTAGTGATCACTTGCTCAAATAAAAAATGCGTTGCTATTTTTGCGTTGCAATCCTTCACTAGTGCGGCTTCCGCACATCTTGTTAGGTACTCCGTCACGGTGATATTGTACCTAGCTCTTGTTATTTTTGTTCGTGGGTTGATTGGTCCCACAAAGTCTATTGCCCACTTATCAAATGCTTGTAATGTTACTTGTGGTTGTAATGGCATCTTGTCCCTTCTGTTGGGTTTACCTACCCTTTGATAGACATCACATCTCTGACAATACTCCTTCGAGTCTCTGTGAATCGTCGGCCACCATAGTCCTGCGCGCAATACCTTCTGCGAGGTTACTTTACCTGTGTAATTTCCTCCTGCGATCCCCTCATGGGCTTCTGTTAAGACTCTTGGTCTTTTGTTCTCTATCACGTACCTTCACAAGATGCTATCTGTCCCCATTTTGTATAGGTTTCCTGCAATCAGTTGATAGTCGGTAGCGTAGACTACCAGGTTTTTCTTCTGCATGGTGTTATATTCTTGCGGTGCAGTACTTGTGCTCAAGTACTGAATGATATCTTCAAAGTATTAATCAATGATCTGGACTGAGAATAACCGTGCATCCAGAAAATCGTCTTCTAAGTTCGTAGGTTCTTCTCCATTTGTGACTCTTGATAGGTGGTCATGTCCTGCATTCAATTTTTCTGGCTTGACTATTACTTCAAAGTCAAATTCTTGAAATAGTAGTAACCAACGACAGATTCTCCCCCCGAACACTGGATTGTTGACTAGGTATTTCAAGGTTGAGTGATCTTTGAACATCTTGAAGTGTTTTCCCAATAAGTAATGTCTAAACTTTTGTAGTGCGTAGACCATAGCTAGGCCTTCTCTTTTTGTCATGTTATAGTTCTGTTCTGAGTCTGATAACTTTCTTCTCTGTGTCTGATATCTTTCTTCTCATAAATTCTATCGGGTGATCCAAGTCTCCCACTCATGGCTGCACCAATATAGCTCCAAGTGCTATGGCTGATGCGTTTACATGCACGTGGAATGTCTTCTCCCAATTTGGAAATATTAATATCGACGCGGTGACCATCTTTTTCCTTTAGGGTATTCAGACCTTGTTGTCACTCATTGTTCCACTGAAACTTTGTATCCTTTCTTAACAATTTTTCCATTGGTGAAGTAATCTGTGCATACCCTTTGATAAACTTCCTGTAGTATCCTATGTGTCCCAACGTCGCTCTTAGATGACAGACTATTTTTGGTGGTGGTAAGTTAACAATTACTGCAATCTTTGCAAGATCTACGATCAAACCTTGTTTGCATATTATATGTCCCAACAATATCACAAATGGTGTTCCAAATATGCATTTCTTTATGTTTAGTGATATCTGACATTGTCTGCATGTTTCTAACATTAGTCGTAAGACTTATACATGGTCTTTGAACAAACTATAGACTGTCCAATCATCCAAGTATACTTCGAGAAACTGGTGGATGAATCCTTAAACACATCAATGACTACTCTGGAAAATATTGCTGGTGCATTCTTCAGTCCAAACAACATGGTTCTGTACTTATAAGATCCCCATTCTGTCACAAACGTGGCCTTCTATCTGTCTTCTTGTGATATCTTGATATGATGGTAGCCTAAGAATCCATCAGTGAATGAGTAAGCTTCATGTCCACCTATGTTTTCTAACACTTCGTCTGTGAAAGGTGTAGGGAATGGGTCATGTAGGCATGCATCATTCAAATTCCTCAAGTCGACACATATCCTTATCCCTCCTTGTTTCTTTTCCTGTACTACCATCGGGATTATCCATTCTGATTCTTCAAATGGTTCTATGATTCTGGCTTCGAGCATCCTGTCGATCTCAGCTTTGACTTTCTGTTTATATATTGGGTTTAATCTGTAAGGTTGATGTCTGATCGATCTCGCTTCAGGTCTGAGTGTTATATTCATTTCTACTAACTCTCCAGCTATACCCTTCATCTCTGTAAATGTTGTGGGAAACAAGTCGTTGTATTCGTGCAATAACTCTGTTATGCTTTCCACTGTTTTCTCATCCCAGTAATCTCCAATGCTGTCCATTTTGGGATTCTCGGCTGTCCCAATGTTGACTTTCTTTACTTTGATCGGTGTGGAGATGACTTCTGATTCTATGGGTGGAACTTCCACATCTCTTTCACCTTTTTCTTCTTCAATCTGAATATCACGCGGATCGTCTTCATCTAGTGCTTCCTCTTGTATATGGTAACATGATAACAATTCCTTAACTGTCTGTTTGTTCCGCGGTTGTTCTTCTGTGATAAATTCTATTTCTGGTTCTTTGATAAATATCACTCCTCTTATCTGTTTAGGAGCGACATCTATGTTGGGGTTCTCATGCTCGAATGAGAAAGTGAATGTGAAATTCTATTGCAATGTCGTCCAGGTCGTAGTTCCTTTGCACAATTCCTAGTTTGTATACCAGTTTTTTGGTATGCCCTCTAGGGTGTGTATAAAATGATGAGGCCATTCCTCTGGGGGTGTCATTTTCCACAACGTTCTACACTCCTCCAAGTGTTTCGTTGGTGCCCCTTGTCCATCATACTTCTATTGTTTGTTGTTTTTCTATTCTGCGCCAAACCTTATGCGCAATAACCTCTTACATTGGTACCAATATGTGATGGTCTCTTTGTATGCGCCCCACCATAATGCAGGTGTGTCCTTGAGTGCTAGATCAAGTGATAACAGTCTCTGGTTCTCTAAGACTTCATCTTCATACTGTGCCAAGAATGTTTCCAAATCGTTTACTCCATGGAAACTGGGTGGTTCTCTAATTTCTGTGTCAACCCATCTTACTGCGTGGTCTACTTGTGCACATATCCTTGTGGATACTTCGTGTAGCCTTTGTTGCCAGTTCTCTAAACTGGTATCTGAGTCTATTGCACATGAAGTAATGCTCCACCAACTGAGTATCCCATCTACAGTTGGGTTCACGTAATCTTCATCACGCGTAGTTGTTCTGTACATCTGGATGATTTCTTCTAAGTCTAGGCAAGTGGGTTCTACAAACCTTTCCCCTTCCGATGGATCTAATGGTGCGATGAACCTATATTCTCCTGACTCAAATGTCATTTTCTTGGTCTTTAGGTTGATTATGGCATGGTTTTCAAATGCCTAATCCAGACCAAGTAATGTTGGGCAAGGTATTGTGCCATCTACTATTTCAATGACTTCAAAATTAACTTTAGTGTGTACTCCATCTAGGTCTATTGTCACTTCTTTCAGTCTACCAATTTTTAGGAATATGTGCTGATTTTCCAGTTTTAGTTGAACATGTGAATATCCTAATGTGGGCTCTCCCATGCATTGCCATGTTTTCTTTGGTAATACATTAACTTCAGATCTTAGATCTAGTATGATATCTCCCATATTGAAATCTTCAATGTTGGCATTCAGTCTAAACTCCCTACTTGTTCTTCTTGTGTGTAGGTGATTGACTATTTTTGGTTCTAGTTTTCCTTCCATCTCAATGCTACATTTTTCTAGTATGTTTTGCAATATTTTCACAGATGATGGATCACTTAATACCTTTATGCATGATTACAAAAATCCTTTGATTGTACTTACTTGTCCCATTGGTTGCATTTTGTTGGTATGATCCAATACTTGTGACATCTCATACTCCGGTGCTTCCTTTCTTTGCTGCGCAGTTGAAGTCGATGCCATGTCATCCTTTTGGAATTATTGTATGGCCTACTTAAATATTTCCTTCTCCATCTACGTGTCGAACTGTTTCCTTGGTTTGGTGTTCTTCTTCACCCACTAGTTTTGTACTGGTTCTTATCAGACTGCGTCGTTTCCAGTTTTAGCTCCTCCGCGAGTAACTATATTGATGTTCCGTCCTTCATCCCTTGCTTCAATTGAAATCCACTGAACATTCTGGTTCCTCTTGTCCTGGATCTTCACTAGTAGTGTTGGGCATTCTTCTGTATCATGGTCTGATGCGCAATAATACATACAAGTTGCTGGTGGAAGTGGACATTCCCTTACATAATGTCCCGGTTGTTGACAATTGTGACACACCACTAGTCCTCTACCTCGTCCTCCACCTCCTCTTGCTTGTCCTCCACCTATGTAGCCTGCTCTATCTCCTCCCGACGCATTATATTGAGGTGCCTGATTATACTACACGATATTGTACTGAGGTTGTTCTATGTTGTACTGTGGCTGCGCATTATTGTATGGTTTCTATGTAGTATTATATTGCTGTTGTGTAGTGTTGTATGGAGCTGGAACTAAATTAAATTGTGGTGTGGCTTGCCCCGTCATAATTTCTGCCTGCACTCTATAATCGTCTGATGTCCTTTTTCGCATCAATTCTATAGTTCTACAATCTTTTTCGTCGTGGCCCTCTGACTTGCAAAAGGTGCAGTATGAACCTTTTGGAACTATCTTGTATTTCTGCATTATCGGGTAGTGATAAGGGGACGTGATCCGGTTTCTTATAGACTTCACACTGTTGTACAACTGAGAGGGGGGGGGGGTGAATCAGTTGTAACATTGCTTAAAAAACTCTTTCCATATCACTCAATGACAATCACAATAATGCAGGGAAGTAAGCAATAGACCATTCAACATCATTCACACATATGAGATACACAGGGACATATATTTCCTGAGGAAACCCATAAAGGGTAAAAACCTCTTCTTCTTTATATGATAAGTAATCTGTACATTCTTTACATTATCATACATATGAGTTCCAACTCATAATGAGGCTACAACCTTTGTTTTGCAAGCTGCAACTTGCTGAGAGCACCAACTCTCTGTTTTCTCTAGCACCTACTAGAAGGAAGCACCAACTCCTTGGTTTCTCTAGCACTCACTAGAAGGAAGCACCAACTCCGCATTTGTTCCAGCACCAACCGGATGGAAGCACCAACTTCCAGTCACACAGGCACCAACCTGTATAATAGAGAACAACAGTTCTCCCTTGCACCACCCTGCCACCCTGGTTTCTCTGGCTGCAACCAGATGGAAGCTACAACTTCCTTTGTTCAAGAACCCCCTTGAACCTCCGAGGACAACAGTCCTCCCTAACACCTCCCTACCACCCTGAAATGTAAATCTTTGCTATTAATATTTATTACAACGATATAAAGTTCTTCAATGGCTTACCAGTCTCATCACTGTTCTGCTAGATTGCGCTACTCTGTCTGGATCAATGTCTTCTGCACCCTCCTTGCACTCTTTGTTCTTTTTCCTTTTATGCTCTCTGCGCCATGTCCCTTCAATGCACCATTCCCCTTCTATGCATTTTTGTTGTTGCACTCTGCCTCCTTCTTCACACCTCAATCACTCACCACAACAACAACCCCTCTCTTCTATTTTCTGCATACTTATAGTCTCTGTGCAAATTGTGCATGCTATCTCTCCATGCTTCTGCATGCTCTCTCCATGTCGAGTGCTCTTCCTGATCATAATTGCCACTCTTCAGCTTCTCTGGCAGTTAGATCCATGTGTCCATCGTCACTGGGTGTTAAGCCGAGATTCCTTAGCCTATCTGGCAGTTGAGACTCTTTGTCTTCTCTGTCAAAGTCGAGATAATCCTCTCTGTTGCAGTTACAGGTTTCAACACTCTTCCATCTGTCAATCACCTCTAAGAATAATCTTCATTCCACTGGAAGATGCCTCGAGCCTCTTCATCTTCTCTGGTGATCACACTGAAGCCTATTTGATTCCTCTGGCAAAAGCCATCAGTCGTTTCTGGCAGTTACAATCTGAAGTGCAACAATAGCCCTCTGATCATACTTAAATTCACCTGGACCATTGGATTAGATCTGTAGGATCTTGTGTTTAATTCGCATTTTGGCATTTCAGGATTTTGGCATTCCTGTGGTAGAGTTTCTTGATGCTCCATGCCGCCGTCCCCGAAACTCCGAAATGGATCTTGGTTCTTCGAGCTCTTCTCTACAGCTCTTCGACGATGTGACCACCAGTGGTGACCAAGTCCTACACCAAAAAAGGTGTTTTCACATTTTGCATTTCAACATTTCGCATTTCGGAACTTCGAGACTCCTTTGATGAAGAGTCTCAACTCTTGACTCTTCCAACTCCTAGTATCCGAACCTCCGAAATGGAGTCGGATCAATGGTCCACACTCTTGATGATTCGATGGTCCAAATATCTTCGTGATTTCGCACATCGCGATTTCGACATTCTTGATGTGAGAGTTCTTGACAACTCCATCTCCTGGTCCGTGAAACTCCGAAATGGAGTCAGATCAACTTTTTGGCTTTTCGCACTTTGTAACTTCGGGATTCCTGTCATGAGAGTCGTTGACATCTCCAACTCCCAGTATCCGAACCTTCGGTATGGAGTCTTTGACATTTTGTGATTTCACATTTCGCGACTTCAGGTTTCACAAATTTGGGACTCCTGTGATGAAGAGTCTTGACTCTTGAATCCTCCAACTCCCGGTATCCGAAACTCGGAAATGGAGTCTTTGACATTTCACGATTTCACATTTCGCGACTTTGGGTTTCGTGACTTCGGGACTCCTGTGATGGAGAGTCTTGACTCTTGACTCCTCCAACTCCCGGTATCCGAAACTCCGAAATGGAGTCTTTAACATTTCACGATTTCGCATTTCGCGACTTTGGGTTTCATGACTTCAGGACTCTTGTGATGAAGAGTCTTTTCTCTTGACTCCTCCAACTCCTGGTATCTGAAACTCCAAAATTGAGTCTTTGATATTTCGCGATTTCGCATTTCGCGACTTCGGGTTTCACAACTTCAGATTTCCTGTGTTGAAGAGTCTCGACTCTTGACTTCTCAATCTCTCGATATTCAAAACTCCAAAATGGAGTTTACGCTTCTGATCATTCCATGCCATTATCCCTGCGCTGTTGATATTCCTTGCCTATCTGTTTGCCATCAAATGAACAGGCACACACTTGCACTCTGTGTGCACCTCTGCACTTTCTCTTCTGAGCTTACGTTGTCCCTATTTTTCCATCGCTGCATACTCTGATCTTGCCATCAATGACAAGCACACCTGCCTGTAAACATGCCAACAATCTCCCCCTTTGGCATTGATGGAAATCCTGAATGAGTGCGCTAAACTGTTTGGACCTCCAACTGTAGCATCTGGTCTGGACCACTCCTTTTCTCCCCCTTTGACATCAATGTCAAAGAAAACATGCTCCCCCTGAGTTGTTGCAGTAATTTTAGGAGGTATTATATATTCAATCAATACTAAACTCCCCCTAGTAGGATGGACTCTCTTAGGTGTGAGACGGGATGACACCCAGCTTCTATCGGAGATATTCAAATGGTGTCTTGGCTAGGGGTTTAGTAAAGATGTCTGCAATTTGTTCTGTGGTTGGAATATAATGGACCTTAACAACCTGATTGGTGACATGATCTCTTATAAAATGGTATTTTATGGGAATATGCTTGGTCTTGGAGTGGAGGATAGGATTCTTAGACACATTGATGGCACTAGTGTTATCACAATGAATTGGGATCGATGCTGCATATTTTATCTCCAAGTCTGCAAGTGTCTGAATCATCCATAATACCTGAGTGCAACAGGTAGCAAAAGCAATGTACTCTGCCTCTGTAGTTGATAAAGAAATGGAACTTTGCTTTTTACTAAGCCATGCTACTAATGAGTCTCCCAGGAAGAATGCTCCTCCACTGGTGCTTTTTCTCTCATCAACATAGTTTGCCCAATCTGCATCTGAATAAGCAATTAGCTGAAAATTTTGATTTCTGGGATACCACAGACCATAAGTCATTGTTTCTTTCAAATACTTGAATATCCTTTTGACAGCTAGTAAATGACTCTGTTTAGGTGCAGATTGATATCTTCCTACCATTCCAACAACATGCATTATGTCTAGGCGAGATGCTGTGATGTACAACAGGCTGCCTATCATTGACCTATATGACCTCTGATCAACATCAGGTGAGTCATCATCCTTGCTTAATTTGCATCCAGTAACCATAGGTGTGCCCACAGGTTTAGAATCTTCCATTTGAAACCTTTTCAACATTTTTCTTAGATATTTTTCTTGAGAAATGAACATCCCTTCAGACCTTTGAGTAATTTGCAGACCAAGAAAAAATGACAGTTCACCTATCATAGACATTTCAAACTTAGACTCCATGGCAGAAGCAAACCATTTTACCAAAGAATCCTTATTACATTCGAAGATGATGTCATCTACATAGACCAACACAATGAGCAAATCATCACCCTCTGTTTTGATATATAGATTATTGTCAACTATTCCTCTCTTGAACTCTTTGTCTTTGAGATACGTATCTAGTCTGTGATACCATGCACGAGGAGCTTGTTTTAACCCATATGTATATTTCTTCATCTTGCATACTAAGTCAAGGTTATCAGTTAGTTTGAAACTCTCTCGCTGTTCCATATAGACTTCTTCATTTAAATCTCCATTTAGAAAAGCTGTCTTGACATCCATTTGATAGACTTTAAACCTTTTATGACAAGAATAGGCAAGAAATATTTTGATAGCTTCTAACCTTGCTACAGGCGCAAATGTTTCATCAAAATCCAGTCCTTCTATTTGAGCATAGCCTTTACAAACCAATCTTGCTTTGTTCCTGACAACTTGTCCCTGCTCATTCAACTTATTCTTAAAGATCCATTTGGAACCAATGATATTTTTACCTTC
>ML776808.1:2067113-2078338 GCA_009831015.1 Picea engelmannii
CAATGTTCTTCTCATTCATCATTGACCTGGCCATTTGCTGCACTGTTCTGTTTTGCCTCTCCACTACTCCATTTTGTTGTGGAGTTCTTGGGATTGTGTATTCTCTCTTGATCCCATGCTTATCATAGAATTCCTTGAAATCATTTGACATAAATTCTCCTCCTCTGTTTGATCTTACTGCCTTTAACCTCTTGCCTGTTTGATTCTCAGTTAAAGCCTTAAATATTTTAAACTTTTCAAATGCTTCATCTTTTTCCTTGAGAAAGGCAACCCAAGTAAGTCTGGAGTAATCATCAATAATCAACATGAAGTAGTTTTCTCTCCCTGTGCCTTCCTGTCTTGATGGTCCACATAAATCCATATGAACTAGTTGGAGTGGTTTCCTTATTGAAGTAAAGCTCTTGGCCTTAAACGATGTCCTGGTTAGCTTTCCTACTTGGTAGGGTTTACACACAGAATCTTGGGGTTTTGATATTCTTGGAAGATCTTTTACTGCCTCAAGATTTTTGAGCTTGATTAAGTGGTCAAATTTTAGATGTCCAAGTCTCCTATGCCATAACCAGATTTCATCATGTTTTCTTAGATGACACTCTTCTCTATCTTCTTTCAGCACATATACATTATTTTCTGTCCATATGCCTTTGGCTACCACTTGTCCCGAGTTTGCAGACTCTATCTTGCAGTCCTTGGACGTGAATACCACTTCGCATCCTCTGTCACACATTTGATTTACACTGACTAGATTGTGTTTCGGCCCATCTACAAGCAGAACATCTTAGGATTTTCCTTTTCCATTACTTAAACTCACCATCCATTTACCCTTTATTTTACCTGGAGCATTATTTCCAAAGGTTACATTTCCTAATTTTCTTTCACTTAGAGATAGAAACTTACCTTTGTCTCCCATCATATGTTTGGATCATCCACTATCTATATACCAAGGTTTCATTTGTCTTTGAGATGACAATACTAATCCGCACTTGTCACTTTCTTTCTTCTTCCAAACATTGACATTTTTAGCAGGGGAATTCAAATTTGGTTCATAGTTCCTTAAGCGACAGTCAATAGATTTATGTCCATAGTTATGACAGGTGTAACATTCTGGTTCATTGAATAAAGGATCATAATGATTGTTATGCTTAACCTGTGTCCTTTTCCCATCCATCAAGTGATTTGTAGTCTGTGGTGGTTTGTTACTTGGTTGTCTCATTCTTTGTTGTGGTAGATATCTATACCTTGAATGTATTGATTGCTCATAATTCAATTTTAAAGAACAATTTACAACTTTATGACCAAAGTTAGAACAAAAGAAACAATATCCGTAGAAAAAATGTTGGTACCTGGAAAATGGTTGTTTTCTTAGAACATGTCGATTTCTTCCATGTCGATGATTTCCTTGAGTAGGGAGTGCATTATTTATTTGTTCTATAGATTCAGTCCGAACACCTTTTTCTTTACTCCTCTTGGGCAACTGATTGTCTTCCTTTGTTTCTGCAGGTTTGTTGTACTCATTGGTTGTAGATTTGACAAACTTGATGGATTCTTTGTTTCTTGGTTGACCACTACTTGATCCCTCTTCATAACCAAAACCAGTTTTCAGCTTTGGATTCCTTTGCTAATTCAGAATGGTGGCTAATCCTTCTGAGGCTTTGATACTTGACAGATTCTGATGATACAAGGCTTGAAACTTCTCCAACTCTTTCCTAGTTTTCACTACTTCTTCTTCTAGAGCTTTACATCTTGCCTTCCTTTCTGATATCTGTTGTTTCAGAATGTCCTCGATTTTCTTTGCCTCTTCTAATTCTAATTTTAGGAGGGAGAAGTCTTCATCAGGTTGTTTACTGTCTTTCACGAACTGTATCAGCAATTGTTTTTTCTTTTTGTTCTTAATTCCGAGTCTATCAATCTCTTCCAGTGCACTGATCAGTTCTGCTTCCATATCAACCACAACTTCTTCTTCATTAGCCTCACTTCCTATGCTTTTATTATCACAATCCTCTTTGGCCATAAGAATGAAGTCATTTAGTTTATCTTCAATAGAGGAGTCATTGTCTTCATCATTTGAAGGATCATCATTATTGTTTACACAAAGACTTTTCTTATTAAAATTATTCTCTTTAAAGAAATTTCTATGTTTGTGCTTCTCCTCATCATCACATGTCTGATCCTTTCCTTTGTGAGGACATTTATTTGCAAAATGACCTATCTTACCACAGTTGAAACATTTGAAAGGAAGTTTAACTTTGTATTTTCCTGATCCCTTCTTCAGTCTCTTCACAAATTTTGCTTCAATTTCATCAGGCTCAGAATCCTCATTCTTGTCCTCTTTAAATGATGCTTCTCTAGAGGTGGGTTTATCTTTAACTATTCTCATTTCATATGTAGTCAATGTTACTAGAAGTTGATCAAACTCTAAGGTTTTTAGATCATTAAGTTCTTCTATAGCAGAAACCTTCGGGTTGAACCTATCTGGTAGAGATCTCAAATTTTTTTGAACTAAAGATGGTTCCTCAATTTTTTCATCAAGTGCCTTCATTACATTTACCAGTTCTTCAACTCTCAGAAAGTATTTTCCAATAGTTTCATCTTCTTTCATCTTTAGCTGTTCAAACTGTACTCTGTAAATTTGAAGCTTGGTGTCCTTTACCTTCTCATTACCTTCATAACTGCTAATGAGTTTGTCCCACATTTCTTTGGCAGTTCCTAGGTGCATAAATTTTATGAATTCTTCTTCTGCAAGCCCACTCAAGATAGCATTCATAGCCTTAGCGTTGAAGCTAAATTCTAGCTTGTCATCCTTATTAGCTAATACAACTGGCTTTACACAACCAATATCTACCACATCCTAGACATCTGCACCTAAATCCATTATGTAAGTTCTCATTCTAACTTTCCATTGAACAGAGGGGCCTTATTGGTTGAATTTTCTTCATGGCTTGACATGTTTAAGCTCTAGGATCTACCCTTAGATAAAAGGGGCCGACTCTGATACCAATTGTTGTACAACTGAGAGGGGGGGGTGAATCAGTTGTAACCTTGCTTAAAAAATAATACTTATTTTAAAACTCTTTCCAGATCACTCAATGACAATCACAATAATGCAGAGAAGTAAGCAATAGACCATTCAACATCATTCACACATATGAGATACACAGGAACAGATATTTCCTGAGGAAACCCACAAAGGGTAAAAACCTCTTCTTCTTTATATGATAAGTAATCTGTACATTCTTTACATTATCATACATATGAGTTCCAACTCATAATGAGGCTACAACCTTTGTTTTGCAAGCTGCAACTTGCTGAGAGCACCAACTCTCTGTTTTATCTAGCACCTACTAGAAGGAAGCACCAACTCCCTGGTTTCTCTAGCACTCACTAGAAGGAAGCACCAACTCCCTATTTGTTCCAGCACCAATTGGATGGAAGCACCAACTTCCAGTCACACAGGCACCAACCTGTATAACAAAGAACAACAGTTCTCCCTTGCACCACCCTGCCACCCTGGTTTCTCTGGCTGCAACCAGATGGAAGCTACAACTCCCTTTGTTCAAGCACCCCCTTGAACCTCTGAGGACAACAGTCCTCCCTAACACCTCCCTACCACCCTGAAATGTAAATATTTTCTATTAAGAATTATTACAGTGATATAAGGTTCTTCAATGGCTTACCGGTCTCATCACTATTCTGCTACACTGCACTGCTCTGTCTGCATCAGTGTCTTCTACACCCTCCTTGTGCTTTTTGTTCTTTTTCCTTTTATGCTCTCTGCACCATGTCCCTTCAATGCACCATTCCCCTTCTGTGCATTTCTGCTGCTGCGCTCTGCCTCCTTCTTCACACCTCAATCACTCACCACAACAACAACCCCTCTCTTCTTTGTTCTGCATACTTATAGTCTCTGTGCAACTTGTGCATGCTATCTCTCCACGCTTCTACATGATCTCTCCATGTCGAGTGCTCTGCTTGATCATAATTGCCACTCTTCAGCTTCTCTAGCAGTTAGATCCATGTGTCCATCATCACTGGGTGTTAAGCCGAGATTCCTTAGCCTGTCTGGCAGTTGAGACTCTTCATCTTCTCTATCAAAGTCGAGATAATCCTCTCTGTTGCAATTACAGGCTTCAACACTCTTCCATCTGTCAATCACCTCTAAGAATAATATTCATTCCACTGGAAGATGCCTCAAGCCTCTTCATCTTCTCTGGCGATCACACTGAAGCCTGTTTGATTCCTCTGGAAAAATCCATCAGTCATTTCTGGTAGTTACAATCTGAAGTGCAACAATAGCCCTCCGATCATACTTAAATTCACCTACACCATTGGATTGGATTTGTAGGATCTTGCGTTTAATTCACATTTTGGCATTTCGGGATTTCGACATTCCTGTGGTAGAGTTTCTCGATGCTCCATGTCGCGGTCCCTGAAACTCCAAAATGGAGCTTGGTTCTTTGAGCTCTTCTCTACAGATCTTCGACAATGTGACCACCGACGGTGACCAAGTCCTACACCAAAAAAGGTGTTTTCACATTTCGCATTTCAGAACTTCGGGACTCCTTTGATGAAGAGTCTCAACTCTTGACTCTTCCAACTCCTGGTATTCGAACCTCCGAAATGGAGTTGGATCAATGGTCCACACTCTTGATGATTCGACAGTCCAGATCTCTTCGTGATTTCGCACATCGCGATTTCAACATTCTTGATGTGAGAGTTCTTGACAACTCCACCCCCCGGTCTGTGAAACTCCGAAATGGAGTGAGATCAACTTTTCAGCTTTTCGCACTTCGTAACTTCGAGATTCCTGTCGTGAGAGTCCTTAACATCTCCAACTTCTGGTATCCAAACCTCTGGTATGGAGTCTTTGATATTTCGCGATTTCTCATTTTGCGACTTTGGGTTTCGTGACTTCGGAACTCCTGTGATGAAGAGTCTTGACTCTTGAATCCTCCAACTCTCAGTATCCGAAAATCCGAAATGGAGTCTTTGAAATTTTGCGATTTCTCATTTCGCGACTCCTGTGATGGAGAGTCTTGACTCTTGACTCCTCCAACTCCCGGTATCTGAAACTCCGAAATGGAGTCTTTTACATTTCGCAATTTCACATCTCGTGATTTCGGGTTTCGCGACTTCGGGACTCCTGTGATGAAGAGTCTTGACTCTTGACTCCTCCAACTCATGGTATCCGAAACTCCGAAATGGAGTCTTTGATATTTCGCGACTTTGGGTTTCCTGTGTTGAAGAGTCTCGACTCTTGACTTCTCAATCTCCCGGTATCCGAAACTCTGAAATGGAGTTTACGCTTCTGATCATTCCATGCCATTATCCCTGCGCTGCTGATATTCCTTGCCTGTCTGTTTGCCATCAAATGAACAAGCACACTCTTGCACTCTGCGTGCACCTCTGCACTTTCTCTTCTGAGGTTACGTTGTCCCTGTTTTGCCATCGCTGCATACTTTGATCTTGCCATCAATGACAAGCACACCTACTTGTAAACATGCCAACACACACCATGGTCCTCCTGTGGGCAATGGGTTTTGCATTCCTGCTGCCATATACTGCGTGAATGTTGAACATTCGTTCTTGTGGTGTTCTTCCGTTCTTCATGTAGTGCACCAAACAACTTCCCGTTTATCCTTATTGTTATTCTGGTTGAGATGAAACGTTAAGTTCTTCAAAATCTCCTTCAGTTCTTCGATCATTGGGTTCATCTATTGATAATAGTTTTCTTCCAATTGCAAGGCTGCCTGCAAAGCCTCTGCCTACATCTGGAAATTTTGTTGTCGCAATGGATATTTTAAGTGTGGGAGCAGTGAATTGGCAAACAAGTGTCGATGTTGCATATTAGTCATGAGATATTTTAACTTTCCCTTCAATTGCTTGAATCTTTGGTCAATCTCCCATACAAATTCTGCTAGTTTTTGTTTGATTTCTATCATCTCATTCATGTATTTATCCTTTGAGCTCGGATTCTAGAACTCATTTATCAGTAACTTCTTAATGTCTATCAGTGTCCTTGTCATCCTAGGAGAACTATTTGCGTCTAGACTCATGTACAAGTCTAATGCGTGGTCTCTTAGCATAATCGCTAGCTGCACAAGTTTGGTATCTCCATTAGTGATTTGTTTTGCTTCATATATCTTTGCATAAATGAACAAGTGTTTCATAGGGTCTTCTGCTGCATCTCCTCGAAATTCTGGTAACCTGATGGTGGGATCGTGTCTTTCCATTCTGAATGCTCAACTACTACCTTTGCGCGGTGTAGATACTTGACTAGTGCTGCTTGAACTAGCTCCTCCAGTTGTTGTTCCTTGTGTGGATGTACTTTCTATTGTTTGACTTCTTCTGAACTTCGGTTGTCTAAACGGTGGTGTTCTCTTTGGTGTGTTAGTTGCACATGGGTTTATGGGTTCCACACTGACATTAATATGGATAGGATTGCTGCCTTTTCTTCCCGCTCTTGGACCTCTTGTCTTCCTCTCATATGTTGCGCGCAGGATTTCCTCAATCTTCTCCACAACCCAGAGATTCTCTACTTCTTCCTCATCACTCACCAAGCCTTCCCTTGCGGCTACGACTCTCTTCTTGGTATTCACCTTGTATTGGTAGGGTACTCCAATACGCGTCTTTCCAGCTGTCACCATGATCTGCTTGATCTGGTCATCACCCATCATGATTGGGTCGAAGGGTTCCTCCTTCTTTCTCTTATCCTTTCCTCCTTCCATTTCTCCTCTTTCTGTCAGTGCTTCCCCACTTCCCCCATGCACGTAGGGAGGTTTAGCTATCTAATTCCATTGTCATTAAACCTTTGTTATATAACAATATCTTAATAGAAGTATACAACGATCGAATGTACCTACCTCGGGGTCCTCGTAGGAATTCTTGCTTCGCTGCACTGTATGACTTCGTTGTGTCGACTACAAACTCTGTTATAAACCATGCCATAATACTGTCAAGCCAAAAATCTACTGCGCGGGTGAATTTGTTGTTCACCAGTTGTAATTGCTCAATCTGTACTGGGGTCCAATCTACCTGTCGAATCCGGTTCATTGCGTGGCTATCCTTCAACCTTAGTATCCAATCCTGCAATAGATGTGGAAAATCGCAGAAAAAGACTTCATGCAAATCAGTAAACACGTATTTCTCAAGATATTTGCGGGGTGTTAGTCTAGGGTTTCTATTGTCTTTTTGTGCAAACTGTATCTCTTTTGTTGTTAACCAACTTTCGATCTTTTCTTTTGTGGGATTCCACGGTCTCAACATTCCTTTCTAATGGCTCATTGCTTTCTTCTTTTCTTTACTCTTCTTTTGTTCGACCTATCTCATCTACTCAATCCTCTCCCGTTCCTACCAACGACAACGAAACCATTTGTTGGTTTTACTCTTCTATCTTGTCTGAGTTTATCAACCCAGAGTTCATGTCTGTTCGGGTTTCCAACAAAGCCTCTAAAAATATCGGCCCTCCTGGTAAACTAGAAGGCAACATAACTCACAGGATGCACTGTGCAGTCTCACTCGAGATAACTTTAATGGGTGGCTGTAAGACTCATGTGTTTACAGCCTAGGAGTGAGTGTGATATATGAGATCTATATATTGAACCATTATTATAACTTGTAAACACAATATATTGTCATTAATGAATAAGCAGGAAATGTAACAACTCATTCATTAAGCATAACGATAACTACTGAAGACAATAAATATATGCATGCATTCATCACACAAAACAAATGTTACCATGGTTCACCCCCTCTTGGGCTATGTCCACAAAGATTTGGCTCTCAGCTCTTTTATTATAGTATTTCTACATCTACATCGCCACACGCTTTACAATCCTTCACAGTTGGGTAATATCTCTATGAGGTGGACTAGATCACACCAGGATCCTTAACCCACGATCTAACCCTCTTTCGTCTTCTCTATCTCAACAACTTATACAAAATAGATCATACAACAAAATATCACATATCGCATCAACTCAAAATTAGCCAAAACTCGATAATACTCCGAACCCTTCTAAAACAACCCAAACCCCCTATGATATCTAAGTATCTATATTTATACGTTTTTTGGCTCTTCAGCCGTTACAATACATTACCAAAACCCTAACCCTACCGTCGTTAGGTCTTCCATGCATGCACGGGTGTTGTTCTTCCTTCTAGCTGTCACTTTCCTCGTGCATGCTTTCTTTCCCAAAATCGCCTTGCTTTTCCGCTTTGGCCTACCTCCAACACTACGTTTTAATAATAAAATGTGATGTCAGCTGCTAAGGGGACATGGAAAAAGATGGGGGATGGATTAATCCATACGAGGGGGGAGTGCTTAGGATAAAGGCCAAGAGGGGGTCCACAAGGGAATTACCCATGTATATTAATTCAACCATTTTTCCTAAATTTGTTATTGGTATATGAACCTTCCAATTTCTGATAGAGTGTTTCCAAATCCAATCATTGAATACATGTAAGAGGGTGTGTGTGAGTAGTCACATCCCATAGTTATTGGGAACATGGGGGTTGAGTACATTTGTCTTGGGGAAATGTGTGAGTCAATAAATGCAAGCCAAAGGAAGGAAATTCGTATGGGTGGGGACAACAATTTTACACAAGGAGTTTTTGTGCATGAGGAGTAAGTAGACAACAAAAAAGAGATCTTGGAGCTGGTGCATCAATGGAGGGAGAGATCTAGAGCATGATGGAGCATATTTGGAGTGTTTTGGAGATAAAGATTGAAGATCCAAGTTGTCAGGCCTGAAGAGAGAACTCTTGAGTGAGTTTCACTAAAACAACAAGTGTTTGTTGGTAGTTTTCGTGGAAGTAAGTTCCCTTACATTACATTACATTTCAGATTGCATTACATTTCGGATCGCAAAAGAAAGAAGAAGGGGAAAAGAGGATACCATGGAAACAAAATACCATCATCACAAACATGAATGAACCCTAATAGGAGACCAAAACACTGATGAAAGAAATAAAAAAATGATGGGTCACAGTAGTGGTAAAAAAAACAAAAGAAGGAAACAATCGAATGAGGATCGAGGAGTCAAAAATTGATAGTTGAATAGAGATCAACCAATCATTAAAAAGAGCTATTCAATTGAAAGAAGATGAGTCAAGATAAGCTAGTTGAAGGGGAGTCAACTTGTCACATTAGTAGTTGATGTTGACAATGTGGGATGCACTTAATGCATGACTTCAATGAACCCCACTGTTGAAATTACCACCACATGAGATACTAGAGCATAAGTGCGAGGGTTTTTTCTTTAAATACATAGGAAGGTAGTAAAATCACAAATATTGAAGTTACATAGCAAATTAGAGCAAAAAAAGAAAGAGTAGAGCGCGATCAAGAAGGATTCAACAAATCTTTTGCAATTGACCTATCTAAAGAGATGGTGCCAAAATGAAGGGAGCAATACCATCTGTAACCAAATTTAAGATCACTAAACTTAGGACTAATAACAAGAAGGATAAACAACTCATGACTGAGTTAGAAGGTAGAATGGATTGAATCCAACATGCCAAAATGAATGAAATTGATTGGGATAAGAATTGGAAAAATTTCAAGAAGTGGGAAATAGTTGAAGCATCATGGAGGGACAAAACCCTCATGTTGGAAAACATAAAGATTTGATTGTATTTAAGTTCCCTGAACGTGGAAAAAATTGAAGGATTGAAGGAGGGAGCAACAAAGTTTATCATCAATCTATACCATGATGTGAAGATCTGGTTGGATAAGTTGATTGAGATCACAACAAAGAACATTTGACCAACTAATTATAGGACTACCAAGCAAGTGTTACTAAGGCAACTAACTTGATCAATTGAATCGATAAATTCACCGGAGGTAGAATAGGAAATAACTCAAAGGGATTAGTGATTATTCAAGTTAAGAGTGAGCATGTTAAGTGGACTTTCATAATAGTTTCACTTTGTCTGATTAACGCAGGTTAGGAATCTGATGTTGTACTAAGTATGTTGGAGGAAATTAGGCATATTGTTGAAGAGGGGACAATTTACAATTGGTTTGAGCATGTCACAAATATATTTAAGGGTGAATTACAAAGAATGACAAGAAAACAATAAAGCAACTAGGTACCCATTGCTTTTCATTTGGATTGCCATGTCAAGGGTTTTCCTAGTTAATGTTACATCACCCATTGTTTCGACTATGTGAAAATTCCAATGTTTTGTAACAAGATGGAAGGGGAAACCTAATGACCTAACACCCTAGAACATGTTTTTAGAATGAGTGAAGGTCATGAAATTAACCTACAATAAACATCGTGTACCACCAAACATCTAAAGGAACTTACCACCAAACATAAACATACAACTATGCCTCAACTGCACAAAGCTTTGGTATGTTGAAGGAGTGGGAGGTGAGCCCAAGGAGATTGATTATTATCCAAGAGTCGAGTATGTTTTCATAGAAAAAATAAGACATTCAAACACTATCTACTCAATTCTAGAAGCAACAAAGGGAGCACCAAAAACATCATTTACACCTCTTAACTATAGTGAGTGGGAAGAAGAAAATGAAGTAGAATTATATACCATCCCATTTATTGCAGGTGTGGTGGATGAAGAAAAATTGTTGGTGAAGAAAGCTAAGAGTATTACCAAAGGTGACATAATGCAAATAGAGGCCAACAAGTATAGCCATTGATAGAGGATGACCTAGAGGCCCTGCTTCAAGGAAACGACAAGGTCAACTTTGAGTAACCTAGATTAAATAAGAGGTTAGAAGAAATAACTAAGAAAATGTTGACTATTGAAGAAGATGGAAAAGGAAAAATAATAAAGGAGAAAGCAAGGAAAAGGAAATGGGTGTTAGAATCAAGTGTGGGATGGGAGTATGTGGAAGCAAGTGAAAAGGAGAAATCCATCTTAGTTGGTGCATTAAAGAGTAAAATAATAATTGAGAAATAATTTCATGTTGAGATGGAGCAACTATGCTAGAAGAAAGAGGAAGCATCTCAATCAAAAAAGAAGAAGAAGATAGAAGGGCCTAAAATCACCATAGAGCCCCCAAAGCCAATAGATCCGACAGGGGAAGTGTAGGATCAAAGATGACGAATGACCCAATAGAATTGAAAAAGGATCCAAGCCTAACTACATCAACCCCAATAGTACAAGAAATCTCATTTGGAGAACAAAATAAAGATGAGTCTCAACACCATAGGGAGGAGCACGACAATGAGTAAAACAAGCAACAATAGAACCCTCAA
>ML776808.1:2078423-2091697 GCA_009831015.1 Picea engelmannii
AGGAACACATACACAATAACAGTCAACTCACTAGCATACAGACCATGTGGAACAAAGTACCAAAAAAGTAACATAAGTAGAACAATCAATCGTTGGGAACAAGGACAAGAAATCAAGGGAAGAAAAAGTGAAAAAGGTTAAGTTGAAAATAATTTTACTACATACAAACTAAAGGGGGAGAAACAAGGAAGGGATACAATAACCTTTGAACCATAAGATGCATCATACTATGAAATCCAAGACTTGTACAAACTTGTGATCAAAGAAAGGAATAAGAGGCTAAGCGACTTAGCAAAGAAGCTAAATAAAATGAAGGAGAAAAGAGGATCTTGCATAGAAAATTTGTATGAAAGTGAATTAGGAGTAACACTATTCGACCCACCTAGGGATCCAATCAACTATTTAAAATTTTGGTCACTAATTTTCTTCAATGACAATAGAACCTCATTACCAAGACCAATAGTTAAGGGCTAATCAGATGGGCACAATTATGGGAAATAAAGATTAAAAGTTTGCAAGAATTAAGAATTGATTGCAAGATACAGTAACCATGACTATGTCTATTAACATCGTTCTCACTAATTGGCCATTTTACTATGCCAATTTGTGCAACCGATTGAAAGTAACACAAACATTAATAATAGAGTTGGATACTTAACAACATGTTGCATTAAACCCAAGAAGTTGGGACACTTTAGGCAACCAACTTAAATAAGAAAGAAAGATAGAGGTAGAATTTATGGTTCAAGAACTGGAGTGGTATTAGGAAGGGAAGAATGCACAATTGGAGGGGGGTAGAGCAACCCAAAATATTTGGGATATGTAGCAATAAGTATGCCAATGTATAAGAAATATAACCCTGATATTTTCTCAGTTCAGGAAACCACAATGTTGGAGAAGTTGGATAGTTTGTGTTATCACCCAAAATTTGTTTACCTAAACCAAATTACCACATATAGTATGAGTCCCACTCATTTTACCCATTTCACATCATTTTACACCATTATGACTTAAGAAAACACATTTCCAAAGGTCATAAAACCCCCTTTTGACCATTTTCTTATGAAATTATCCAAAAAAGAAAAATAATAAAATAAAATAAAATAAAGTGGTTATGAAAAAACCCTAAAGGTAATTGTTAAATTTGATACAGTCAAATAATGTTTTTTTATTATGACCATGTCAAGGGGTCAACTGCTATTTTTCTTATAAATACCAAGGGGTCACTCCATTTCCATATCCATCCATCCATAGTAAGTAAATGTTGTCGAATTTGCACTAGAATTCAAAAGCATTAGCTTCTTGATAACATTTCTAGAAACAACCATAGCTACTTACAATCACAAGGAAAGGAGATCAACCACACACACTTGAGAAATAAAAGAAACCTCTCAAGGAGGAGGTCATTGGAGTCCATCTTCTTCAACAATATCTTCCATAGGTGTATTGTTTTTCCTCCCAATGGGTAATGATGCATTCTTGTATTCTTTATAAGCTTGTTGTTCTAGTTTTTTTTTATTTGTTGCATTTGTTTACTTTTATTATGAATGCTATAGTATTGAGAATGAAAGATTCCATTTGAGTTAGGGTTTCTAATTCTATTTTTTCATTACTTTGTTATATAACACAACCACTAGATCTAGAGATTTTTCTAACCCTTGTTGTAGATTTCTAACAACATATTGACGACTCCACTGGGGATTTGAGCCATCTCTTGATCCCTAGTTGTGGGCGTGTGTTCAAACCCCATAACCTCTCTTTTCCATTTCATTTTTGTGAGTTTTTTGTATGTTTTTTTTGGCTATTAATTTTTGGATTGTTCCTATAGAAAAAAGGTGTTTGAAAACCTTTAGATTTATCTCAATGACTAGCTCAAAGCTATCAAGAGACCTACAAGTGGCAACACACTTTTTGGGGTCAACAACTATGTTGACCAATGCAATTTTTGGCCTCTTATCTGCATTGACTAATGCACTTTCAAGGAAAATATTTGCAAGGGCCAACACGCTTTTCCAGTTAAGTTTCGACATTAGGTCCAAACCTTCATTTTCTTAGTTTATAGGGTTTTGTTCCATATTTCTAAGTGTTTTTTAGGACAAGTAGTTGTCTTTTTGAATGCTTGTGTTGTAGCTTAAGTATTTTCTTTAAGAACATAATAGGATTAAGAATATTTTATTACATAGATCTTGGATGAAGAAAAACATACATTCTTGTGTAGTATTTGTCCTTTTGTTGAGCTTGTGTAAGGAGCCAATGCCTATTTTTTTTTACATATGTTTTTGCTTTCTTTTTTCAGCTGTAGATTAGTTTTATTTGTTATTTGAATTAGCCATTTATTTCAGATTAGAAAACCCTGAGTGTGAAAAAAAAAGAGTTTTATAAATCCCTTAGTATTTTACTTGCATTTGGAAGTTTTTTATTTTTTTAATTATTTGCTTGGGAAGCCCTAGATTAAAGTAGTATGTTTTTATGGTTGAAATCTAAATTTGCAAGTTCATTTCTATTTTGGAATCTTATTTAGATAAGGAAAAGGTTCATTCACTTAAGTATTTATTTTAATTAGTTACTTTATCAATAAATTTAGATTTAATTTATTTATATTCTGATTTATTTTCTAAGCAAATTCATTTTGAATTAGTACACACCACATTTACACACATTCCACACCTTAAGTATATGCTTGGTTCATGCTACCAAGATCGACTTAATAATCAACCAATTAATCTAACACATCTATGCCCACTTAGGCCCAGAAAGAATATTATAGTTAGGTTTGGACTTTGAGGACATGCATCTAAATAATTCCCCTCAATCATTTCACATTGAAACATAGAAGTTGACTATTAGGGTACTTTCAAAATCCTTTCTATCACACATGGTCATAACTTGTTTGGTTACGAGCATGATCTTTGGAGTGGATAATGCCAAGTTCGGGACTGAATGTGTGATTGAGACTCCTTTCTCTTTCACTATTGAGTATCCCCCAACCGTTATATTTCAAATTGAAGGCAAGGAAACATGTTACATGTATTTGTGAAGAGGTAGATTAGTGGCCATTCTACTAGGTACTCGTATCTAGGTGGATCTCATAAGAGGGGGGACACCTAAGACATATTTCTCCTGGCCATTTGGATTTCATCACCTAGTGTCTCCTAGTTGTAACTGTCTCTTTTATGTCTCTGCTCATCCACACAGGGACCTTACTACCCTTGTTGTTGGTTGATTATAAGGCCCGTATCCATAGTCTAGGATTTGTTTGAGCACATCTATTTTTTCTAATATGCTAGGGTCTCTTATCTTTATAGGGTAGATATACTTGAATTAGACTATCTTTATTTTGATTCAAACAAACTTATACCCACTTTTTGCACCACATGAGCATGTAGTGAGTATTGTTTGATCATTATTATTTAGTTAGTTCATTGCTTTACTTCTGTTAGCCTTTGATTAAATTCTTGCATCTTAGGGTGATATTTTCATCTAGATACCATATCTCCCCCTAGGAGGTAGTGTCATAGACTACGAGACCTTCAAACTTTGTTCTTTTTAGGATACATTATCTCCCTTGCTCGATGAGTTCCGCTCCCTCTCTTATCTTCAAGTTCCAACGCTTCATATTCAAGAAGTTCTTATAAATCCTCATCTTCCTTCCCATAGAGAGGTGTTGCTTCATCTAGTTTGGGAATAAGGCAACCAGTAATAAAGTCCCTACTAGTAATGCCCTAATCAGATACAAAGCAACCAGTAATAAATGATCCCTATGTAACCAGGCATAGGTGATGTGTACTATGTATGATGTTTTTTTTTGGGTGAAATTAAAATACTTAAAGGCAGATGCATAGGTGATGTGTACCATGTATGATGTTTTTTGTGAAAGAAATGCACAATGCTTTTTCTACGATGATAGCATATATACTTTCGAATCACCGAAATATATCCTACAATATATATATCACTTGCCACAACATTGAATGTTACTTAACAGATTGTATACTACTCCCCATCAAAATAAATAAAAATAAAAATACTTAAATGCAAATCCACAAATGATATTTACCAGGCACGATGCTTATATGGTGGAACTTGGGAGAGATGCCCAATCAAAATCAATCAAAATTAAAACGCACATGCACATGTGTACCACTCCAGTGGAAGAGAGGCGAACAATATCCAGCCTGCTGCAGAGTCTTTAAGACTCTGTCAGCAGGATGCCCATACATGATGCCATGGTGCATGACCATCACGCCGCCACCCTAGAAGACCGTGCTCAGTTCAGATACCTCAGCGAGTCAGCCCCATCTCCGGGAGAGTCATTTTCGTTCCGTTTCCGTTGTCTTCTACATCAAGAAGTCCATGGCCAACTCCGTTTCCCAATGTAGCTGCATTCAATTGCACGATCAAGATATGGTGTTGAAATGAGCGCCGATAGACATACATTCATGGTCGATTGGTAGATTTAAATTTGAATTCACGCTCTCTCATGATCAATTTGAGCGCGCCCACCATTGTTGAAACTTTCAGCAGTAAGCACCATTCTGTTTATTCAAATCCATTCATTTGAATTGGAGCAAGAGTCTCACGCCATTTCATTATTCTAGTTTTGAATCCTGAGAATGACTATTGTTTGAATTTGGGAATCATAGTGGGATCGAACTATTGGACATCTTACATGTTACAAATCCATTTTTCAATCGTTTTCAGTGAGGCCCCGCTCTCATGGTAAAGAACTGATTGTGTTGAAAGCCATTCCTCCTTTTGGATTTCTTCATGTTGTTACTATAGCTAAAAAAATGTAATGCATTTAGATTTATTTGCTTCCAATATTATGTTTTGTTTTTCTAATGGGTGACATCTGCTTTGGGTTTGGGTGTACAGGTGATCACAAGTTCACTAAAAAAAATGCAATGCATTTAGATTTATTTGCTTCTAATATTATGTTTTTTTTTCTAATGGGTGAGATCTGGTTTGGGTTTGGCTGTACAAGCGTTCATTGATGTGGTTATAAAGTATTCCAAATTAAAAAACACATGTTTCTTTGTGGACATTGATTTCATGATTCAATTCGAGATTTTATTTGTTCATCAAGATAATGTGCAACGCAGCTGAGAGATCACTCAAGGAAAGAGGAGTGTACATTCAGCCATGGAGAAAATATTGTTAAGCGTTTTTAAATTAAAGAATATTTGCTTGTTTCATTTTGAAATTTTGTTTTCTAATTGTTTCAAATAGATGCGTCTATTTTTCAGAATATGGAGTTTGCCAAAAACTATGTGAATTTCTGTTTTCTAATTACTGCAAATAGGTGCGTCCATTTTTCAGAATATGGAATTTGTTTTGTTTTCTATTTGCTTCGTCCATTTTTCAGAATATGATGGAGTTGTCCATAATTAAATGTGAAGTTATAAACTTCCAAAAATTCTATGAGAGACTTGAAGTTTTTTTATTTCTGTTTAAATATTTAAACATATCTTTCTGTATCATTTAAATTGGAAATAAACTTCAAATTTATTAACTAGATTCCACATATATTTATAAAAGGAAATATTTATTTATTAAAATAATTTTAAGAAATAAAGTTTTCAAGGATCTTTTTGATGTATTTTTATATTTAATTAATGGGTTGATAAATTTTTATTTATTTTTTAATTGTGTATTTGATAATAATGATGATAAAGATGGATGTTATTATTTATAAATATCAATTTTATTGAAGTTTTAAAAAATATAAAAATTAATATGTTTGATTTAATGATTTCATAATGGAATAAATTTCAAATTTTTATTTTTATTTTTGATAATTTTTTAAAAATTGAAAAGTTTTTTTTTTTTTTTAATGAATTAATAAATTATTATTATTATAAATATTTTAAAATTAAAATTTAACGTAAATATAAATCATATATTTTAATATAATTAAATTATAATTTATTATTATACTTTATTTTATTATCTTTTATGATTAAATATGATTTATTATACAATCATTTATTTAATTGTGGTTATTAAAAAAATTGTTTATTTTAAAAGACTAAACTTAATATAAAATTAGGATAGTTTATTTTATAGTTTTGTTAAAAAATGCTAATATAATAAATTATATATATGTTTTTAATTTAATCCATTTTAACTAATTATATATCATTTTTATTAAACTATAAATACATGAAAAATAATAATAATAATAATAATAATAATTTTTTATTTTTATGGTTACTACCAAACTTTAAAAATATTTCCAATAAATTTTATTGTTTGAATTTTTTTTTTAAATAATAAAGTGTTACTTATAATTAAGTTTGAATAAAAAATATTATTTTATTATTATATATTTTTTTAATTATATTTATGATAAGATAATACTTTTCAAATTATATATATATATATATATATATATATATATATATATTAGTGTATTAATATATAATGTTTTTAAATTATATTTATGATAAGATAATACTATAGTTTTCAAATTATATTTACATTTTTTTTTAATAGTGTATTAATATATACATTATAAAAAATATCTTGTTACAATAATAAGATACAATTATCTCATTTAACATGTTAACTCTTTTACTTTTATTTTTTAATAAAAATAAAAATTATATTAAACTTAAATATGTTAAAAATTATATTGATCTAAAATAATAATATTAATTTAATTTTAAGGTAAGGACCAAGTCCCAAATCAAATTGTTGTATGAGATCCCTTGTTTGTAGGAGAAGGGTCCTGTGAAAATTGGTGTATGAGACCCCCTTCTTTGTGAGACAAGGGACCCCCTTCGCATATTGATTTGACTGCAAAAGTTTACATAGTGTATATAAACTACCCTACCCCTCTTGTGGATTTGAACCTATGGTCTCTAAGGACAATTTTTTTTTTAATTTTCTATTTAGAATTGTATTAACAAAAAATGCAGTGGCTTATCCTTGGGGGCAGCTCAATTTGCAAGTGTCGTGATATGAACTGCTATGTTCGATTAGGTTATGAGTTCAAATTGGTCTGATTTACCCATGCTTGTGAAAGGGGAATATGTATGGTACCTAGAGGTTATAGTGGTAGCAGTCAGAATTGACCACGTGTCACGCGAGTACAAGACCGATCCAGTTGTCGATTCTGCCAGTGATTAAAAAAAAAATTGTGGTGGCTTCTACTCCATATAATAAATAGAAAAACTACCGAAATTCTATTGCCATGACTTATGAACATAGATTCAAAATCCACTCGTCTATTTTTCTAGATATGCAAGAAAAATGCATTCCATGATCCTTTACATGAATATATCCAGACAAATGGTTGGCATAATAATTGACAAAAGAAAAACATGGCTATGTTGGATTTAGAGTTTGACTTCTTGTCACCATTGGTTGCGTTGTTGGTTGAGTTTACTTATTCTTCACTAGTCGTGTCCAAACTTCTTTGATCGATGACGGTGTCATTGTTAATCCCGCCATACCCATATTCTCTTTATTTGGAGGTTTTTATTTCTTAAATGCCTCAGCTTTATCAATCTCGTCTTCCCAACTTCCCAATGGATGGGAGATGGGGTGAATCTGACTTTCTTTTCCCGAGTCAGGAAGCCGACCATTTCCCGAGTAGGAACGCCAATGGAATGGATAATTTGAATCCAATACTTTTGAATGAGGAACTGGATTTTCCTAATTCGAAGGAATCTCTTGAGTAGAAACACCAATGGAATGGGGATTCAAATCTTGTGTTGTGGAAGAATCACAACTGGATTTTCTAATTATTTGATGATCTACAAGGGAGCCTTCCCACTTGAATGAATTACGTTGGTGTTTCCTATCCTTAATGTTCCCTTTAGGATAGTGTGTTTCTATGTGCTATGTTTCAAAACATTCTCTACATCGTAGAGAGATTATTTCATAGTCCAACTTTTTCCTCTAGGAGTAGTTTTTTCTATTCAAAATAATTTTTGTTAAAAACCATTTGCTAAAGTCCATTTCTACACAAATTCGAGAATATGAATGAATGGTATGAAGTTCAATTTATTTTCTTACAAAATGGAATTTACCTAAAACAAATCCGATGGAATTAAGAGAGGGTTCACCCCAAAAATGCAAGGGTTGATTCTGGAGATGGACCCAAAGAAGAACTGAGGAAAGAGAAGCAGTTAAAAGGTTGAAACAAGGAGACCAAGGCATCATGCACAAACCTTTAAGTTTCTCCGTATATGCGGATATATGAATGTCGACCATTTTCGTATATGTGCATATACGGAAGTGGTCGGTTTCCTTATATGTGCATATATGGAAGTGGTCAACTTTCGTATATGTGTCGTATATGTACATATACGAAAGTTGACCACTTCTGTATATGCGCATATACGGAAGCTGACCACTTTCGTATATGTGCATATACAGAAGTGGTAAGATTTTGTATATGCGCATATACAAAAGTGGTCAACTTTCGTATATGTGCCTATACGAAAGCCGACCATTTTCGTATATGTGCTTATACTAAAGTGGTCGAATTTTGTATATGTGCATATACGAAAATGGTCGGATTTCGTATATGCGCATATATACGAAAATGGTTGGCTTCCGTATATGTGCATATAAGAAAATGGTTGGCTTCCGTATATGCGCATATATGAATGTGGTCGGCTTCCGTATATTCACATATACGAAAGCCGCCCATTTTCGTATATGCGCATATACAGAAGTGGTCAACTTTCGTATATGTGTCGTATATGCACATATACGAAAGTTGACCACATCTGTATATGTGCATATATGGAAGCTGACCACTTCCGTATATGTGCATATACGGAAGTGGTCAGCTTGCGTATATGTGTTGTATGTGTGCATATACGAAAGTTGACCACTTCTGTATATGTGCATATACGAAAGCCAACCATTTCCGCATATGCACATATACAGAAGCAGTCAGCTTCTGTAAATGCGCATATACGAAAATGGTCGTCTTCTGTATATGCACATATATGGAAGTGGTCGACTTCGATATATGCGCATATACAGAAGTGGCCCTTTTTCGTATATGTGCATATACGGAATCTGATCGCTTCCGTATATGTGCATAGACGTAAGCCGACCATTTTCATATATGTGCATATACAGAAGCAATCAACTTATGTATATGCGCATATACAGAAGCCGACCAATTCCTTATATGCGCATATACGGAAGCCGACCATTTTCGTATATGTGCATATACGAAAGCGGTCAGCTTTTGTATATGCACATATACATAAATGGTCGGCTCTGTATATACGGAAGTTGATCGCTTCTGTATATGCGTATATATGGAAGTTGACCACTTCCGTATATGCGGATATACGAAAGTTGACCAATTTCATATATGCTAATCCGTATAAGAGCTTCGGTAGTGGGATAATATGCTAATCCATTAGTTTCTAAGACTTTAACTTCTCTTCCTTTATCATTGAGTATTTTGTTAATCAACAATGCATCGCAAGGGCATTATCCCATTTCCCCCAAGAAAATAGATGCATTCATTCAGAACCCAGTGGAAATAGTTTACGTATATGTGCATATATGGAAGCCAACCGTTTCTATATATGTGCATATACAAAAATGGTTGGCTTCCATATATGGGAATATACGAAAGTTGACCACTTATGTATATGCACATATACAAAACTGGTCGACTTTCGTATATGTGCATATACGTAAACCGACCACATTTGTATATATTCATATATGCACGTGGTTGGCTTCTATATATGCGCATATATAGAAGTGGTCAGCTTCCGTATATGCGCATATATAGAAGTGGTCAACTTTCGTATATGTGCATAGAACATATACGAAAGTTGACTATACGGAAGTTGACCACTTCCGTATATGTGCATATACGGAAGTGGTCAACTTCTGTATGTGTGTATATATGACACATATACGAAATTTGACCACTTCCATATATGCGCATATACAGAAATGGTCGGCTTCCGTATATGCGCATATACGGAAGTGGTCAAATTCCATATATGCGCATATACGGAAGTTGACCACTTCCGTATATGTGCATATACGAAAGACGACCATTTTCGTATATGTGCATATACAAAAGCTGACAGCTTCCGTATATGCACATATACGAAAGTGGTCGGCTTATGTATATGCGCATATAGGGAAGTGGTCGGCTTCCGTATATGTGCATATACGAAAATGGTCGGCTTTCGTATATGCGCATATACAAAAATGGTCGGCTTTCGTATATGTGCATATATGGAAATGGTCGGCTTCCGTATATGTGCATATACGAAAACCGACCATTTTTGTATATGTTCATATATGGAAACTCACTAATTCCGTATATGCGCATATACGAAACTTGACCATTTCCGTATATGCGCATATACAGAAGTCGACCACTTCCCTATATGTGCATATACAAAAGCTGGCCACTTGCGTATATGCACATATACGGAAGCTGTGAACTTTCGTATACAGAAATGGTTGGCTTCTGTATATGCGCATATACATAAGTTGATCGCTTCCGTATATGCACATATACGAAAATGGTCGGCTTACGTATATGCACATATACAGAACTTGTCAACTTTCGTATATGCGCATATACGAAAGCGGGCCACTTCTCTATATGCGCATATATTGAAGTCGACCACTTCCGTATTTGCACGCTGGCTTCGATATATAGTCGGCTTACATCTATGTGCATATACGGAAGCGATCAGCTTTCGCATATGTGCATATACAGAAGTGATCATCTTTCGCATATGTGCATATACGGAAGCGATCAACTTCCGTATATGCACATATATGGAAGCCGACCATTTCCATATATGCGCATACACGAAAGCCGACCATTTCCGTATATGCGCATTTACAGAAGCTGACCGCTTCCGTATATGTGCATATATGGAAATGGTCGGCTTTCGTATATGCGCATATATGGAAGTGGTCAACTTTCGTATATGCACACATACGACACATATGGAAGCTGACCACTTCTGTATATGCACATATACAGAAGTGGTCAGCTTCCATATATGCGCATATACGGAAGTGGCCAGCTTCCATATATGTGCATATACGGAAGTGGTCAACTTCCATATATGTGCATATACGACACATATACGAAAGTTGACCACTTCCGTATATAAGATCCACTTATGTTTGGTGACCAAAGTTTGGATGTAAGAGCATTGTAAACATTTTTGGTAGAGAGAATGCTTGATCCATCTCCCCCGGTCCATCGAAGCATATTCGGCCTATCCTTCAACTGAATACCTGAATAAATCAAAGCTCTGCAATAAACACCTCATTTCGTCGCTTGATCGTCGGTGAGTCCCAGCTCTTCACTAGTCTTCCACTGATTCAAAACCACCCCCGATCTACCCACACATCCGCCTTGATAAAGGTAGTAGATATTCTGCTTCTTTAAAGTAGTGATGAGCTCGGACGAGAGTAATGAGTTTAAACCCAATCCCAGGATCTATTCCTCTCCAACATATACATAATGAACTGAACCTGGGCACCAACTCAACCAGTGTGTAATTATATCCAAAGATTTGACCAAATTTCTCCAAGTGTGTGAGGCGTTATGTGTCCTTTGTGTGGCACTTCTCAGCCAAGTTACCATCGAGCTAAAAGGGAGATACTTGTCCTTTATAACTTTATGCCAAATGTCATCCTTCATCAAAACCCGCCACAGGGTATTCGCCGCTAGTGATCTACTAAACAAATGTAAGTTCTTGACTCTCCAACCTCCAAAGGGCTTTGGTTTTGCAATGTTTTCCCACTTGCAAAGATGTATGCACTTCCTTGCCCCACTACCCAACCATAAGAAATTGAACATCAACTGCCTAATATTATTTAGGACAAAATTAGGTATAAAGGCCACTGACATCCAATAAACTGGCAACATCTCAAGAACTGACTTTAAAAGTACTAACCTCCCTCCTAATGTGAGCCAACGATGACCCCAGAGACCGATCCTTTTCTCAAACTTTGCGATAAGCCAATGCTAGTCTTTGACCCTATAATTTGCAGGCTTGAGATAAAAGTTGAGGTACCTAAAACCTGCAGATAAATCCACAAATTTGTAGGGGAAGATTTCCTTGAACAGGGCTAAGTCCTCCTGCTAGACCCCTAAAAAATGTAAAGTTGACTTGAGTGGGTTTATGATCAGGCCCGAAGCATGACAGAAGGTAGATAAAATGGAGTTGATATCCTTCCATTCTTGAACAGAAGCACTGGTCATAAAAATTACATCGTCCACAAAAATAAATTGAGAATCTTAATCATCCTGGAAACCTTGACACCCGTAAGCTTCCTTTCAGACTGAGCTTGCTTGAGGAGTAGACTAAGTCCTTCCCTCACTAGTACAAAGAGCAGTGAGGATAAGGGAAAACCCTGTTGTAAACCTCTTCCACTCTGGAAGAATGGCAAAACCTCTTCCACTCTGGAAGAATGGCATAGCCCCGCCATTAATCAAAACTGCAAAGGATGTTGAACTAACACAACTCATAATCCAATTTGTTGTCAAAAGTCCAAAACCCAGTTGGAGAAATATCATCCGTAGAAAATCCCAATTTACACAGTCGTAAGCCTTCTGTAAGTCAAGATTCAGTATAATGGTCGGCTTCCGTATATGTGCATATACGGAAATGGCCGGCTTCCGTATATGCACATATACGGAAATGGTCGACTTCTGTATATGCACATATATGAAAATGGTAGGATTTCATATATGCGCATATATGGAAATGGTCGGCTTTCATATATGCACATATACGGAAATGGTCGGCTTTCGTATATGCACATATATGGAAATGGTCAGCTTCCTTATATGCGCATATATGGAAGCCGACTATTTCTATATATGCACATATATGGAAATTGACCGCTTTCGTATATGCGCATATACAAAACCCGACCATTTTCGTATATGCGCAGATACAGAAGTCGACCACTTCCCTATATGCGCATATACAGAAGCTGACCACTTGCGTATATGTGCATATAAAGAAGCTGCCAGCTTTTGTATATGCGCATATACGAAAATGGTTAGCTTTCGTATATGCACATATACGAAAGTGGTCAAATTTTGTATATGTGCATATATGGAATTTGACCACTTCCGTATATGCGCATATACAGAAGTTGTCAACTTTTGTATATGCGCATATGCGGAAATGGTCGGCTTCCGTATATGCGCATATACGAAAGTGGTCAAATTCTGTAAATGTGATCTACCCCACTCACTCTATTCATCTTATCTCCACATTCCTCCCTCTCCCACT
>ML776808.1:2099059-2125097 GCA_009831015.1 Picea engelmannii
ATATTGTTCATTCTCAACTAAATATGACACATTAATCAAATATGCAGACATAATCTTTGGTGAATATTGTTTCTTCTCAACAAATAAAGTTTCACATTGAATCAAATATGCTAGCATAACATTCAATGAACATTTCTCTTTCTCAACAAATTAGGTCTCTTGCTTCATAGCTAAAACTTCTCAAATCATAATGGGCTTCTTTAAAATGGATTTGTTTTTTTCATGTTAATTTTAAAAATACTAGGTCATATTTATTATTATATACAAACAAATTATTATACAAAAACTGGTCCTCATAATGGAACATAGGAAGTAGGAAGAGGATTTGCCCAACCTATAACGAAGGCAAAGGAATCCATATTCCTAGGATTTGAGATTTTAAAGAAACTACCTAACCTATAATGATGACAAAGAAATCCATATTCTTAGGATTCAAAGCTCATAACTTTTCCTATTTTCACTCATAATACAATATAATAAACTCTTTTGCAATTATTTATTTAAAAACACACCAATTCAATAAATATAAAGTTAAGTCCAATGCACTCATGTCAATAAGCCAATGCAAGTTCTCCATGATTATCTCATAAAACAATTAAAAGGGTTATTTTATAATGTGAAATGTCAAATTTATTCCTTTCCTTTGGCTAAAAACTCTTGTTATCAAAGAAAACCAGCCCATGCCACTTCTCAATGTTTTTCTCATAAAATGATTAAAAAGGTTATTTTATAATATAAAAAAATTAAAAAAAAATCATTAATAAAAAACCAAAAGTATATGTTGTTTTCTTATTTTAATTAATTGTTCATTAGTTAAATAATACAGGGGTAGTTATCTTACTTATTTTATTTTCTTTAAACAACACATGTCATTAATGAAGATTCTCCATTAATCAAGATTTACACAATGACTATGATTCTAAAATAAAATTATTCTCGAAATAGAATCTCATGTAGAAATCGTGTGAGATTGGTGGTATCCATTATGAGTTAAATAGTGTGGGAGGATTTGGGTGTTTCTATAGATTTTACAAAGTTATAAACTTAATTCCAAGTTGAATTTAACTTGGTGTTTAAATTAATTGCAACATTATTTTGTGAAAAATATGAAGGGATTTAAAACTGTAACAAACATAAGATGATAATATCATAAGAACTATAATATAAAACACTAGTTGGAAAACTTTAATATTAGTTGATAATACAAAACACTACGTGGAAAACTGTAATATTAGTTGATAATACCCATCCCAATATTACTCAATATTAGGGAATATGTAATAAATCCAAACAGTGTGGCATTTATGTGCTATTACATGCCGAACAATCATCCACATTTTCTTTTATGGCTTTTGGTGGGTCTCCTTCAAAACTTACCCATAAATAATGTGCCTAATACACATCCACATTTGCTCAAATGGGGACCGAATCTTGGTGATGTTCCAGGGTCTACATTTGCTCAAATGTGGACCGAATCTTGGTGATGTTCCAGGGTTTAGGGTTGAGAAATTTTCAGTATTTTTAGATTTTTATATGGCATATGTTTAAGATGAACAATTTCCTATAATAAATTTAGCAAAAAAAATCAATCATAAAATTTTGAACACCGTTCACATTCCTAATCCCTCATTATATTTTCCTTGGAAATGCACCAGTTCGATCAGTGTGGTGTCGGAGATGGGAAAGAAAATGTGATTTTTGTATTGCTCCCTCCTCCCAGGCCTTTGTTATTCTTCCAGATATTTCAAAACAGGGAAATGAGTTAGCGAGTTGTGATGGGCCATAGATTGAACRCGATCGTGGATCAATGGAGTGTGAAAATCTACTTGACTACGAAAAATCTTGGAAACACCCCAGTTCATCGTTGATGYCGTTGGAATACCTGTGAGACCGATGCCCGGATTTTTTGTTGTTATAGTGGGATAAGGTAGCAATCAAAAGCACATGGATATWGTGATGACATTGTTACCATRGAGAAATAGAAGGGATAAGACTGAGAAAAKATGTTGGGATATGTCTGGGAACAAATGGGAAAACATGGGAACATAAGCCGTACTTGAACTCTATTGGTTGGAGAGYTGGTTGGAAAGTCAAACCCAAATTATGTTGATGTTATAAATTTTAGGGCTGAACATTGATGAGTTTTCCATAGTTTTGGAACATTTATATGMCAGATGTTTTCCCTGAACGTTTTCCTATTACAACTCCAATCATAAAAAAAWTTATTGCMAGATGTTTGAGCGAATTTTCCTACTATAACAGAGCACAAACTAATTCCCCGTYAACATGAATCTACGGTAGTTACAGAGTACAAGTAAATTCTTCAAAGATATGACAATATCATTTTTTAGAAACCGATCCCATATACACTAAAATTAAAGAAAACATTTGTACTATAACAGAGCCCAAACTAATTCCCCGTTAACATGAATCTATGGTAGTTACATAGTACAAGTAAATTCTTCAAAGATATGACAATATCATTTTTTAGAAACCGATCCCATATACACTAAAATGAAAGAAAACATTTGTACTATAACAGAGCACAAACTAATTCCCTGTTAACATGAATCTACGGTAGTTACAGAGTACAAGTAAATTCTTCAAAGATATGACAATATCATTTTTTAGAAACCGATCCCATATACACTAAAATGAAAGAAAACATCTGTACTCGTAGCAGAGAAAACTGTAACGAGGTCCATGGTTCGAAACCAATGCCTATTATTTGGCAGAGAAAATTGTACTTAAATCCATGGTTCGAAATCCAAAATCCATCAAATACCCCAAGATAGTTGAAGCTAATTCACATGCTTTTCTCTTCGTTATTTGAGAATGGCGTCGATGGTCTTTTTCTGATGATAAATCTTGACAGCCTTGGGGAGATAGACGAGGATGAGGAAGAAGAAGAAGTTGAATGAGAAGAACACAAGATTGGCCACCACCATAGCCTGACCAAAGCGGAGCCAAAGGACATGACGACTTGACTTAGATATCCAAATCCAATTCAAATCCAGATTCTTCTTTTAAGTTGAATGGAGTGTTCATTCCATGAAAAGTTGCAAGTTGCTTGATGACATCGTTTCATTTCCAAAAGAAAGAAATTCCATTGGTTGGATCATGTTCCATACTCCCATGTGACTGCTGGATCAACCAATTGTCTCGAAACACTTCCCCTTTCTAATGTAAGACATAGAACAGTTAGACCACTTTACCCTGTTGGGCTACGCAAACCAGGGTTCTTCCGGCTATGGAGCGAATCATGTGGAGAAATAAATGAACATTGTGGACCGAATGCAGGTCTTGAACCATCTGAAAGAAACCTGGAAGTTGCCACCAATTCAACAGTTTGGAGTTGATGAGTGAGTGAGGGGAGACGCGTGGACAGTTTGGATTCGGTGAGTGGGGAGACGTGTGGAGGAAGAAGATTTGTTAATGTTTAAAGGACAGATGGAAAATTTTGAATTGACATCGACAAACGAAGAAGGGAGGAGAGGAACCTCCCCTTAAAAAAACGCATCCGCGTCCAATCAAGAATTGCCACCTATTACATTGAATACTGTCGCCACCACCACTGAATCATCAAAGTCGTCGAATCAACCATTTCATGGTCAATTCGTTGGCTTATATCCCCTCTTACCCTGAAACGAAGAATCCATATCTAGCTGAAGCATGTATAGTTTTATTATTCAGAACTCATCGTTGAAAAACCAAACCCTCTGTGTGGTCGAACGTTGTGTGGAATTTTCATTAGGCAATGGCTTTAGTAGATCCGCAGAGGGTTGAATCAACCTACTCGTAATCTTTAGATTCATGTTTGAATCTCCTCAGACACGGGTATGTAACAAAATATTTAATGGTTGGAATAATCCTCTAGGGTTTTAACATTTTCTTGCATCTTTCGAGCTTCTGAATCCATGGAGATTGTCAGATAAAGGATTTTGGAATTGATATTACTATTCGTTTTTGAAAAAAAAAATCCGCCGACAACACAAGCTTATATGTGAAAATAATGAGGTTCTTTGGTTGATTTCCGTATAAGATATCATGAATTTTATGTAATCAGTGAGAACTCTGTGTGGACAAAGATTTATGACTTATCAACGATGTGTAGTAATTGAATTTGCTTAATGTTGTTACAAGTTTCTTAATTGCAACTTGCTTATATGTTTTCGTTGTTTATGCTGATGGGATCAATGCCCCATACTTATGTGGGTGACGAAAACTAGAACTCCCCCATTAGAAATATGTTTTTATATGATCATTACCATCTGCAACTCGAATGTGCAGAAGTAGATCTGATTGGTTATGTTGGTTTCAATTCTGTAGTTGATCGAGCATCGATGTAACATGTTAGAAAAGGTAAATGCGAGTACATGAGTAAAGCACATATCAAACTACTCTTCAACGTTCTATTGTTCCTTTATTTACACTTAATTTCCATGCAAATGACATATGGACAACAAATCCAATGCAAATTATAGATAAACAATGTTATAAGACATATGCTCTTCTTTGTTTCTTGACATTTTCTCAGTTTCAAAGTTTAAATGACAAATGGACAACAAATCCAATGCAAATTATAGATAAACAATGTTATAGGACATATGCTCTTCTTTGTTTCTTGACATTTTCTCAATTTCAAAGTTTAAATGACAGATGGACAACAAATCCAATGCAAATTATAGATAAACAATGTTATAGGACATATGCTCTTCTTTGTTTCTTGACATTTTCTCAGTTTCAAAGTTTATTGCATGTGTGTCATTTTAAAATTCATGTAGATCAACTCATTGAATCAAATATGCACGGATAACTTTCAGTGAATATTGCTTATTCTCAACAAATTAGGGCACATTGAATGAAATATGCAGACATAACCTTCAGTGAATATTGCTCCTTCTCAACAAATTAGGTCTCACATTGTATCAAATATGCGAGCATAACGTTCAATGAACATTTTTCCTTCTCAGTAAATTAGTTCTCTTTCTTCATAGCTAAAACCTCTCAAACCATAATGAGATTCTTTAAAAATACGAGGTCATATTTATTATTATACACAAACAGGTTATTATACACAAACCGATGGTGATGATGGAACATCATTACCCAATTTTGAAGACTGAAGCAGGAAGATGATCTGCCCAACCTATAACAATGGAAAATGAATCCATATTCCTAGGATTTGAGATTTCAAAGAAACTGTGAACCTATAATAATGACAAGGTTATTATACACAAACCGATGGTGATGATGGAACATCATTACCCAATCTTGAAGACTGAAGCAGGAAGATGATCTGCCCAACCTATAACAATGGAAAATGAATCCATATTCCTAGGATTTGAGATTTCAAAGAAACCGTGAACCTATAATAATGACAAAGGAATCCATATTCTTAGGATTCAAAGCTCATAACTTTTCCTATTTTCACTCATGATACAATATAATAAACTCTTTTGCAATTATTTATTTAGCAACACACCAATTCAATAAATATAAAGTTGAGTCCAATGCACTTATGTCAATAAGACCATGCACGTTCTTCATGATTATCTCATAAATCAATTAAAAGGGTTATTTTATAATGTGAAAAGTTAAATTTATTCCTTTCCTTTTGCTAAAATAAACTCTTGTTATGAAAGAAAACTAGCCCGTGCCACTTCTCAATGATTCTCTCATAGAATGACTAAAAATGTTATTTTATAATATGAATTAAAAAAAAAAAAATCATTAATGAAACAAAAGGGTATATGTTGTTTTCTTATTTTAGTTAATTGTTCATTAGTTAAATAACGCAGGTGTAGTTATCTTACTTATTTTATTTTCTTTAATCAACACATGTTATTATTTTATTTTATTTTCTCGAAATAGAATCTCATGCAAACATCACTTAGCATTATCAAACTATAGACGAGTGCCACTTTCCATTACTTTAAATGCATTTTTTTATGATAGAGTTATGAAAATCCACAATATTCATATGCCATTATATATTTTGAAGTTATTTATATTTGGAAGGTGTAGGAAGTTAAAGAAAAACAAAACAATGAAATTTTTAAAAAATTTAGGGTTGAAGTGTTGGGAAGACCTACATTTTATGACTTTTTACATTTTAGTATGTTTTTATTAAATACAAATATTGTTGGATGATTTTTTTGTCATGTGAAATATCTATGGTTGACTATTTATAATATTCTTGGTACAAGAATTAAGTGACTTAGTATATAAAGAAAATTTGAATAAAAATAAACAATTTAACATATAATAAAAATAGAAAATATTTTTTTTCATTGCCCAATCTTCCTAAAATCAATATTGGAACAAGAGAAGAAGAGATAAATAGAAAAATTGCATCACCTTCAAAGCAACCGACCCAATCATTACTATAGAACCGACATCATAAACAAAACAAAATGATAAATCTTGGAAAAAATGTGTTGGACATAAACTTGATGAACAAATGAGACATAGAAAGACCGCGAAGAAAAACAAAGAACAATATCTCTTATGGATTTCCCAACACATTTTTTAGCATCATAGCTATATACATGCTAGCTATTTTTTTGCAAACAGATAAATACTTTGTCCACAATAAATACATACATATTACTTGTAGTGAATCATATCCTAAAATTCATACTAGTGCATTCCTTGATGGACATATTTGTAGTCGAGGTTATAAAGAAACCAATGAACATTGATTCTCCAAATAGAATAATATCGAATCTAGGGACTAACCCAAGTCTATATTGTTTGTCACTTGCACAAATAATTTTTTGTAGACTCAACCCCTCCCCTCAATTATCATTCTATGCTACGCTATGGAGGGGCCACCAATGTCTCTTATTCTATGTTTTGAACATTACTCTATACACGATAGTAGAAGGCATGACCAATAAAATCTTAAAAATTAACATTTAAATTCGTAATCAATGACTTTATTGAAAAGTTGCAAGTTGCACATACATGGGGATACTTATAACATAATGGTTCTCTTGTAGTGTCTCTTCATCTAATTTACAAAGAACTAGAGGTAAAAAGAAGCACAAAAGAGAGAAAGTTCATTAATATAAGTTAGACTTCAAAACATTCCAAAACATAGTTGGACCTTAAAATGTTAGTGGAACATAATAGGTGCACATAATAGGCCACAATGCACTATCCAAAAAGAAAGTTCTCTACTTTCCTTTTATAACATATCTGCCTTGTATTCTCTTCGACGTCCCCTTCCCCCCGCTTCGGGGGTATGCTAGTAATAAGAGAGAAGGAAAGTAAATTTCATTCAATGTATCTTAGTCATGATTTGGCCTGTGAAACTAAAAAACATAGCTCTACTAAATGCTTGAGGTGTACTCGTCAGTAATATCTGGTCCGCGACAGTACTCGAAAACACAATGATCGAAGGAAATGGCCACAAACTTGTTTCTTCCAAGTTCCACCGTTCAAAAGATGTATTGGTACAAAATTAAAAAAATAAAATAAAAACAATAACTTAGTAATGACAGAGAAAGGTAATTGCACTGAAGGTGTTTTTGAAGGGACGTTCCTTAGAGGCCTTTGTCGAACAAAGGTGTTATTTTAAGGGGAGGTTCCTCCAAAGGCCTTTGTCATTTGTTCAAAACCTATAAGAACATGCCATATGTTCATTAGTAATCGATGAATCTTCTCTTCACATGTTTTCTTCACTGTCTCCAAATTGTAGGAAGCAGATTCCAAGTTTCTTCATCCCGGTCTGTAGTTTGGTTCAACTCTCTATCTGTTGTTTGCTTTGACTCTCTCTCAGATGAAATTGATTTCATTAAAAACTGTATTTTGATAGTCGGACATACCTTTTTCTTCCTCAATCGGTGTGAATTTCAAGCACCATGGAGAATAAATCCATTCTGAAACCCTCGTAATGTCCATTGCATATACCTCGAGAATTCAAGAATCCATGAAGGGGATTTTTCCTTTCATTGGCTCGACCCCCTCCGATAAAGGGTATAAAGGCAAATGCATGGAAGCCATGGTGGACCGATCTGCAAACGCCTAGAGAGAGCTAAACACGTAGGTCGGTTAATGGTATACACACTAAATATACATCGATCTTTTTACCTGCAGATCGCTCCCTTGTACATAGTAGTGAAGTCCCCTTGACATATGAGATTGGCATCATTGAAGTTATCAGTTGCGACATTGATGTGGGATCAATGAAAATACCTCTCAAAGTGAATATTCTCCAACATTCCTTTGGATGTTTTTGAAATGTTTTCTTTTTCTTACAAAATGGTTGGTTGATCATTTTTGACCCCACATCTCACTATTTTCTTGTTTGGAGTAGTAACAATGTTGTGGTACACTTACATTTATTTGGTCTTCTTGAATATTGTGAGTTATCGTTGCCATGAAATCATCAACTCTTTCATTGGATGTAATGGTACTCCTATTTTGTAAATTTAATTAATGAATTGCACAACCACCTTTGATGTTGTAGAACCTTTGCTTCTTCCTTGTGTGTGTGCATTTAGAGGTGCATATATTGTGCCCTTACATTTCTTGCATTTATTTCAACTTAGTCATTTCTTTCATAGGAAAAAGGATATTTTCATCTAGAGAAACTAGGTTCTTTTTACAACTTTGGGTGGCAATCATGTGTCACTTGCATAAATTAAAATGGCAAAAAATATGAATCCAACAGAAGGTTGGCACAAGAAGTTTGCACATAATTTTTCTTGATCAATTTAAATTTAGGGTTAAGATGGATATATGCTAATTGATCCCTTTAAATTTTGGGTTAAGATGGATATATGCTAATTTATGTATTATAAAGCCAAAAATATAATTACTACAACACTACACCTAGGTTGGAGTATTATGGAAAACCCATTACAATATGATAAATATGGATAACCCATTATATGAAAAGTACAGTAGCCTTATTACAGTTGGATGAGAAATATGTTCTAAATCATTCATTCGTTAATCTTCTAGGTGTTGAATCTCAGTTTGTTAATACAAAAACCAAAGATATTGTAATAGCCAGTCCAAGAGATAGAAATGAGAAATAAACTCTAGCTCTCTCTTTTTTTCAATCTCCCATCTAGGTAATTAATCATTTCTGTGCTTAACAATTTATAAAGGTCTATCCACCTCTACATTGTAAACTTATGTCTATGTGAATAAAATTTTATCTTCACAAGACCTTTTTCTTTCGTTTAAACTGTGATAAAAAAAAACCTTAAATATTGAAGAGATTTAGACCTACCACATACATATATGTATTTAACTTTTAAAATTACTTGGTTCGGAGGAGATTTTGCTTTGCTCCTTTATCACTGGTTGCCTTGTATCTAGTTAATACTTTTGTGCTTGCCTTGCTTTTTTTCTTTTGTGTGCAGTCACTTACTGGCATAACTCTCTGCTTGTTTATTTTCTCTTTCAATATATACAAAAATATCATTTATCAATACCATGACCCTATATTTTGGGGTGCAACATTTGAGGGATGATGATATGTACAATTTGTTTACATGGGTCAGAATTTTATTAGTTTGTAATCGAGATTATGTGAAAATTATATAAAACTACATCAATCCATTTGAAATTTTTAAAGTGTAGATCCATGACCTAAGAGATATGTTAGTACCTTTCCTAGTTCATTAGTTCTCTAATATTGGAATAATGCCACCGAGTTTGACTTAGATTGGGCAGGAAAATAGTTTTATTAGTTCAACCTGAATCAGGCTTGGGGTTGATAAAATTTGACTCCTATTAATGATGAATCAAACTCTACTTGTTGATATTTTCCATATTTTTCCCGAGTTTTCCAAAAATTTTCCCGATCGTAGTCAAACTCTTGAATTTTCTACTTCACCAAGTTTTCTCCTTTCTCGGTTTGATAAATTTTATTTGGAATATATGTTTCTATATCCTGTTATATGTGCATACCGCATTCCATGAGTACATGTTTATCTACAACGAGATGTCTTCTTCTTTACTTTTATATACTATATGTACTAAGTGGATGGTATTTTACATATAGTGCATCTCAAAATTGTGCATGCATGTAGATTATAGGATCTGGTCTTTCTCTTTATTGATATTCATATTTTCCTCCAACATAAGTGGAAATAAATGTGATGTAACAATATTTTTGTGCATTTTCACTTGCTTCCAACACTTGTGAATTTTCAATTTTCTCACAGCGTGACTACACATTACTTCTTATGAATTTTTACTCAATTCTTGGACCAAATATTTATTCAATCCTGGTGTATCATGTGTCATACGACACATCGAATATTGGCTAACTACATATTTAACCCAAAGTTAATTTATTAGTTCATACACAACCCCATTTACATTTATAAATAAAGTTATCACTTTATTCTAAAAGTACAAGGTGTTTTAACACTAGGGTTGAAGTCGGTACACCAAAAACTATAAAGGTTAAAATTAATGCTTTAACTTAAAACTCCTGAAATGTCTAGGAAATTTGAAACAATTACTTTTCACTTCATGAAAATTTACTTATGTTGTTTCATCTTTTATTGATCTTTGATGCATTTAAATCAATTTCCTTTTGCGAAATATAAAATTGTGAAACATAGTTTGTTTATTTTAGAGGTGCAGAGACAAAATGGCTTATTGACAATATGGATGGCACTCGTCTTTTTCTTCTGAGAAGATAAATATGTTTGATTTGAATATAGAATAAAACTGTCAAATAGAGCTTGTTTATCTTAGAGGCGCAGAAACAAAATCCCCTGCCCGTAGGATGGACAATAATTGTCTTCTTTCTCTGATTTGAATAAAGGAGTTTCTACTAATATTATATCTAGGGAAATGTAATGTTATTGTGCATATGTGTGCTCCATTCTATTGCATTATATCACATGAAACATGGAAGTTTTTTTTTTGTGCATTGACAATCAATAAAATCTAAGTTCTCTCCCTTCTATTTCTAGTTTTCAATAAATAGAGTGTGACTTTTTTTAAATGTGCTACTATATAAGAATTACCCTTTATCATTTGTCACAAGTAGAAAAGTGAAAATATGGATGCTTTTAGTTTAATGCACTCTTTATATAATACATAATTTGTGACATTAACATCCCCAAGAAATTACATTGATATTTGGTGATCCACAGAGTGGATGGGAGCTGGTAGTAAGGTTCGTATGGACCTTTTCTAATGATAGAGGACATATTAGTTTATCTCCCTTTTTTTCAAGAAAAGGATGAGCCAAAAAGGGATTCTAGACCTGGGGAGATGTATTGAACAAAGAAGTGAGTGGATGGCTAAACCACATAACACTTTACCATGTTCAAAGTGTGCAACACGATAATGAACAAAACTTTATAGAACTCTACAAAGTCATTCTAGATTATAGTTCGTTCAAAATGAGCTACAACTTAAGAATACAAATTACTCTTTATCACTTGTCACAAGTAGCAAAGTGAAAATATGGTAGATTTAGCTTAACACAATCTTTATAAAACATACTCTATAACATTAGCATGTGTCTAAGGAATTACATTAAGATTTGGTGATCCAAGGAGTTGATGGGAGGTGGCAGAAAGATTCATATGGTCTTTTTCTAAGGATAGTGGGCAGATTGGTTTAACTCCTTTTTTGTCAAGAAAGAGATTAGCTGAAAAAATATTCCACGCTTGGGGAGACTTGTTTCACTTAGAAGTGGGTGGATGGCTGAACTGAACAACTCTCTATCATGCTTAAAGTGTGCAGTCGTTAACAAGAAAACCTTTGTAGAACCTTACAAGGCCATTCTAGATTCTACTTTGTTCAAAATGAGCTGGGATGCATACGGTCCAATTTAGAAGTATTAGAAATGGATCTATGAGAAATATCCTATGAATTAGAGGAATAAATAGCTTATGAATTAGAGGAATAACTAGCTTTTCATCGAAGTTTGAGCATTTTTTTGATTGCACCTTGTCTGAACCAAAAATAGGTTATTCAAGATCATCAAACCAAGTGGATTGGGATGTTTCAAGATATCTAGAAGTTTCAAGTCATCACTTAGGCATACCAGATGGTTGCTATGTGATTTTACATAGAGATCATCAAACATTTGTCTTAGGATTTCCAAGTTTCCAAGGCATCATGGGAATGGGTTATGGTTCTTTTTTCTTAGAACCTTTTTATTTGAAAGGGGGCATTTTGGGAATGAACACATGCTTAGATATAGAGGAACACGATACACCATAATATTGAAACATATCCCTTTTATGTGTAGAAGATGTAGTGGGACATTTAATTGGCAGACTTCCTCTGTTTATTTGGTAAATAAAAGCATTTGGAGTAGATTTTCTGCGATGATGTAGACTTTTTGAGATTAGGCCAACACTTGTGTCGCAAAACTTTGTTTGACTAAAATTCTGGGAATTCAAAGAGTAAGACTTGGTTTGACTAAATTTCTGGTAAGTCATAGAGTAACACGAAGGATAGGAGGGCCAAATTCATTAACCAATTCAGAGCCAATTTTTCCTTGGACGGCTCAAAGTATGGACAACCTCCGAGGATTAAGATTGAAATATTTGTTTCTTTGCTTTTGATTTTCATTACTATAGAGAGAATGTGTCCTCCATGAAATCAATTGGTCCTATTACCCAATTCGTGAAATCAATTGGGAAAAGTAGTTTTCTAGGCTAAAAAATAATTGTAAATTGAACTTGAAGGCAAATATTTGGGGCAACAATCCAGGGATTCTTCAAGATGAAGTACTTTAATTTTTCATATGTGGAGAGGGAAAGAAAGGAATATGCGAGGATCAACAAGAAATCAATATGGACATTATCATTGAGTGGTGGGTCATTCCTAGAGGGGAGGAGGTCTGGTTTTGACATAAACTCTCATACAATTTCATCAAATGTAAGCATTGATTCCTCTAGACCCAACATAATGTCTATCTTTTCATAGATCCCCCTGCACAATCCCCTAGTGTTCACCTATGCAGAGATTAGGGTTGCAACCAGGAATTTCAGTCATGCTTAATTCTTGGAGAAGGTGGATTTGGGTCTGTATATAGAGGTTTTATCAAGAGCCTTGATCCCCATGCCAAAGTTGAGGTAGTTGTCAAGAAACTCAACAGAAAATGATTACAAGTAAAAACTTTGTTCCTGGCCTTTTTCTACTTTCTAGGTCCATTTTTCAATACCTGTGACTTTCCTCTTTTGAGAAATTCCTGCATCTGAAATACACATTTACAATAATGTTATCTTTGGGGGAGTGAACATTTATTTATGGTATGGAATCACTAGGTTCAATTACAACATTATATAGTAACTCAAAACATTTCAGACACCCATGCACAAGAATACCAAGGGTCTTTAGCCTGGATAATTACTCTCGTCCTCCCAGCATGAGATTCAAATGATTTTTGGCCTAGTTATCAGATACACCAAGAGTGTCGTTGTTTCTAGCGAGGGGATGGAACTAGAAACCTATATCCATCGGATTGTTGACTTTTTTTTACACCACAACCTCATGTTCAAGTTGGGAAGATGTTTTAATAGTGTTTTATATGCCAACAATGCATGAATCCAGTTTTGAATTTTACCTAAATGTCTTCCAATGCTTGATCCATTGCTGAGAGAAAAGTATATGCCTAAATTATGGGAGAGTGAGGGTTGGAAATACACCAAGTTTGTTTGTGAGTCTTCACAAACTAGGGGTAGTTCACTTGTGGGTCATTACATGCAGGATTTGGATAAAATGATTAACTGATTCATCGTGCCATGGGTGGTCCACACTGGCTACTTGCATATTTTGTATTAATGTGTTTGGATGCAATATTGATTGATTCCATGTTTTACATTCTTAACTATGATATTGCATAAAAGAAATACCCTATTTGAAGTTGTGCTTGGCTAGAATAATGCTTTGTTTATTCCTCCCTCCTACCCATTTGATGCATTTGCATTTAGCACTGATCAATTGCTTAAATTGATCAAACTAGATTGTCACAAATGAAGCTTGCAATAAGTCTAATTGATGTTGTCTTCTATCCTCTGTTAAACACAATGACTGGGCCAATTATACATTTAATGTAAATTCAAAAGCTTTAGTGTTAGCATGAAGGGTTATAGAAGGAAATAAGTTCGTTCCCATGATCAGTTTGTTTCTTCTGTCATTGTAGGTCCAAATCTGTTGATTCCCCCAATTTTACACAAAGGTTGTATAAGATTCATTAGATGCATTAGATGTACCTGCAACTAAGAATGGGGATCGAAATCATGCGTCCAAAATTTTGAACATTGACTACATGTGGCTACATCGCTTTAAGTCCTCCCAGAAATGAGGTATCTTAGAATTTCATGGGTTTGTAGCATCTTAATGGTTTGTATGTTGTTGAAATAAAGTTGGTTGAAGCTTAGTTGATTCTTATACTATTGTTAAGTACACACTATAAGATAATTCCCTTATATTTCATCCTATTACTTATATTTATTTTATTGTGCTAAAGACTTTGGAATCTTTTTCTTCCTTTCAATTGCCATAAAGATAATGTCCTATTATTCCTTTTAAGGCCAGTAATAAATCTACAAGCTAGTGAAGAAGAGTGGTACTTCGATTATTTTCATAGTATAATAGGATATGTAGGATCATACCTCAGTTAGAACACCCTATATATATATGAACAAACAATGACAATACATGTGGAACCAATGTTGCACTAAGTAGGAGCATGGGAAGCGTCATTTTCCAAAAATCCTCGAAAGTGAAGCATCCCAAAAGCGTATGTTATATATATATATATATATATATATATCGCAGAATATATGAAAACATGCATATTTGTCCATCAATATAGATAGAAGTAGCATCCATTATACGTCAATGATTAATCATTCGAGCATCAACCATCTAGATTCTAGCAATTACAAACTTACAAACCAACATACACATTTTTAAGCCATATTGATATAATAGAAAGTAGACCGTAAACTTATGAAATGAAATCATATATCCAACAACTGTCAACAATAATATGAGTCATGACCAAATAGTAATGTTTACAAAATAGGCCATCTACACTGAAGTATGAAGACTCAAAGGTCCAAATTTCAAAACAATAAAGTTTAAATTTTAAATTGAACTAGATGCTAAATACTATGAATCTATCATCTATAGACTATGACATATAAAGTAATGAAAAAGGAGAATCAACAAACAACTATCCCATCCTCCTTCCACCACCACGAATATTGTGTGGGCCTCTATGTGGTGGTAGTGGAGAAGTAGATGTAGATGGTCACGACATAATTGAATATGACACCCCTAGGGCTGTAGTTGGAATCCTGGACATGGGGACCACAATAGTGGATGGGGGTGGTGTCTCAACATTATCATCATCATCCAAAATAACACTCTCTAATTGCTTAAAAGCAATAATCCATCCTCCAAATTATCCTCCTCTGTATTATTGTCCCAATGCCTCAAGTTTTTATTCATCTGTGCCTCCTCATAGTAATAGGACAACAATCGCAAGTTGTAATGAACATAGACCAAGCTCTCTGCTCGACCTACATTCAACCTGTTCCTTTTGCTGCTATGGATGAAATTGTAGGGGATCCAACACCTCTTTGCAAAAGAAGTGTTCACCACCTGTGAAAGCACCCATGTTTCCAAACATTGCAGTTGTGGGGTATCACCTCCATACATCTTCCACCACTCGAGAGAACTCAAATTCCCATGATCTTTAATTGCATGGTTGGTCCCAAAGGCACCATTGCTAAGGATGTAATAGCTCGATTGTATCATTATGTTGTCACACTCCTCCTCGTCCGAGATTATTTTTTCTAATGCTTTCATATAACCAGATTGAACCTTTGGATCTTGGTGTAGTGTTTTCTTGGACCCATCACCAAGTGTTGGTGATGAAATCCATGACACATGATAGTATTTAGGTGTTAGCACATGTGCTAAGACATGTAGTGGAATATTTAGCATTTCCCACCGTCTTCCACCTCTACACAAATATGATTATAGAGGTTGACATATCTAGGCTCAACAATGTCTTTAATATTCCCTAGTATGTTATACATTTTCTTATACACCTCCCCAATGATTGGTTGATTTGAATCTGCAAACTTGATCATGTGATAAATTGGCTTGGTGAATTGCAAAACATATCAAACCTGTGACCAAAGATGACTGTCAAGGACTGTCTCCTTCATTGCATTAGCACCTTGGCTATCAATGCTCAATTCATCCCATGCATCACTCATCACCATAGAACCCAAAGCTGGTCTCACGTTCAATAGGAGCCTAAAGGTGAGGTAATAGATAGAAAATCTAGTGTTTTCAATCTTAATTCGTTGCAACCTAGAGTGAGTTTTGTAGAAGTAATTGAGCCTTGTCTGCCTGGTGATAAATTTGATGAGTTGCTTCCCTCTCTTGTACAACTAATTAATCCATCCACATTATCTATGCTTTAAAATATCATGCATCAAAAGGTTCAAGGTGTGCACCAAACACCCAAACCAAAAGATGTGTGGTTGAACTCGCTCAATGATTTTACCTGTTCCCTTATAGTTTGTTGCATTATCACTGATTACTTGAATCACATTAGAAGGACCAACATCATTAATTGTTTTCAAGAGGAGATGTGAAATGTTTTAGGAAGATGAAATAATTGAAGAGGAGTCATGTGATGTAAGAAACAATGCATCGGTAGTAGAAACACTAAGAACATTGATCAAATGTTGTTTTCTAATATTTGTCCAACCATATGATACAATGGATACCCCATAGTCCCCCCATTTATCCGTAAACCGTGTTAGAGATTTTTTTTTTTTTTTTTTCCTTGTCAAGTAACACAATTATAGCTTTCTCATAGTTGGGGCTCTTATATCCTTTGGGGGCTTCATTTATTTCCTTGACAAGATCATGACGAGAGGGGGAGAAAAGTACATCGAATGGGATACCACAAACATAGAGAAACCAAACTAATTTTGCATTTATCTCATCCCTACCTCCAATATTAAGGAAATATGCTATCGCTCTTCTAGATACACAAGTTCCAAAACCATGAGGAGATGGAGATGTGTTACCACCAAATCGAGATGAGGCATCAAATTGAAGCTTTTGCTTTTTACCATACTTTTTTTGTGCAGCTTCCTCTATTTTTATGTATTTTTCTCTCTTCTCCTTGGATATATTAGGGAAAATTGTGATCCCAATGGCCCCCTTATTACCATCACTCTCCATTACACCACAAAGATGCCCCCTCAAACAGGTATATGAACCGGTATAAGGTTTCCCATCATGAAATTCATGAGGACATAAAAATTTAATGCTTCCACCACCTCTCTCCTTCCCAAATTTTGTTATAAATTTCCACCAAGGTCTCAATAAAGCTCCGTGTCCTTCATTTCCACGTTCTTCCTCTTCAAACCCTTCACTAGATTCATATTGTGGGTCATCATGATAATCACCACTATCCTCTTATTTCCTTCGATGCCTTCTCTCCACCATGACTATGAGAATAAAAAAAGGAAGGCTAAACTAAAAGAAAACCATTTTCTTCAAGTTTCAGATGGACAACCTACAATAAAACGAGGGAGAAGAAGGAATGGGAAAGAGTAGGAGAGGAGGAAAAAAACACAAATAAATTTAACCTAAGGAAATGAAGGAGTTGGGGTTTGGGCTTACCTCTTTAGCTCTTGAAACTTGAAATTTGAAACCGTAGGAAGATGGTTTCCTTTATTCGCTCCTCCAAGATCCTCTTTTCTCACTCTTCCAAGCTCTCCTTTTCTTTCTCCTCCAATATCTCACAAATATGCACTCTCAAGCTCTCTTTTGCTCTCTCCATATTTCTTTCCCCTAAACATTAATCCTAAACTAGACCCCACCCTCACTCAAAAAAATAAAAGAAAACTCGATTTTTTCAAGTCCATAAGTCTCTCTTGGAAGCACACAGGTCTTCCCAGAAGCGTGCATGAAGCATCCTAGGAAGCATCGGAAGCTCTCTTTGGAGCACGCCGCTTCCAAAAAAACAGGGAGAGTTCAAATTTGCTCCAAAGCGCGCTTCATAATTTTGAATTGTGCTTCCAGGGGAGCTTCCTGGACACACCCTCTTGAAGCGCGATTCGGGGCTTCAAAACATGGGGGGGGGAGCTTCAAGCAACACTTTGTGGAACAAACAAACATATGTCTCTAACAAACAAAGCTAAGAAACATTTTAGGCATATATTATAGGAACTATAACTCTCTCCTAATGTATTTTGCAAGGTGCATATTGTAAAATTATATAAATAATTTAGTAAAATTAAAAGGAATAGATGTGAGTTAATGTTTACCTCATTCAGGTAGTTACATCTAGATATAATAATTATGCCTAAGGTGTTCCTTAAGAGGTTGGTTCTATGGGATCTTATGTTGTCTCTCATATGATTAATTACATCGAAGGAATTTTTAAGGAGGGTTCTTCTCCCATCTTTGTTGTCTATCACTGCCTCTTCTTCCTCTTCCATTTCTCTTTGGAAAAGTTTTGGTCACATATTTGTGATTATTACAAGTGGGAATGTAGCTAGACGATTCATATTTGGAGTTATAGGATTGTTGAAAATATTTCACGAGATGTGGGATGAAGATGGACCTTTTGAAGTATTCATTTTCCATCCAAAAACAAAATCTCAATGTAACCACCCCAATTCACTTCAGTGTTTCCTTTCCCATGATTTGAGGGTATGCAAGTAAATTTTTTTCAATGTATATCATTCACGTGGTTTGTGAAATGAAAAAAACACAGGTCTACTAAACACGTTGGTGTATTCGTCAGTAATCTTTGCTATGTGGCAATGCTAAAAAATGTGAGGAACTATTTTCTTTCGCGGTGACAAAAGGAAATTGGTAGGAGACTTGGGAGCAAACCTAGAATTTGGCGTTCCACATAAAGGTATTTTGGTTTTTAAATGTATTCATCTATTATTAAAAAAAAATATTCATCCCCATTATTCTCTTAACACTGCCATAGATGAAAGAACATGTGCAGGTGGTAAATGTTAGTGATTGTAGCTCAAACAGGTATTTCCACAAGGGTATCTACTTGTGGAAATCATCATTAAATGTATCATATGCTTTTTCTAGAGTTCATTTTGTTAATTAATTAATTAAGTAAATGTATTTTATTAAAGTGACTTTTAATTAATAAAGTGACTAAGTTGGGTCGCTTAGTGATTTAATTAAAAGAGAGCCATTGATGTCACAGTTAGATCTTGACCATTGAGATTAGGGATTTGGCACAAGTCAAGTTATTAAAGATAGAGAGGGAAAAGAACAAATACATAGAGAGAATTTACTTCACAAGTCATGTGAGTAAATGAGAAAATTAAATATCTGATTTTTGGCTTGGCGAATAGATTTTAGCAAGAAGATACAACAAAGGAAGACAACATACAATAGTAAGCTAGAAAAGGGTCGCAAGTGTGGATCGTACAATAGCTAGAAAGGGTCGCACATGTGAATCCATATGAGGACAACAGGTCGCTCGTGTGATAGAACAACAACAAAAGTGTTTGCAGGCCACACGTGTGAGCAGGACAACCCACACATGTGAATCTATACAGGTCATACAGAGTAGGCCATACTGTTGATGGGTCGTACAACACGTTTTGGCAACGGTTTGAGGTGACTTTGGTTTTCAAATTTTTTCTATTTCATTGTAAATTTTCTCAGATCCATTTTCCTAGTCAGGGAACTCTTGTAAATTTTGATGATATTTGAACGATGAAATGATTTAGAAGAGAAGAAAATATTTGTGCATTATGTATGATTACTTCTCTAGTTTCCGTTGCAAGTAAGATTTAATAATTCCAGTAAAGTAATCTAGATCTAGTATATTTTCTTAGATTGCTAGTTTTAGAGTAATTAATATGATATCAAAGCTCTTGATCTGAGAGAAAAGAAGATATAGTTTATTCAGTGTAGATTATTTCAGAGAGCTTGAAGGAAAAATAACAGGACAACCATGTCAATCATCAGTGTGAAGGTTGACGATCGACTTGATGGGGTTTCAAATTTTCTGCCCTGGAAGGAAATACTGATATTGATCATGAAAGAGAAAGACTTGTGGGATGTCGTGACCAATGGTATTCCAATTCCAGCACTAGCTCAGACTGCAGTGCAGGGCGCACAACAGTGCAACCAGTGGTAGATCTAGTTGTACGAGAAACGTTGGAGAAGAAAGACATAAAGGCACATAGGGTGATCCTAGAAGCTATCAAGGATCATATGATTTCACACGTATCAGAGCAGGCCAATTCCAAGGAGATGTTTGATGCCCTAGTATTGCTTTTCCAAAGTGATAACATGAGTCAAAAGATGATTTTGATCAAATCCAAGCTCAAAGAATGCATAATAACCCACTCTGACAATGTGATCAACTACCTTATGAGGATCACACCGATCTGTGACCAACTTGTAGCTATTGGAGATGTTGTATTAGATGCAAAGCTAGTAAATGTTGCTCTGAATGGATTCACCAAGGAGTGGGAACCATTCATCATGGGAATATTTGCTTGAGAGCAACTTCCTAAGTGTGAGAGACTTTGGGATGACTTCATTCAAGAGGATACTTGGAAGGAGTCCAGATCCGACAAGTAGGGAGGAGGTGGAGGAGATGAAAACTTATCCCTTGTTAGCAAAACCAAGAAAGGGAAAGGGAAATTTTTGTCAATAGGGGTAATGGTCAGGGAGAGAGGCAACAGTCTAGGAAAAAGAGAGACATGATAAAAATCAAATGTTACATTTTCCATAAGAATGGCCACTTTGCGTCTCAGTGTCCATAGGAAAAGAAAGGAAAGTCATAGACAATTGCAATGACAACAGAGATAGTTGAATGAACTTGCATCAAAGTTCGAGAGTGTTTTTTCATTCGTGTCTTGCCTTTCTACCAGCATTACTCCCAACAATTCATGGTACTTGGATAGTGTCGCATCCCACCACATGACATAGGCTAGAGAGTTGTTCAATAGTTTAACAAAGGAGGACTCAGAGCTCCATATACAACTTGGAAACAAGGTCAAGTATGCAGTGAGGGGTCAGGGGAAAATGCAGTTCCAACTTGAGTCAAGAGGATCCTTTGATCCACAGGAGGTATTGTATGTACCTAGCTTGAAGAAGAACCTTTTGTCCATCTTAGTCACGGAGGACAAAGGTTATGGGGATAGCTTCTAGAGGGGGCAGGTGTTCTTTCTCCCAGAGGGAGCCAATCCAGACACTGCTTTGATGATTGGAGTGTGGGATGGGAACCTATATAGATTTCAGGGCCAACCTGTTTAGGTGTTGATGCACACCAGTGAGAGAATGTGCGAGTTGTGGCACAGGAGGATGGGTCATTTCCATCACATAGTTCTACCATTACTGAGGCAGATGGTCATTGGGCTTCCAGATTCCAGTATGGATCATCACGGGGTGTGTATAGTCTATGCTCTTGGAAAGAATGTCGAGGCATGATTTCCTAGAAACGAGATTCAATCCAAAGGCATTTTGGATCTGATACCCTCTGACATTGGTGGGCCTATGTCAGTTTCTTCAGTGAAGGGCACATCCTACTATGTGACCTTCATTGATGACTTCTCTAGGAAGACTTGGATCTACTTCATGAAGCCCAAGGATGAGGTCTTCAGTCATTTTATAGAGTTCAAAGCTCAGGTGGAGAACATGACGGGAAGGAAGATCAAGGTGCTGAGGAAAAACAACGGGGGTGAGTACACCTCCAATGAGTTCACATATTTTTGCAAGGAGGTGGGGATCAAGAGGAAAAATACTATGGCCTACAACTTACAACATAATGGGGTTCCAGAGAGAAAGAATTGGTCTATCGTCAGTGCGACGAAGGCCATGATCCATGATCAAAGTTTTCCTTTATTTATGTGGTCCGAGGCATGTAACACAATTGTGTATTTGCATAATATAACCCCACACTGGATATTGGAGGATAAAACACGAGAGGAAGCATTCATAGGCAAAAGATCTGAGATAGGACATCTCATGATTTTTGGTTGTCCAATCTATATCCACATCCATGTGGAGAAGAGGACAAGGTTGCAACCCTTAGGAGAGAGAGGCATCTTGGTGGGTTGTAGCAAGGATTTGAAGGATTACATATTCTTCCTGATAGAGCAATGGAGGACAATGGTGAGCTGATATGTCAAGTTCGAGGAGAACTTGGCATCTAGGAAATATCAGGATCTGCCCACAGTTGCAGAGGGGCCACTGGAGGTGAGCCCAAAGGATGAGCCGAGGGGCCAATGGAGGCTAGAGAGTTGTTCAATATTTTATCAAAGGAGGACTTAGAGCTCCATATACAACTTGGAAACAATGCCAAGTATGTATTGAGGGGTTAGGGGAAAATGCAGTTCTAGCTTGAGTCAAGGGGATCCTTTGATGAACATGAGGTACTATATGTACATGGCCTGAAGAAGAACCTTTTATCCATCTCCTTCATGGAGGATAAAGGTTATGTTCCAGAGGGGGCAGGTTTTCTTTTGCCCAAAGGGAGCCAATCCAGACACTGCTTTGAGGATTGGAGTCTAGGATGGGAACATATATTAACTTTAGGGCTAGCCTGTTCAGGTGTTTATGCACACCAGTGAGAGCATGTGTGAGTTGTGGCACAGGAGGATGGGCCATATCCATCAAAAATTTCTACCATTACCGAGGCAGATGGTCACTGGGATTCTAGACTTCAGTATGGATCATCACGGGGTGTGCAGAAGCTATGCTCTTGGAAAGAATGTCAAGGCATGATTTCCTAGCAGCGAGACTCGATCCAAAAGAATTTTGGATCTGATACATTCTAACGTTGGTGGGCCTATGCTAGTTGCTTCAGTGGAGGGCACATCCTACTATGTGACCTGCATTGATGAATTCTCTAGGAAGACCTGGATCTACTTCATGAAGACCAAGGATGAATTTTTCAGTCATTTCAAAGAATTCAAAGCTTAGGTGGAGAGCATGACGGGAAGGAAGATCAAGGTGTTGAGGACAGACAACGAGGGTGAGTAAACCTCCAATGAGTTCACATATTTTTGAAAGTAGGCATGGTTCAAGAGGTAGAAGTTATGGCCTACAACTCGCAACAAAATGTGGTTCCAAAGAGGAAGAATCAGTGTATCATCAGTGCAACGAAGGCCACGATCCATGATCAGAGTTTGCCTTTACTTTTGTGGGCTGAGGCATGTAACACAACTGTGTATTTGTAGAACAAGAGCCCACACTCGATACTGGAGGATAAAAAACCAAAGGAAGCATTCACATGCAAGAGACCTGAGATAGGACATCTCAATATTTTTGGTTGTCCAATCTATATCCACATCCATGTGGAGAAGAGAACAAAGTTGCATCCCTTAGGAGAGAGAGGCATCTTGGTGGGTTGTAGTGAGGATTCAAAGGTTTACATATTCTTCCTGACAGAGCAGCGGAGGCCAATGGTGAGTCGAGATGTCAAGTACGAGGAGAACTTGGCATCTTGGAAATCTTAGGATTTGCCCACAGTTACAGAGGGGCCACTTGAAGTGAACCCAAAGGATGAGTTGAGAGTAGAGACTTTCAGTGTATGGAGCTAGACTCTAGAGGAGGTGGAGGAGCAGTCAAACCCTTCAACTTTAGTCAGGAGGCCCAGGTGGTTTGGGTAGACCTTGCGGGATGCTCGAAAGCATGTTGAGACTCCCAGGAGCATATTTCGGGAGATGAGGCATCCTCAGAAGTTTCCGGCGTGTATCGATTTGATGACCAACATCATAGACTCAGATCCCTCCAGCTTTGAGGAAGCGACAAGCCAAAAATTATGGAGAGATTCCATGGTGGAGAAGCAAAACTCCATCATGAGGAATGATGTCTTGGAGATTGTGCCGAGGCAAAGGGGAAAGTCAATGGTGACTTCTAGATGGATTTACAAGGTAAAACATGCAACAAATGGTAGTGTGGAGAAGTACAAGGACATATTTGTGGCTTGTGGGCTCTCTCAGAAAGAGGGAGTAGATTGCGAGGAGACTTTTGCTCCTGTAACTAGATATTCCTCTATATGAGCCATGCTTTCTATTGCTTCTGAGATGAGGTGGAGCATCTATCAGATGGATGTGAAAATTGTATTCCTCAATGGAGTCATGGAGGAAGAGGTCTACATCGAGCAGTGAAAGGGGTTTGTGGTTCCATGACAGAGAGACACATGAATGCAGGCTGAAGAAAGCCATATATGGACTCAAATAGGCACCCAGTGCCTGGTACTCCAGGATTGACAACTATTTGCAGGGCATGGGATTCATCAAGAGTGAAGCATATCCCAACCTATACTTCTTGTTGGTTGGATATGAGGTCCTCATCTTGGTGTTGTATGTGGATGATCTCATTCTGACAGGTGTAGAGAGGCTAATTGCAGGATGCAAGTTCTAGACCTGGCATCAGAATTTGAAATGAAGGATATCGGTCCATTGCATTACTTTTTGGGACTTGAGGTTTGGTAGCGACTGAACGAGATATTCCTTGGATAGGGAATGAAATTATTGAGATCCCGAAGAGATTTAGGATGGAGGATAATAGACTGATGGCCACTTCGATGGTGACCAAACCGAGGAAGATTGATTCTTCAGATTTAGAGTTGGAAGACTTTAGACAGTACTGGCAGCTGATTGGCTCGTTGATGTATCTAGTCAACACTCGACTAGACATCTGCTTTGTTGTTAACACCTTGAGCCAGTTCATGGTGGTGCTGAGGGATGTTCACTGGGTTGCAATAAAACATGTGCTCGGATACTTGTAGGGCACAATAGAATATGGATTGCAATACCTTGGTGGAGATGGTGTGAGGTTGCAAGGCTACTCAGATTCAGATTGGGCAGGAAGTGATACAGATTGAAAGAGCACCTCTGGGTGCTACTTCAGTTTATGGTCAACAGTGATTCCCTGTTTCAACATGAAGTAGACCTCAATAAAATTGAGTTCAACTGAGATATAATACATGGTGACTAGTCTAGCTAGTTGTGAAGCCATCTGGCTTCACAATCTACTCACATGATTGTTTGGTTAGGAGCTTGAGTCGATAGTGATCCACTGCGATAACTAGAGTTGCATCAAACTTTTGGAAAATCTAGTGTTTCACAACAGAGTAAAGCACATCGAGATCATATACCACTTCATCAGTGACGGGTTTTGAAGGGAGCAATCAAATTCCAATATATTCCTACATATAAGCACTTGATAGAGATTTTTACCAATCCCTTGGTGAAGGGCAAGTTCGTCTTTTATAACTCGCACACGTATTTCCACAAAAATGTCTAGTTATGGAAATCGTCATTAAATGTATCCTATGTTTTTTCTAGAGTTATTTAAGAAACTTTTAATTAATAAAGTGACCAAGTTGAGTCATTTAATGAGAACCGCAAGTGTGGATTGTACAATAACCAGAAAGGGGCGCACGAGCTAATCTGTACAAGGGCACCGGGTCACTCGTGTGACAGAACAGTGGCAGAAGTGTTTGCAGGCTGCACTTGTGAGCATGACAGTCCACATGTGTGAGTCCGTACAGGATGTATTATTGTTCGGCCGTACAAGTAGTCTTGAGGTGATTTTGGTTTTCAGATTTTTGTTGTTTCATTGTAAATTTTTTGAGATCCATTTTTCCAAGCTCTTGTAAGTTCTCATGATATTTGAATGATGAACAGATTTAGAAGAGCACAAAATAATTGTGCACTGTTTGTGATTGCTTTTCTAGTTTAGAAGAGCACAAAATAATTGTGCATTGTATGTGATTGCTTTTTTAGTTTTAGCTGTAAGTAAGAGTTAATAATTTCAGTAAAATAATATAGATTTGATTTGTTTGCTTAAATTGTTGGTTTTAGAGTAATTAAGAATACAAAATAATGGTGCAGTGTTTGTGATTGCTTTTTTAGTTGACTGCTTTTCTAATTTTAGCTATAAGTAAGAGTTAATAATTCCAGTAAAGTAATATAGATCTGATTTGTTTGCTTAGATTGTTGGTTTTAGAGTAAAGAACTCAACACTGTCAGAGATTAAAAAAAAAAAAACT
>ML776808.1:2127521-2138114 GCA_009831015.1 Picea engelmannii
TTATTTATATGATAAATACAAATGCTTGTGGTCATTATTATAATTATTGTGGTCATTATTGTAATTATTATTGTAAATGAGGTAAGATGTGCTTAGGAATTTAGCATTCTTTTATGAGAGCATTTTGGGCTCTATGGAAAACAGTCAAATGCAGATTTTAAGGTTGTTATAACTAATATCATCTTCATTTTGTAATGTAAAGAACATAATTGTGTTCTTGTTCAATAAATTAAGTTTAATTATATCTTTGTTCTATAAATTAAGTTCTTGTGTTTTTCCATGTAATAACCATTTAAAAAAATATGTTTTATATGTTGAAATTGTTGAGTGTGTATTTGTAAGGAAGGAAATTGGAATAGACAATATTATTTATATTGTTAAATTACAATTTTTCTATAAATTCCATAATATATTGTAGATCATATTTGAAATTTGACAAGTGAGGATGTTACAATATGGTATTAGAGTTAAATTAAATTTCACTATTTGCATTTACTATGTTTGAGTTTGCATTTACTATGTTTGAGTTTGCATCAGTGGTGTAATTGAGTACTCCATCCCTTTAACAGTGGTATATAGGGGGTTGGGTATGTTACGGTTACAACATTGGAGCCACATGGGACAAAATTAGACCATACATGAAGAAATTACAAGTTTTCTTCCAAGTGTTCAATGAAATGTATTCATGAGAAAAATGCAAGTGCAGGTCATATGTTTGATGAAATCTCAATGAAGTAGTGTATAAAGCTTGTAATTGATAAATTCGTGAGTTTGAAATTCCCATATTATGTTTTTGATAGAGCATACATGTTGGGTATGGAAACACTACTAGTTATAATCGTAGGCAACCACAATTGTTAAAATAATAGAGAAAGAATGAAGATAAACAATCACGAGCAACAAAGAGGAATAGATGGAGGCAATGGTAATATTTATTGTTCAGCCAAATAATGGAGAAAATTGATTACAATTCTCAAGAATATCCTCACTGGCTTCTTCATTTAAACCACAGATTCTCAAGTGTTTCTAGGCATATGGAAATCCAAATGCTTGAGAAACCTTTGCCTAAACAAATGTAACTGCAAGGTGTGTTGTCACAACCTAACAATCTCCACCTTGACAACAACCTACCATTTTTTTCGTCTGTGTAGTTCTATGCCCAATATTTGTTTTGCTACTCCTAGATCCTTCATCAAAAGTCCTAGGCAACTGAGTCTTTAACATGTTGGTCTCAACCATGCTTCACTTGCAACAAACATATCATCAATACGACACCAAGATAATGAATATTCCATTAACACAATGACAATACTCACTTCTTAAGAAACTTTGGCTTATCATGAAGGAATAAAACATATTATACCATTCCCTGTGTACCTTAGGCCATACAATGATTCCCTGAGTTTGCATACAAATCCCTCTTTGAGATCCTGAACAAATTTTCATGGTACATATCTCTGCTATTGATGATTTGTGGACAATAGGATTCCACAATCTGCATTGCTTAGGTCCATCACCATAACCAACAAAGATATACTTCCTTGATCGAATCGGACCAAACCAACCAACTGAGCTTTCACCTCTGACCTCCACACTAATTTCAATGCTTCATTACAAGCAATACATGGGCTCTAAATCCACGAGCTACCAAAAAACCATGTGCTCGAAACCACGACTCTTGACCTAACTTTTCCCCTTTTTTCCATGATTGAGTATGGCCAAACCTCCCTCAAAGTCAGGGTGTTCGAGAATACCACATGCTCCCCTCTATATCACCTAGGTCATCTAGACTTTACCAATGACATTTCAAAACCGAGGTGCCCATGCCTAACGAGGTCTTACATTCATGTGCCCATTTACATAAAAAAAAAAGTGTTAACTCCACCTCAAACTTTGCATTAGAAACTTCTGCTTTGTCATTGCTATGACCTCCACTTGCTTCTTCTCATGGCAGTAGCCCCTGTATATGTAGTTGTAATGGAATCTCCTTGTTCTCTTCTAAAATATGTTACAGTCAAGATAGACAAAGCCAAGTTTGTACCAACAACCTCAATCTTCATTTGTTTACCATCAGGTTGGACACCAATGTACCTTTGCATTTCTCCAAGTGCATCACCGTACCTTGAAAAAACCACGTCCGTTGTACCCTTAGAACGACCGCTTCTATCATAATAGTTCGAACATCGTTTGAACTCACCAACCTATGAAAAAAGTTGCTTCATATCGTCATTGGAGACTTCATAATCCAAGTTGGAGATGTACAATTTTATACTAGTCTCAAATCCATTCTCCATGCCAAAGGATTCCATGCTATCTTCAAACATATCATTCCGCTAAACATAACCCTTATCTGAAAGACTTGGTAATTGTATACAACTAAGATAGAATGGACGACCCTCCTCCTCCTTTGCATATGGGTGTACATGTTAGTGACCCCCACCTCGCAAGCCATCTTGACAACTCACAATTTTTTTAGTCCACCATCAGGGCGCATGCACATCCAAAGTGGCTCAGCGGGGTTTATCATAGGAAGCTCATGCCCCTCACCCGCAACACATATTGGAGCCACCTGATCAACCACCTTGGCACTGTCTTGCTCGATTTCCCATGTTGTGTGGCACCATGCTCACACATCCCAGATAATCTCATCTAGAATACACAACAAATATGCACCGAACTCCTTGAGCTTTAGGCTGCTCCCTTCAGGCATGTTTCGGGCCTCACTGTCGATCTGGCTTGTGTCCCCATTCTTGCACAACTCTACGACTCTTTCTTTACCAGGCAACAACATCTCCATTCGCATGGCTCGAATTAGCTTGTGTCCCCGTTATTGCACGCTCATTGCGCCATTGGTGCATACCCAACCACTTGAATGGTCGATCTTGTTGATGTTTGGGAAGCATCGGGAAGACATTCTACTAGATTAATAATAAATACTATGATTATTAATTATTAAACAATATTATTAATGTAATAATATATTTTTATAAGGGATAAATATATATCATAAATAAGTAGTTATTTATGATGAGTGTTCCATATATATATTTATTATCCAAGGGATGCATCCTTTCATGGATAGTCACTATATGTTCTATATATATGGAACACTCATCATTGTAATAATAATATAGTCACATACAATATCATCTCTTATGAAAAATCAACATTGTATCATAGTAGGACTGGGCTTCACTCCCTTATAGGAGGGCCCAGGTAAAATGAAAGGGAAATGGAAACATATCCATAGAGAGGAGAGTTGTTGTTGTGAGGAATAAGTCACCATTTAGAGAAGACTTGTTTCCTAAAAGGAGCCACGTGAGGAGCTAGAAAATAGTCTTCATATCTATTTGAAGTGTACCAAGGTGTTGGCATTGTACAAGCTGAAAAAGGCAGTGGCTCAAAGGCATTGATGTGTTTACCAGACCTCGAAGTGGCACAGATCATGACCAGGAAAGAGGTTAATAAGCACATGGTTTACACCGAGAGTATCCCCAATGGCATGCAAGAAATTACATGTGAATGTGTTAAGTGGTGCTATGAGGGACCACCTAGGAGGTACCACTCTCACCTTTGTAGAGTTGAATGCCATGATGCGCAGGGAGTAAGTGAAGGTGGATACGACAGTGCCAAAGATAAGAGAAGAAGATATGAATGACATCTTGTAGTGGTACTAGTCATCGATGAAAGAGTAGAGAGGACTCGACATGGGTGTGTGGATCCAAGCAGAGTATAAATACTTGCAGTCGTCCAATCATAATTGGGAGAGTTTTTAGAGTCCCATCCACTAGAGATGGGTGAGTGGTAGTATTCGAGAAACATGGTCAAACTTACTCCATTCAACAAAATCGCTCTCCCCAAAATTTCACTTTGCAAATAAATAAAGTGTCTATGTCTCCCACTATACTAATCAGTGTTTCCAGTTAATGCAACGATGGCACATTCCATCCCTACTTATGGAGGTGTTAGAAGCTTGTTTGTAGTTTGTCTAGAGAAGGTTGTGAGGCTGAGAAGGGTTCAAACTGGCTCATAGTGGCCTGAAGTATAGACAAATAGTTGGCATTTTTTATTTTTTGTTCTTCTTCCAAATGATCAGGGAATAATTTGACCACAAGCCTAGCTTGTTGCACGAGAGGCGCTTTACATAGTAGTTCGATTGGAAATGCATGGCGAGGGTTTCCCCTCCTTTTTTAAGATGAACAAGTGTTACCCATCCTTGATTGTATTTGAAGTATATACTTCACATAATTAAACTTCTTGGATAGTTAATTAAGGTTGTGGGAAAAATTCTAGAGGATTTGTGAATGTTTCATCATGTGGTTGATTGTTGGTACTTCCATCCAGGTCGAGGTTATCTCTCAAACACGACACATGGAAAGTCCTGCCACATGTTAGTCCGCGGAGGATATTGTGGAAAAATTGTCAAGAAAGGTCAATGAGAAGACACTATTATGGTATTGAGAAAACATTAGTTATCACCTAGAGTGCTAATGGAGAAAAATGGTCCATGTAACCCATGGCATGGTATTTGTGACCATAGCATAGTCTTATGACTATAGAGGTAGTCTGAGTGACTACATGGATACTCATAACATGATCTGTGTGATTATGGCATGGTCTATGTGACCATGTTATTAGTCTACGTGACTATAATAATGACACTTGTAGCATGTTCTGTGTGACCATGACATAGTCTATGAGACTATGATGGATATACTTGGAGCATGATCTATGTGATCATGGCATGATCTAAGAATCATGGTGTAACTTGCATGACTAGGATGATGTTACCTGTAGCATGGTCTGAGGACCATGGCTTAGCCTACAGGGCTTTGAGGACCAGAGGAGAACATATTGGCAAATACCTCCCTAACTAAGAGGGAGTGTTAATGTTTCAACATCGGGCTGACATTCTCCCGGGATTGGTCATGGTAATTTGACCAATGGAGAATGACCCTGGCATAGTCTTCGAAGGACATAAGACTCAAAGTGCGTGGCTTTCAACATCTGGAAGGACTGACATTATTCTGATGGCACAGATGGAAACCTGATCATGAAGAATGGTCCTTGTAGTCACAGAACACTCCGTTGAGTACGTGAAAACTGCGGGACACTTAGTGTGCAGATTGAATATGGATTTATATGGATTAAAGCAGGCACCCAGAGCATGGTATGGAAGGATTGACAATTTTTTGACGAGCTTAGGATTTACAAAGAGCAGTGTAGATCCTAACCTTTACTTTAATGTTGTGGATGATGGTCTGGTAATACTGTTGTTGTATGTGGATGACCTATTTCTAATAGGTGTGGAAAATCTCATCTAAGAGTGTAAGAGAAAAATTGGCTGCTGAGTTTGAGATGAAATATCTCGAGATGATACATTACTTTTTGGGTCTTGAGGTATGGTACAAACAGGATGAGATCTTTCTAAATCAAGGGAAGTATGCAATGGAAATCCTGAAGAGGTTCGAGATGTTGAATTGCAAGGCAATGACTACACCTATGGTATCAAATCTGAATTTGTTGAAGAATACGACTTCAGAGACTGTGGATGTTACTTTATATAGGCATATGTTGGGTTCGTTGATGTACTTGAGGAACACAAGACCAGATAAATGTTTTGAACAATCTGGGCCAATATATGGATCATCTCAGGCAGGTTCAATTGGTCGCATGATCTAGGTGGATATCGGTGTCCACCCAACGTTTCGAACTGGCTCAAAACAATTTTCTGGCAATTTTGGTAATTTACTATTTTTAGCAGTTCTTAACTTCCGTGGCCATTTTGAGGGCCTAAATGAAGGTTTTTCTGGATCGAGATTTTAATTGATATCCAAAGGCTCTGATTGAGCCCCCAAAATGAATCTTCTCGATGATACCTTTCCAACGAGCTATCATGCGCCCCAAACAAAGATCGTATGCCAAAGTTATGCCCTCGGGAAGTTGATACACCAAACTACCCAAAATGGGGTCCACAAAACTGTTGGCTTTTCATCTTCCGGGGTTAGGGTTTTGGATTTTATTTATGATTAAAAGGCCTTTGGAGCCTCATTTTAAAATCATCTTCTTGCGAATGCGAGTAGCGGACACATATCTTCTCAGCAATAAGTTGTCATCATTCTAGCGAGTCTTTCACTCTGTATTTTTACAGTCTTTGTACATTTTCGCTCGTTAATAGAAAATTGTGTATTACTGTATCTCTGTGTTTATGGTTTCATATCTGATTCATTTCTATTATGTTATTGGATATCCGAGATATCTCTGTACATTGATTTATTATATCTCTGCTCTCATTTTGTGCCGAAAATAATCTGGATCAATGGTATCAGAGCATACTGCTCTTGATCATTTTTCAGTGCATGTCCTTGAATAGGTCTGATTATAGCAAGTTGGGTCTTGATCTTGTCTCTCTTGAAAACAATCGCTCTCACACGTCCAAGAAAATCTCCACGGCGGAAGAAAATAAAAACGAGAGAACAAACAATTCTATTAATCTGTTGCTTGAGCAAGCTCTCACGCAACAGAGGGACGAAATGATGGAGAATTTTTCCCACATCCTTCAACGCCTGCCAATAACAATAGGCGCATCTTCATAAAGTGACCACTTTGGAAGTACTTCACCTTTCAAGGTACAAGTTAGTTTCGATATTCCCATATTTGAAGGACAGATAGATGCAGATGCCTTAGAAAATTGGTTAAATCTGCTAGAAGGTTATTTCTCTGTTCATAATTTCTTTGGCAGGGAAAATATCACCTTTGCACTCCTTAAGGCTCTCCCCCATGTCAAACATTGGTGGGAAACTTACTAAGAGAAAATTTCCATAGAGGAATATGGAATATATGGGGCCGAGCCCACTTGTGGATGCAGTAAAGGAACAATATTACCTTGATGGAAACTATGAGGACCAATACATGAGATGGACCACACTGCGGAAAGAGAGGGACCAAGTAATGTCAGAGTTCATCAATACCTTCCATACCTTGGTCATCAAGCTAGGTATCAAAGACTCCTAGCGACATTTGATTCTGAAATACCGCGAGGCTCTTCACATATATATCCAAACTGAAATGGATTTTCTGGATATCTCATCACTCGGTGTTGTGTATCAATATGATGTTAAAATCAAGCAGAAATTTAGGCACCAGAACAAACGAGAGTTCGGATCTACAAATATGCAACAACCAAAGTATGAGAAAGACGAACCTAACAAAAAACTCCCTGAAAACCAGTCTAAGCCACAGGAAAAGAAGTGTCATGGGAAGACAAAGAAGGACATTGGAAAATGGTGCGATTTCCACAAAATATCTTGGTACAACACTAATGAATGTTGCTCAAAACAATCATTGGTGGCCCAGATCAAAGACAAGGAGTTGAACCCTGATTCAGAATCTAATTCAGAAAATATTGATAGAAGACATATCATCGATGCAGAACTCACTGCTATTGTCACGGCCGCAACAATTCAACCAGAAGAAATCACAGATCTTGAAGAGGGGGAGCACATTTTTCATTCACGGATGTGGGTGAAGGGGACCACGCTGCATTTTATTGTTGATAGCAGAAGCCAGAAGAACCTCATCTCAGCAGAGGTCGTCAAACAGTTGGGATTGTCGACAACACCACACCCGCAACCATACAACATTGGGTGGCTTTGCCAGGGATGAGATCTTTGTGTCAGCCAGCAGTTTCAATTGTCATACGACATCCATCCCTTCAAAGATGAGGTATTATGTGATTTTTCCCTGCTGGGTTTCTGTGATGTTCTCTTGGGCCATCCATATATGTGGAAGTGTCATGCTATCTATGAGTCTCGACCCTGTAGTGTCATTGTTACTATGGGGGGTCATCTCTACAGGATACCATAGGCAGTTCCAACAACTGTCCCACCTAAACAATGCTGCAAGGTAGTATCTCATACTACAAAATTCAGCTTCTTCACAATATGTTCAAAAGGTGAACGGAAGGATACTGCAACCACTACAACCTCGACCCAAGCACCTTCTATCCAATAGAATAAGGTCGAAAATATTGCAACAAAGCGCAAAGATTCTTTCTTCACATATTCATCTCATGTATCCCAACTGGTTGAACAAATTCAACCCCGCCAACAACAGGTTCGTGACAACCTTCCACAAACCAAGATACACAACTTCTCCAACAAGGCAAGCATCTCATCAAGATGTAGATTCAACAAATGTTTTTCCCTCTTCCCCGGACACTCAACACAATGGAGACCATTTCTTCCTAAGGAGGGAGGATTGATCTAGGTGGATATCGGTGGCCACCCACCTTTTCCAGCTGGATCAAAATAGGTTTCTGGCAATTTTGGATATTTACTATTTTTAGCAGTTTTTAACTTCCGAGGCCATTTTGAGGGCCTAAATGAAGGTTTTTCTGGATATAGCTTCTCAATGATAGTTGAAGGATCTTATTGAGCCCCCAAAATGAATCTCCTCGATGATACATTTCCAACGAGCTATCGTGTGCCCCAAACAAAGATCTTATGCCAAAGTTATGCCCCCGAGAAGTTGATACACCAAACTACCCAAAACGGGGTCCACAAAACTGTTGGCTTCTCATCTTCCAGGGTTAGGTTTTTTTATTTTTTGTATGATAAAAAGGCCTTTGGAGCCTCATTGTAAAATCATCTTCTTGGGAATGCGAGTAGTAGACACATCTCTTCTCATAGATAAGCTGCCACCATTCTAACGAGTCTTTCACTCTGTATTTTTACAGTCTTTGTACATTTTCGCTCGTTAATAGAAAATTGTGTATTACTGTATCTCTATGTTTATGGTTTCATCTTTGATACATTTATGTTATATTATTGGATATCCGAGATATCTCTATACATTTATTTATTATATCTTCGCTCTCATTTCATGCCAAAAATAATTCGGATCATTGCAACAAAACATGTGATGAGGTACCTTAAGGATACATTGGATTATGGTCTCAGGTATGTGACAAACCATGAGTTCAGGTTATATGGATATTCGGATTCAAATTGGGACAGAAGTATTCCTGATCGGAAGAGTATTTCGGCATATTGCTTCAGTCTAGGCTCTAGTATGGTTTCGTGGAGCTGCAAGAATTAGTTATGTGTAGCACTTAGTACGATTGAGGCAGAGTATGTGGCAGGATGTGTAGCAAGTCGCAAAGTAGTGTGGCTTCAGAAATTTTTGACTGGATTATTCGATATTGAAATGGATGTGACATGTATCTTGTGTGACAACCGGAGTTGTATAAAGTTTTCATGAGAACCCAATGTTTCGTGATAAGTCGAAGCATATCGAAATCAAGTATCACTATATGGTGCAGAAGGGAGAAGTGAGGGTCCAATATGGTGCAGAAGGGAGTAGTGAGGATCCAATATGTGGCTACTGAAGAGCAGGTTGCAGATGTGTTGGGAAATCCGTTGTCAAGGATGAAGTTCAAGTACTTCAGGGACAAGCTCGACGTAGTCCCTCTTCAGAGGGAGTGATGGCTTTAGATGTTATTGCAGGAAAGTGGGTATCATAATGACATGTTGTAGCCATTGGAGAGATACCCACTGGCCCTAGATACATGCTGAAGAGATGAGGTACAAATGTTATTGCGGGGTATTGGATGTCATGCATAAGATATCCGAGTTTCCTACGGGAAACTAGATAGTCTCATGATGACATGTTGTAGCTATTGGAGAGATACCCACCAGTCCTGGATGCATGCTGTGAAGTCACAAGGATGCACGTGATGAGGTACATATTCATTTCAAGGTAGTGGATGTCTTGGGGACATGTTGTAGTTATTTGAGAACTACCCACAGGCCTTGGATGCATTGGTTGTGAAGTCACATGGGTGCACATGATGAGGTATTGATGCATTGCAGGGTAGTGGATGTCCTGGGTACATGTTGTAGTTATTTGAGAACTAGCCATAGGCCTTGGATGTATTGATTGTGAAGTCACAAGGGTACACATGATGAGGTACATATGAATTTTGAGGTAGTGGATGTCATGGTGACATGTTGAAGCTATTTGAGAGCTACCCACAGGTAATCTTCATAGGTAATCTCTGCATAATGTAGAATGTCTCCCTCGTTGAGAGGGAGTGTTGATGTTTGAGAAACATCGAAAAAACATTCTACTAGATTAATAATTAATATTATTATTATTAATTATTAAACAATATTATTAATGTAATAATATAATTATATAAGGTATAAATATATATCATAAATAAGTAGTTATTTATGATGAGTGTTCCATATATATATTATCCAAGGGATGCATCCTTTCATGGATAGTCACTATATTATATATATATATATATATATATATATATATATATATATATATGGGACACTTGTCATTGTAATAAAAAATTTCACATACAATATCATCTCTTATGAAAAATCAACAGGTCCAAACCCGCGAATCATGGCCCAAGTTACAACGCCCGCATCTGCCAAGTCCATGTCACCCAGTTCACCTTCAACCCCTTCATTTTCCTTATTCCTCCCACCACCTCATTTCCCTACTCTTCCTCACACACCACCACCAAGAATCTAAAAAATCTAATTGCAAACAAAGATAGGGCATATCTCTCCT
>ML776808.1:2173187-2188816 GCA_009831015.1 Picea engelmannii
CCGAGATTATTTTTTCTAATGCTTTCATATAACCAGATTGAACCTTTGGATCTTGGTGTAGTGTTTTCTTGGACCCATCACCAAGTGTTGGTGATGAAATCCATGACACATGATAGTATTTAGGTGTTAGCACATGTGCTAAGACATGTAGTGGAATATTTAGCATTTCCCACCGTCTTCCACCTCTACACAAATATGATTATAGAGGTTGACATATCTAGGCTCAACAATGTCTTTAATATTCCCTAGTATGTTATACATTTTCTTATACACCTCCCCAATGATTGGTTGATTTGAATCTGCAAACTTGATCATGTGATAAATTGGCTTGGTGAATTGCAAAACATATCAAACCTGTGACCAAAGATGACTGTCAAGGACTGTCTCCTTCATTGCATTAGCACCTTGGCTATCAATGCTCAATTCATCCCATGCATCACTCATCACCATAGAACCCAAAGCTGGTCTCACGTTCAATAGGAGCCTAAAGGTGAGGTAATAGATAGAAAATCTAGTGTTTTCAATCTTAATTCGTTGCAACCTAGAGTGAGTTTTGTAGAAGTAATTGAGCCTTGTCTGCCTGGTGATAAATTTGATGAGTTGCTTCCCTCTCTTGTACAACTAATTAATCCATCCACATTATCTATGCTTTAAAATATCATGCATCAAAAGGTTCAAGGTGTGCACCAAACACCCAAACCAAAAGATGTGTGGTTGAACTCGCTCAATGATTTTACCTGTTCCCTTATAGTTTGTTGCATTATCACTGATTACTTGAATCACATTAGAAGGACCAACATCATTAATTGTTTTCAAGAGGAGATGTGAAATGTTTTAGGAAGATGAAATAATTGAAGAGGAGTCATGTGATGTAAGAAACAATGCATCGGTAGTAGAAACACTAAGAACATTGATCAAATGTTGTTTTCTAATATTTGTCCAACCATATGATACAATGGATACCCCATAGTCCCCCCATTTATCCGTAAACCGTGTTAGAGATTTTTTTTTTTTTTTTTTCCTTGTCAAGTAACACAATTATAGCTTTCTCATAGTTGGGGCTCTTATATCCTTTGGGGGCTTCATTTATTTCCTTGACAAGATCATGACGAGAGGGGGAGAAAAGTACATCGAATGGGATACCACAAACATAGAGAAACCAAACTAATTTTGCATTTATCTCATCCCTACCTCCAATATTAAGGAAATATGCTATCGCTCTTCTAGATACACAAGTTCCAAAACCATGAGGAGATGGAGATGTGTTACCACCAAATCGAGATGAGGCATCAAATTGAAGCTTTTGCTTTTTACCATACTTTTTTTGTGCAGCTTCCTCTATTTTTATGTATTTTTCTCTCTTCTCCTTGGATATATTAGGGAAAATTGTGATCCCAATGGCCCCCTTATTACCATCACTCTCCATTACACCACAAAGATGCCCCCTCAAACAGGTATATGAACCGGTATAAGGTTTCCCATCATGAAATTCATGAGGACATAAAAATTTAATGCTTCCACCACCTCTCTCCTTCCCAAATTTTGTTATAAATTTCCACCAAGGTCTCAATAAAGCTCCGTGTCCTTCATTTCCACGTTCTTCCTCTTCAAACCCTTCACTAGATTCATATTGTGGGTCATCATGATAATCACCACTATCCTCTTATTTCCTTCGATGCCTTCTCTCCACCATGACTATGAGAATAAAAAAAGGAAGGCTAAACTAAAAGAAAACCATTTTCTTCAAGTTTCAGATGGACAACCTACAATAAAACGAGGGAGAAGAAGGAATGGGAAAGAGTAGGAGAGGAGGAAAAAAACACAAATAAATTTAACCTAAGGAAATGAAGGAGTTGGGGTTTGGGCTTACCTCTTTAGCTCTTGAAACTTGAAATTTGAAACCGTAGGAAGATGGTTTCCTTTATTCGCTCCTCCAAGATCCTCTTTTCTCACTCTTCCAAGCTCTCCTTTTCTTTCTCCTCCAATATCTCACAAATATGCACTCTCAAGCTCTCTTTTGCTCTCTCCATATTTCTTTCCCCTAAACATTAATCCTAAACTAGACCCCACCCTCACTCAAAAAAATAAAAGAAAACTCGATTTTTTCAAGTCCATAAGTCTCTCTTGGAAGCACACAGGTCTTCCCAGAAGCGTGCATGAAGCATCCTAGGAAGCATCGGAAGCTCTCTTTGGAGCACGCCGCTTCCAAAAAAACAGGGAGAGTTCAAATTTGCTCCAAAGCGCGCTTCATAATTTTGAATTGTGCTTCCAGGGGAGCTTCCTGGACACACCCTCTTGAAGCGCGATTCGGGGCTTCAAAACATGGGGGGGGGAGCTTCAAGCAACACTTTGTGGAACAAACAAACATATGTCTCTAACAAACAAAGCTAAGAAACATTTTAGGCATATATTATAGGAACTATAACTCTCTCCTAATGTATTTTGCAAGGTGCATATTGTAAAATTATATAAATAATTTAGTAAAATTAAAAGGAATAGATGTGAGTTAATGTTTACCTCATTCAGGTAGTTACATCTAGATATAATAATTATGCCTAAGGTGTTCCTTAAGAGGTTGGTTCTATGGGATCTTATGTTGTCTCTCATATGATTAATTACATCGAAGGAATTTTTAAGGAGGGTTCTTCTCCCATCTTTGTTGTCTATCACTGCCTCTTCTTCCTCTTCCATTTCTCTTTGGAAAAGTTTTGGTCACATATTTGTGATTATTACAAGTGGGAATGTAGCTAGACGATTCATATTTGGAGTTATAGGATTGTTGAAAATATTTCACGAGATGTGGGATGAAGATGGACCTTTTGAAGTATTCATTTTCCATCCAAAAACAAAATCTCAATGTAACCACCCCAATTCACTTCAGTGTTTCCTTTCCCATGATTTGAGGGTATGCAAGTAAATTTTTTTCAATGTATATCATTCACGTGGTTTGTGAAATGAAAAAAACACAGGTCTACTAAACACGTTGGTGTATTCGTCAGTAATCTTTGCTATGTGGCAATGCTAAAAAATGTGAGGAACTATTTTCTTTCGCGGTGACAAAAGGAAATTGGTAGGAGACTTGGGAGCAAACCTAGAATTTGGCGTTCCACATAAAGGTATTTTGGTTTTTAAATGTATTCATCTATTATTAAAAAAAAATATTCATCCCCATTATTCTCTTAACACTGCCATAGATGAAAGAACATGTGCAGGTGGTAAATGTTAGTGATTGTAGCTCAAACAGGTATTTCCACAAGGGTATCTACTTGTGGAAATCATCATTAAATGTATCATATGCTTTTTCTAGAGTTCATTTTGTTAATTAATTAATTAAGTAAATGTATTTTATTAAAGTGACTTTTAATTAATAAAGTGACTAAGTTGGGTCGCTTAGTGATTTAATTAAAAGAGAGCCATTGATGTCACAGTTAGATCTTGACCATTGAGATTAGGGATTTGGCACAAGTCAAGTTATTAAAGATAGAGAGGGAAAAGAACAAATACATAGAGAGAATTTACTTCACAAGTCATGTGAGTAAATGAGAAAATTAAATATCTGATTTTTGGCTTGGCGAATAGATTTTAGCAAGAAGATACAACAAAGGAAGACAACATACAATAGTAAGCTAGAAAAGGGTCGCAAGTGTGGATCGTACAATAGCTAGAAAGGGTCGCACATGTGAATCCATATGAGGACAACAGGTCGCTCGTGTGATAGAACAACAACAAAAGTGTTTGCAGGCCACACGTGTGAGCAGGACAACCCACACATGTGAATCTATACAGGTCATACAGAGTAGGCCATACTGTTGATGGGTCGTACAACACGTTTTGGCAACGGTTTGAGGTGACTTTGGTTTTCAAATTTTTTCTATTTCATTGTAAATTTTCTCAGATCCATTTTCCTAGTCAGGGAACTCTTGTAAATTTTGATGATATTTGAACGATGAAATGATTTAGAAGAGAAGAAAATATTTGTGCATTATGTATGATTACTTCTCTAGTTTCCGTTGCAAGTAAGATTTAATAATTCCAGTAAAGTAATCTAGATCTAGTATATTTTCTTAGATTGCTAGTTTTAGAGTAATTAATATGATATCAAAGCTCTTGATCTGAGAGAAAAGAAGATATAGTTTATTCAGTGTAGATTATTTCAGAGAGCTTGAAGGAAAAATAACAGGACAACCATGTCAATCATCAGTGTGAAGGTTGACGATCGACTTGATGGGGTTTCAAATTTTCTGCCCTGGAAGGAAATACTGATATTGATCATGAAAGAGAAAGACTTGTGGGATGTCGTGACCAATGGTATTCCAATTCCAGCACTAGCTCAGACTGCAGTGCAGGGCGCACAACAGTGCAACCAGTGGTAGATCTAGTTGTACGAGAAACGTTGGAGAAGAAAGACATAAAGGCACATAGGGTGATCCTAGAAGCTATCAAGGATCATATGATTTCACACGTATCAGAGCAGGCCAATTCCAAGGAGATGTTTGATGCCCTAGTATTGCTTTTCCAAAGTGATAACATGAGTCAAAAGATGATTTTGATCAAATCCAAGCTCAAAGAATGCATAATAACCCACTCTGACAATGTGATCAACTACCTTATGAGGATCACACCGATCTGTGACCAACTTGTAGCTATTGGAGATGTTGTATTAGATGCAAAGCTAGTAAATGTTGCTCTGAATGGATTCACCAAGGAGTGGGAACCATTCATCATGGGAATATTTGCTTGAGAGCAACTTCCTAAGTGTGAGAGACTTTGGGATGACTTCATTCAAGAGGATACTTGGAAGGAGTCCAGATCCGACAAGTAGGGAGGAGGTGGAGGAGATGAAAACTTATCCCTTGTTAGCAAAACCAAGAAAGGGAAAGGGAAATTTTTGTCAATAGGGGTAATGGTCAGGGAGAGAGGCAACAGTCTAGGAAAAAGAGAGACATGATAAAAATCAAATGTTACATTTTCCATAAGAATGGCCACTTTGCGTCTCAGTGTCCATAGGAAAAGAAAGGAAAGTCATAGACAATTGCAATGACAACAGAGATAGTTGAATGAACTTGCATCAAAGTTCGAGAGTGTTTTTTCATTCGTGTCTTGCCTTTCTACCAGCATTACTCCCAACAATTCATGGTACTTGGATAGTGTCGCATCCCACCACATGACATAGGCTAGAGAGTTGTTCAATAGTTTAACAAAGGAGGACTCAGAGCTCCATATACAACTTGGAAACAAGGTCAAGTATGCAGTGAGGGGTCAGGGGAAAATGCAGTTCCAACTTGAGTCAAGAGGATCCTTTGATCCACAGGAGGTATTGTATGTACCTAGCTTGAAGAAGAACCTTTTGTCCATCTTAGTCACGGAGGACAAAGGTTATGGGGATAGCTTCTAGAGGGGGCAGGTGTTCTTTCTCCCAGAGGGAGCCAATCCAGACACTGCTTTGATGATTGGAGTGTGGGATGGGAACCTATATAGATTTCAGGGCCAACCTGTTTAGGTGTTGATGCACACCAGTGAGAGAATGTGCGAGTTGTGGCACAGGAGGATGGGTCATTTCCATCACATAGTTCTACCATTACTGAGGCAGATGGTCATTGGGCTTCCAGATTCCAGTATGGATCATCACGGGGTGTGTATAGTCTATGCTCTTGGAAAGAATGTCGAGGCATGATTTCCTAGAAACGAGATTCAATCCAAAGGCATTTTGGATCTGATACCCTCTGACATTGGTGGGCCTATGTCAGTTTCTTCAGTGAAGGGCACATCCTACTATGTGACCTTCATTGATGACTTCTCTAGGAAGACTTGGATCTACTTCATGAAGCCCAAGGATGAGGTCTTCAGTCATTTTATAGAGTTCAAAGCTCAGGTGGAGAACATGACGGGAAGGAAGATCAAGGTGCTGAGGAAAAACAACGGGGGTGAGTACACCTCCAATGAGTTCACATATTTTTGCAAGGAGGTGGGGATCAAGAGGAAAAATACTATGGCCTACAACTTACAACATAATGGGGTTCCAGAGAGAAAGAATTGGTCTATCGTCAGTGCGACGAAGGCCATGATCCATGATCAAAGTTTTCCTTTATTTATGTGGTCCGAGGCATGTAACACAATTGTGTATTTGCATAATATAACCCCACACTGGATATTGGAGGATAAAACACGAGAGGAAGCATTCATAGGCAAAAGATCTGAGATAGGACATCTCATGATTTTTGGTTGTCCAATCTATATCCACATCCATGTGGAGAAGAGGACAAGGTTGCAACCCTTAGGAGAGAGAGGCATCTTGGTGGGTTGTAGCAAGGATTTGAAGGATTACATATTCTTCCTGATAGAGCAATGGAGGACAATGGTGAGCTGATATGTCAAGTTCGAGGAGAACTTGGCATCTAGGAAATATCAGGATCTGCCCACAGTTGCAGAGGGGCCACTGGAGGTGAGCCCAAAGGATGAGCCGAGGGGCCAATGGAGGCTAGAGAGTTGTTCAATATTTTATCAAAGGAGGACTTAGAGCTCCATGTACAACTTGGAAACAATGCCAAGTATGTATTGAGGGGTCAGGGGAAAATGCAGTTCTAGCTTGAGTCAAGGGGATCCTTTGATGAACATGAGGTACTGTATGTACATGGCCTAAAGAAGAACCTTTTATCCATCTTCTTCATGGAGGACAAAGGTTATGTTCCAGAGGGGGCAGGTTTTCTTTCGCCCAAAGGGAGCCAATCCGGACACTGCTTTGAGGATTGGAGTCTGGGATGGGAACATATATTAACTTCAGGGCTAGCCTGTTCAGGTGTTTATGCACACTAGTGAGAGCATGTGTGAGTTGTGGCACAGGAGGATGGGCCATATCCATCACAAATTTCTACCATTACCGAGGCAGATGGTCACTGGGATTCTAGACTTCAATATGGATCATCACGGGGTGTGCAGAAGCTATGCTCTTGGAAAGAATGTCAAGGCATGATTTCCTAGCAGCGAGACTTGATCCAAAAGAATTTTGGTTCTGATACATTTTGACGTTGGTGGGCCTATGCCAGTTGCTTCAGTGGAGGGCACATCCTACTATGTGACCTGCATTGATGAATTCTCTAGGAAGACCTGGATCTACTTCATGAAGACCAAGAATGAATTTTTCAGTGATTTCAAAGAATTCAAAGCTTAGGTGGAGAACATGACGGGAAGGAAGATCAAGGTGCTGAGGACAGACAACGAGGGTGAGTAAACCTCCAATGAGTTCACATATTTTTGAAAGTAGGCATGGATCAAGAGGCAAAAATTATGGCCTACAACTCGCAACAAAATGTGGTTCCAAAGAGGAAGAATCAGTCTATCATTAGTGCAACGAAGTCCATGATCCATGATTAGAGTTTGCCTTTACTTTTGTGGGTTGAGGCATGTAACACAACTGTGTATTTGTAGAACAAGATCCCACACTCGATACTAGAGGATAAAAATCCAGAGGAAGCATTCACTTGCAAGAGACCTGAGATAGGACATCTCAATATTTTTGGTTGTTCAATCTATATCCACATCCATGTGGAGAAGAGAACAAAGTTGCATCCCTTAGGAGAGAGAGGCATCTTGGTGGGTTGTAGTGAGGATTCAAAGGCTTACATATTCTTCCTGACAGAGCAGTGGAGGCCAATGGTGAGTCGAGATGTCAAGTACGAGGAGAACTTGGCATCTTGGAAATCTCAGGATTTGCCCACAGTTACAGAGGGGCCACTGGAAGTGAACCCAAAGGATGAGTCGAGAGTAGAGACTTTCAGTGTATGGAGCAAGACTCTAGAGGAGGTGGAGGAGCAGTCAAACCCTTCAACTTTAGTCAGGAGGCCCAGGTGGTTTGAGTAGACCTTGCGGGATGCTCAAAAGCATGTTGAGACTCCCAGGACCATATTTCAGAAGATGAGGCATCCTCAGAAGTTTCTGGTGTGTATCGATTTGATGACCAACATCATAGACTCAGATCCCTCCAGCTTTGAGGAAGCGACAAGCCAAAAATTATGGAGAGATGCCATGGAGGAGAAACAGAACTCCATCATGAGGAATGATGTCTTCGAGATTGTGCCAAGGCAAAGGGGAAAGTCAATGGTGACTTCTAGATGGATTTACAAGGTAAAACATGCAACAAACGGTAGTGTGGAGAAGTACAAGGACATATTTGTGGCTTGTGGGCTCTCTCAGAAAGAGGGAGTAGACTACGAGGAGACTTTTTCTCCTGTAACTAGATATTCCTCTATATGAGCCATGCTTTCTATTGCTTCTGAGATGAGGTAGAGCATCTATCAGATGGATGTGAAAATTGTATTCCTTAATGGATTCATGGAGGAAGAGGTCTACATCGAGCAGTCAAAGGGGTTTGCGGTTCCATGACAGAGAGACACATGTATGCAGGCTGAAGAAAGCCATGTATGGACTCAAATAGGCACCCAGTGCCTGGTACTCCAGGATTGACAACTATTTGCAGGGCATGGGATTCATCAAGAGTGAAGCATATCCCAACCTATACTTCTTGTTGGTTGGATATGAGGTCCTCATCTTGGTGTTGTATGTGGATGATCTCATTCTGACAGGTGTAGAGAGGCTAATTGCAGGATGCAAGTTCTAGACCTGGCATCAGAATTTGAAATGAAGGATATCGGTCCATTGCATTACTTTTTGGGACTTGAGGTTTGGTAGCGACTGAACGAGATATTCCTTGGATAGGGAATGAAATTATTGAGATCCCGAAGAGATTTAGGATGGAGGATAATAGACTGATGGCCACTTCGATGGTGACCAAACCGAGGAAGATTGATTCTTCAGATTTAGAGTTGGAAGACTTTAGACAGTACTGGCAGCTGATTGGCTCGTTGATGTATCTAGTCAACACTCGACTAGACATCTGCTTTGTTGTTAACACCTTGAGCCAGTTCATGGTGGTGCTGAGGGATGTTCACTGGGTTGCAATAAAACATGTGCTCGGATACTTGTAGGGCACAATAGAATATGGATTGCAATACCTTGGTGGAGATGGTGTGAGGTTGCAAGGCTACTCAGATTCAGATTGGGCAGGAAGTGATACAGATTGAAAGAGCACCTCTGGGTGCTACTTCAGTTTATGGTCAACAGTGATTCCCTGTTTCAACATGAAGTAGACCTCAATAAAATTGAGTTCAACTGAGATATAATACATGGTGACTAGTCTAGCTAGTTGTGAAGCCATCTGGCTTCACAATCTACTCACATGATTGTTTGGTTAGGAGCTTGAGTCGATAGTGATCCACTGCGATAACTAGAGTTGCATCAAACTTTTGGAAAATCTAGTGTTTCACAACAGAGTAAAGCACATCGAGATCATATACCACTTCATCAATGACAGGTTTTGAAGGGAGCAATCAAATTCCAATATATTTCTACATATAAGCACTTGATAGAGATTTTTACCAAACCCTTAGTGAAGGGCAAGTTCGTCTTTTGTAACTCACACACGTATTTCCACAAAAATATCTACTTGTGGAAATTGTCATTAAATGTATCCTATGTTTTTTCTAGAGTTATTTAAGAAACTTTTAATTAATAAAGTGACCAAGTTGAATCATTTAATGAGGACCGCAAGTGTGGATTGTACAACAACCAGAAAGGGGCGCACGAGCGAATCTGTACAAGGGCACCGGGTCGCTCGTGTGACAGAACAGTGGCAGAAGTGTTTGCAGGCTGCACTTGTGAGCATGACAGTGCACACGTGTGAGTCCGTACAGGATGTATTATTGTTCGGCCGTACAAGTAGTCTTGGCATAGGTTTGAGGTGATTTTGGTTTTCAGATTTTTGTTGTTTCATTGTAAATTTTTTGAGACCCATTTTTCCAAAAAGCTCTTGTAAGTTTTGATGATATTTGAATGAACAACACATTTAGAAGAGCACAAAATAATTGTGCACTGTTTGTGATTGTTTTTTATTGTTTTTTAGTTTAGAAGAGTACAAAATAATTGTGCACTCTGTGATTGCTTTTTTAGTTTTAGCTGTAAGTAAGAGTTCATAATTCCAATAAAATAATATAGATTTGATTTGTTTGCTTAGATTGTTGGTTTTATAGTAATTAAAAATACAAAATAATTGTACACTGTATTTGATTGTTTTTTAGTTTACTGCTTTTCTAATTTTAACTATAAGTAAGAGTTAATAATTCCAGTAAAGTAATATAGATCTGATTTGTTTGCTTAGATTGTTGGTTAATAATTCCAGTAAAGTAATATAGATCTGATTTGTTTGCTTAGATTGTTGGTTTAGAGTAAAGAACTCAACACTGTCAGAGATTAATAATAATAAAAAAAAAGTGCCACCCATGAAAACAACACTGTCAGAGATTAATAAAAAAAAAAAAGTGCCACCCATGAAAACTCAAGCCTGCCTGTAGGTAGTAGTGTAGCTGCCAAAGAACTCAAACTTGAAATGTCAAAAATGTGAAAACTCAAGCCTGTAGGTAGTAGTGTAGCTGTAGGTAGTAGTGCTGCTAAAGGAATCAAACTTGAAATGTCAAAACTGTGGTTTATTTTTATATATTGGACTACCAATGCGCAAAATATCTTAGGATACAAAATGCAATGAAATAAGATTCTCATGTAAGACTTGGTGATTTCTTCCTACTATCAGTGATTAGAGAGACTAAATGCTCATTTTTTCTTTTAAATGTAGGGAGAGAGGATGGAGATTTTCTAGAAAACAGAATTCAACAAATTCTGAAAAATCAATACCATACAACTGTGTTTGAGCTCACCTTAATTATGTATTGGTGGCAGAAAACAGAAGACAGAATTTAGGCAGCAGAGCAGAAAACCAAACAAGTCAAAACAGAACCTAATTTCCTTAAACAAAGCCTGACAGATAACGGAATTTGCATCATAAATCAGTGAGTCTGGGAAACACTCGGTAACTTATAATATCTTGTTTGTTTTATAAGTAATAATTATAATTTTTTTTTATAAGAACTGAAAAAATGATACTATGTAAGTTTGCATAAAACTGAAAATGAAAGTCACTCAAAACTTATAACCGTCATAAAATGTTTTTTTTGAGAGGCAGGGAGGATTTGAAATCCCAGGCCTGCTTGGAGCTGACAGGCACATTACACTTCTTTGTACTCTCGATATCAACAGACGAGGACGACGAAAATATTGAACATCCGCGCTCATTCCCAATCTGACATTCATCATTCTGTTTCCCATGGAATCTTGCTCCAACGCAAGCAACGATGAGCACGTTTGCCATGTCTTCATGAACTACGATGACTCAGAAGTAAAGAAAAACTTAGCCAGCCATCTGCAACGTTGCCTTAGCCGAAATGGATTGCACGTGTTTCCGAACCAGCGGGAATTGCAAGGGGGAGACAACAGCCGAGCCGCCCTTAAAGAAGCAAAGGTCCACATAGCAATTTTCTCGACCGGTTATGCGAATTCAAGTCAGTGTCTGAATGAGCTCCTGCAGATGTTAGAGTCAGGGTCAACCGTTATTCCTGTCTTCTACAATGTGAGTCCTTCAGACCTTCGGTGGACGAAGGAAGGAAATGGAGTGTATGCTCAAGCCCTGAGCATGCTCCAAGGGAAGAAAACAACTGACTCTGAAACACATGAAGAGAAGGCGTTATACTGCTCCAACACTATTGGAAAATGGAGGAAAGCTCTTTTTGATGTTGCAGGAAAAAGCGGTTTCGTACTGGACGCGTATAATGGGTGAGACCTCCAACTCTCCATGTTCATCTCAGTTCTAATTAATTTGTTGTATTAATCGGTATATAAAACTTTATAATTATGTACTCGTTTCTCATAAGTAATCTTATTGTTAATATTATCAGTGACGAGGGCAAGCTGGTTTATAAAATCGTAAAAAGAGTCTTGAAAAAGTTAAAAAACCACTTCTACTACGATGTGTTTATAAACCATCGTGGTCCCGATGTTAAGGAAACGTTTGCCAGCCATCTTTATCATTGTCTTCGTGCACACGGATTACGAGTATTTTTGGACATTCAGGAATTGCAAAAGGGAGAGATCATAACTCCTCAAATAGAGAGGGCTATTCGAGGAGCGTCGGTCCATATAGCAATTTTCTCAAAAAATTATGCTGAGTCAATTTGGTGTCTACATGAACTCTCACTCATGTTGAAGTCGCAGTCGACCATTCTTCCTGTTTTCTATGATGTTGAGCCTTCAGTTCTTCAGGACACAGATGGAAGGTATAGCAAATGCCTGAAGAAACTTGAAGGGCACAAAATATACACCCCCGACAAAATTACAGAGTGGAGGAATGCACTTTCGAAAGTTCCAGAAACAGACGATTTCAATCTGGAGAAATATGATGGGTGAGACCTTCAACTCTCCATGTTCGTTTTCGTTTTAGTCTTATTTAATTTGTTGTATTAATTGATGGGACACTATTTCTGACTACTAATTTTATTATGTGTTCAGGAACGAGGGGAAGCTTGCCCATCATTTGGTGCGAGAAGTGTTATCTGAGATAGTTACCCAAAATGCTGCAAAATTGCCAACTCGTCAATTGCCAACTCGTCAAGTAGAGATTTCTTAACATTAATTTTCAGATTTATTGCCCGTGATATTTGGAAATTAGTTTCCAGAATTCTTGTCCGTGATATTTGAAAATTGTTTAAATTTCTTGTCCGTAATATTTGGAAATTAGTTTTCAGATTTCTTGCCGGGGATATTTGGAAATTGTGTTGAGTGGAAGGAAACAGATCCAAACGTAATCATTGCGTAGCATAGTAGGGTGGCACCTATAGGAGTAGGTTGAACGTAAAAATGTGGTTTTTATGGTGATTGTAAAAATGTTCTTATAGAATTATTTTTCCAAATGTAACCTTTTAATAAATAAGTAATTTGTTTTTTATTATTTATATGATAAATACAAATGCTTGTGGTCATTATTATAATTATTGTGGTCATTATTGTAATTATTATTGTAAATGAGGTAAGATGTGCTTAGGAATTTAGCATTCTTTTATGAGAGCATTTTGGGCTCTATGGAAAACAATCAAATGCAGATTTTAAGGTTGTTATAACTATCATCATCTTCATTTTGTAATGTAAAGAACATAATTGTGTTCTTGTTCAATAAATAAAGTTTAATTATGTCTTTGTTTTATAAATTAAGTTTTTCTGTGTCAAATGGATGTAAGGATATTGTGGGTATTACACAAGATACCACAATTATGGAAGAAATGTAATAATTTTTATGGGAAAGGAGTATATATGTATGTTATTGTGTTTTTCCATGTAACAACCATTTAAAAAAATATGTATTATATGTTGAAATTGTTGAGTGTGTATTTGTAAGGAAGGAATTTGGAATAGACAATATTATTTATATTGTTAAATTACAATTTTTCTATAAATTCCATAATATATTGTAGATCATATTTGAAATTTGACAAGTGGGGATGTTACAATATGGTATTAGAGTTAAATTAAATTTCACTATTTGCATTTACTATGTTTGAGTTTGCATCAATGGTGTAATTTAGTACTCCATCCCTTTAAGAGTGGTATATAGGGGGTTGGGTATGTTACATAATGGTATCAAAGATATTGGTTACAACATTGGGGTCATATGGGACAAAATTAGACCATACATGAAGAAATTACAAGTTTTCTTCCAAGTGTTCAATGAAATGTATTCATGAGAAAAATGCAATTGCAGGTCATATGTTTGATGAAATCTCAATGAAGTAGTGTATAAAGCTTGTAATTGATAAATTTGTGAGTTTGAAATTCCCATATTATGTTTTTGATAGAGCATACATGTTGGGTATGGAAACACTACTAGTTATAATCGTGAACAATAGAGTTCAACTCCATGGTAAATTGCACAAATTTTGAAATTATTAAAAATGCCCTATTTTGATCATGATAGAAGTGTTGGGATCTGAGTAGGCAACCACAATTGTTAAAAAAATAGAGAAAGAATGAAGATAAACAATCACGCACAACAAAGAGGAATAGATGGGGGCAATGGTAATATTTATTGTTCAGCGAAATAATGGAGAAAATTGATTACAATTCTCAAGAATATCCTCACTGGCTTCTTCATTTAAACAACAGATTCTCAAGTGTTTCTAGGCATATGGAAATCCAAATGCTTGAGAAACCTCTGCCTAAACAAATGTAACTGCAAGGTGTGTTGTCACAACCTAACAATCTCCACCTTGACAACAATTTTCTGATACCTTGCCCAATGAATCAAACATCACCTTCGTGCAAGCCAAGAAAATCCAAACAACACCACAACTTCTCTAAGAATATTGGTTGCGTGAACATGTATGCATAGTTTTTCCCAGTATAGACCACTCCACCTCCATTGAATCAACATAACCACAAACTAAATCACTGTAACCACTGTATGTGATACTTGTGCTTCTCAGATACTGAAGCACCCATTTCCATGCTCTTTACCTAGTTTTTCCATATGTTCACTGACAACACCATCTGCATGTGAAATATTCGAACATTCCATTGCATTCATCAACCTTCATATTGCATTTTTATAAAGTACACGAGACATGTAATCCTTTATTCCTTACTACTAGGACACAAAATTGAAGAAAGCTTACAATGTAAAGCTAAAGAGATATTTACCAGTTTCACAAAGTTCGTACTGAACCTCATAAGTGACAGCCACAACCTACCATTTTTTTCATCTGTGTACTTCTATGCCCAAGATTTGTTTTGCTACTCATAGATCCTTCATCAAAAGTCCTAGGCAACTGAGTCTTTAACATGTTGGTCTCAACCATGCTTCACTTGCAACAAGCATATCATCAATACGACACCAAGATAATGAATATTCCATTAACACAATGATCAAACTCACTTCTTAAGAAACTTTGGCTTATCATGAAGGAATAAAACATATTATACCATTCCCTGTGTACCTTAGGCCATACAATGATTCCCTGAGTTTGCATACAAATCCCTCTTTGAGATCTTGAACAAATTTTCATGGTACATATCTCTGCTATCTATGATTTGTGGACAATAGGATTCCACAATCTACATTGCTCAGCTCCATCACCATAACCAACAAAGTTATACTTCCTTGATCGAATCGGACCAAACCAACCAACTGAGCTTTCACCTCTGACCTCCACGCTAATTTCAATGCTTCATTACAAGCAATACATGGGCTCTAAATCCACGAGCTACCAAAAAACCATGTGCTTGAAACCACGACTCTTGACCTAACTTTTCCCCTTTTTTCCATGACTGAGTATGGCCAAACCTCCCTCAAAGTCAGGGTGTTCGAGAATACCACTTGCTCCCCTCTATATCACCTAGGTCATCTAGACTTTACCAATGACATTTCAAAACCGAGGTGCCCATGCCTAACGAGGTCTTACATTCATGTGCCCATTTACATAAAAAAAGTGTTAACTCCACCTCAAACTTTACATTAGAAACTTCTGCTTTGTCATTGCTATGACCTCCAATTGCTTCTTCTCATGGTAGTAGCCCTTGTATATGCAGTTGTAATGGAATCTCCTTGTTCTCTTCTAAAATATGTTACAGTCAAGATAGACAAAGCCAAGTTTGTACCAACAACCTCAATCTTCATTTGTTTACCATCAGGTTGGACACCA
>ML776808.1:2188866-2215034 GCA_009831015.1 Picea engelmannii
TTATTTATATGATAAATACAAATGCTTGTGGTCATTATTATAATTATTGTGGTCATTATTGTAATTATTATTGTAAATGAGGTAAGATGTGCTTAGGAATTTAGCATTCTTTTATGAGAGCATTTTGGGCTCTATGGAAAACAGTCAAATGCAGATTTTAAGGTTGTTATAACTAATATCATCTTCATTTTGTAATGTAAAGAACATAATTGTGTTCTTGTTCAATAAATTAAGTTTAATTATATCTTTGTTCTATAAATTAAGTTCTTGTGTTTTTCCATGTAATAACCATTTAAAAAAATATGTTTTATATGTTGAAATTGTTGAGTGTGTATTTGTAAGGAAGGAAATTGGAATAGACAATATTATTTATATTGTTAAATTACAATTTTTCTATAAATTCCATAATATATTGTAGATCATATTTGAAATTTGACAAGTGAGGATGTTACAATATGGTATTAGAGTTAAATTAAATTTCACTATTTGCATTTACTATGTTTGAGTTTGCATTTACTATGTTTGAGTTTGCATCAGTGGTGTAATTGAGTACTCCATCCCTTTAACAGTGGTATATAGGGGGTTGGGTATGTTACGGTTACAACATTGGAGCCACATGGGACAAAATTAGACCATACATGAAGAAATTACAAGTTTTCTTCCAAGTGTTCAATGAAATGTATTCATGAGAAAAATGCAAGTGCAGGTCATATGTTTGATGAAATCTCAATGAAGTAGTGTATAAAGCTTGTAATTGATAAATTCGTGAGTTTGAAATTCCCATATTATGTTTTTGATAGAGCATACATGTTGGGTATGGAAACACTACTAGTTATAATCGTAGGCAACCACAATTGTTAAAATAATAGAGAAAGAATGAAGATAAACAATCACGAGCAACAAAGAGGAATAGATGGAGGCAATGGTAATATTTATTGTTCAGCCAAATAATGGAGAAAATTGATTACAATTCTCAAGAATATCCTCACTGGCTTCTTCATTTAAACCACAGATTCTCAAGTGTTTCTAGGCATATGGAAATCCAAATGCTTGAGAAACCTTTGCCTAAACAAATGTAACTGCAAGGTGTGTTGTCACAACCTAACAATCTCCACCTTGACAACAACCTACCATTTTTTTCGTCTGTGTAGTTCTATGCCCAATATTTGTTTTGCTACTCCTAGATCCTTCATCAAAAGTCCTAGGCAACTGAGTCTTTAACATGTTGGTCTCAACCATGCTTCACTTGCAACAAACATATCATCAATACGACACCAAGATAATGAATATTCCATTAACACAATGACAATACTCACTTCTTAAGAAACTTTGGCTTATCATGAAGGAATAAAACATATTATACCATTCCCTGTGTACCTTAGGCCATACAATGATTCCCTGAGTTTGCATACAAATCCCTCTTTGAGATCCTGAACAAATTTTCATGGTACATATCTCTGCTATTGATGATTTGTGGACAATAGGATTCCACAATCTGCATTGCTTAGGTCCATCACCATAACCAACAAAGATATACTTCCTTGATCGAATCGGACCAAACCAACCAACTGAGCTTTCACCTCTGACCTCCACACTAATTTCAATGCTTCATTACAAGCAATACATGGGCTCTAAATCCACGAGCTACCAAAAAACCATGTGCTCGAAACCACGACTCTTGACCTAACTTTTCCCCTTTTTTCCATGATTGAGTATGGCCAAACCTCCCTCAAAGTCAGGGTGTTCGAGAATACCACATGCTCCCCTCTATATCACCTAGGTCATCTAGACTTTACCAATGACATTTCAAAACCGAGGTGCCCATGCCTAACGAGGTCTTACATTCATGTGCCCATTTACATAAAAAAAAAAGTGTTAACTCCACCTCAAACTTTGCATTAGAAACTTCTGCTTTGTCATTGCTATGACCTCCACTTGCTTCTTCTCATGGCAGTAGCCCCTGTATATGTAGTTGTAATGGAATCTCCTTGTTCTCTTCTAAAATATGTTACAGTCAAGATAGACAAAGCCAAGTTTGTACCAACAACCTCAATCTTCATTTGTTTACCATCAGGTTGGACACCAATGTACCTTTGCATTTCTCCAAGTGCATCACCGTACCTTGAAAAAACCACGTCCGTTGTACCCTTAGAACGACCGCTTCTATCATAATAGTTCGAACATCGTTTGAACTCACCAACCTATGAAAAAAGTTGCTTCATATCGTCATTGGAGACTTCATAATCCAAGTTGGAGATGTACAATTTTATACTAGTCTCAAATCCATTCTCCATGCCAAAGGATTCCATGCTATCTTCAAACATATCATTCCGCTAAACATAACCCTTATCTGAAAGACTTGGTAATTGTATACAACTAAGATAGAATGGACGACCCTCCTCCTCCTTTGCATATGGGTGTACATGTTAGTGACCCCCACCTCGCAAGCCATCTTGACAACTCACAATTTTTTTAGTCCACCATCAGGGCGCATGCACATCCAAAGTGGCTCAGCGGGGTTTATCATAGGAAGCTCATGCCCCTCACCCGCAACACATATTGGAGCCACCTGATCAACCACCTTGGCACTGTCTTGCTCGATTTCCCATGTTGTGTGGCACCATGCTCACACATCCCAGATAATCTCATCTAGAATACACAACAAATATGCACCGAACTCCTTGAGCTTTAGGCTGCTCCCTTCAGGCATGTTTCGGGCCTCACTGTCGATCTGGCTTGTGTCCCCATTCTTGCACAACTCTACGACTCTTTCTTTACCAGGCAACAACATCTCCATTCGCATGGCTCGAATTAGCTTGTGTCCCCGTTATTGCACGCTCATTGCGCCATTGGTGCATACCCAACCACTTGAATGGTCGATCTTGTTGATGTTTGGGAAGCATCGGGAAGACATTCTACTAGATTAATAATAAATACTATGATTATTAATTATTAAACAATATTATTAATGTAATAATATATTTTTATAAGGGATAAATATATATCATAAATAAGTAGTTATTTATGATGAGTGTTCCATATATATATTTATTATCCAAGGGATGCATCCTTTCATGGATAGTCACTATATGTTCTATATATATGGAACACTCATCATTGTAATAATAATATAGTCACATACAATATCATCTCTTATGAAAAATCAACATTGTATCATAGCAAGATTGGGCTTCACTCCCTTATAGGAGGGCCCAAGTAAAATGAAAGGGAAATGGAAACATATCCATAGAGAGGAGAGTTGTTGTTGTGAGGAATAAGTCGCCATTTAGAGAAGACTCGTTTCCTAAAAGGAGCCACGTGAGGAGCTAGAAAATAGTCTTCATATCTATTTGAAGTGTACCAAGGTGTTGGCATTGTACAAGCTGAAAAAGGCAGTGGCTCAAAGGCATCGATGTGTTTACCAGACCTCGAAGTGGCACAGATCATGACCAGGAAAGAGGTTACTAAGAACATGGTTTACACCGAGAGTATCCCCAATGGCATGCAAGAAATTACATGTGAATGTGTTAAGTGGTGCTATGAGGGACCACCTAGGAGGTACCACTCTCACCTTTGTAGAGTTGAATGCCATGATGCGCAGGGAGGAAGTGAAAATGGATACGCAGTTCCAAAGATAAGAGAAGAAGATATGAATGACATCATGTAGTGGTACTAGTCATCGATGAAAGAGCAGAGAGGACTCGACATGGGTGTGTGGATCCAAGCAGAGTATAAATATTTGCAGTCGTCCAATCATAATTGGGAAAGTTTTTAGAGTCCCATCCACTAGAGATGGGTGAGTGGTAGTATTCGAGAAACATGGTCAAACTTACTCCGTTCAACAAAATCGCTCTCCCCAAAATTTCACTCTGCAAATAAATGTCTATGTCTCCCACTATACTAATCAGTGTTTCCAGTTAATGCAACGGTGGCATAGTCCATCCCTACTTATGGAGGTGTTAGAAGCTTGTTTGTAGTTTGTCTAGAGAAGGTTGTGAGGCTGAGAAGGGTTCAAACTGGCTCATAGTGGCCTGAAGTAAAGACAAATAGTTGGCATTTTTTATTTTTTGTTCTTCTTCCAAATGATCAAGGAATAATTTGACCACAAGCCTAGCTTGTTGCACGGGAGGTGCTTTACATAGTAGTTCTATTGGAAATTCATGGCGAGGGTTTCCCCTCCTTTTTTAAGATGAACAAGTGTTACCCATCCTCGATTGTATTTGAAGTATATACTTCACATAATTAAACTTCTTGGATAGTTAATTAAGGCTGTGGGAAAAATTCTAGAGGATTTGTGAATGTTTCATCATGTCGTTGATTGTTGGTACTTCCATCCAGGTCGAGGTTGTCTCTCAAACCTGACACATGGAAAGTCCTGCCACATGTTAGTCCGTGAAGGATATTGTGGAAAGATTGTCAAGAAAGGTCAATGAGAAGACACTATTATGGTATTGAGAAAAAATTAGTTATCACCTAGAGTGCTAATGGAGAAAAATGGTCCATGTAACCCATGGCATGGTATTTGTGACCATAGCATAGTCTTATGACTATAGAGGTAGTTTGAGTGACTACATGGATACTCATAACGTGATCTATGTGATTATGGCATGGTCTATTTGACCATGTTATAGTCTACGTGACTATAATAATGACACTTGTAGCATGGTCTGTGTGACCATGACATAGTTTACGAGACTATGATGGATATACTTGGAGCATGATCTATGTGATCATGGCATGATCTAAGAATCATGGTGTAACTTGCGTGACTAGGATGATGCTACCTATAGCATGGTTTGAGGACCATGGCTTAGCCTGCAGGGCTTTGAGGACCAGAGGAGAACATATTGGTGAATACCTCCCTAACTAAGAGGGAGTGTTAATGTTTCAACATCGGGCTGACATTCTCCCAGGATTGGTCATGGTAATTTGACCAATGGAGAATGACCCTGGCATAGTCTTCGAAGGACATAAGACTCAAAGTGCATGGCTTTCAACATCTGGAAGGACTGACATTATTCTGATGGCACAGATGGAAACCTGATCATGAAGAATGGTCCTTGTAGTCACAGAACACTCCGTTGAGTACGTGAAAACTGTGGGACACTTAGTGTGCGGATTGAATATGGATTTATATGGATTAAAGCAGGCACCTAGAGCATGGTATGGAAGGATTGACAATTTTTTGACGAGCTTAGGATTTACAAAGAGCACTGTAGATCCTAACCTTTACTTTAATGTTGTGGATGATGGTCTGGTAATACTATTGTTGTATGTGGATGACCTATTTCTAATAGGTGTGGAAAATCTCATCTAAGAGTGTAAGAGAAAAATTGGCTGCTGAGTTTGAGATGAAAGATCTCGAGATGATACATTACTTTTTGGGTCTTGAGGTATGGTACAAACAGGATGAGATCTTTCTAAATCAAGGGAAGTATGCAGTGGAAATCCTGAAGAGGTTCGAGATGTTGAATTGCAAGGCAATGACTACACCTATAGTATCAAATCTGAATTTGTTGAAGAATACGACTTCAAAGATTGTGGATGTTACTTTATATACGCATATGTTGGGTTCGTTGATGTACTTGAGGAACACAAGACCAGATAAATGTTTTGAACAATCTGGGCCAATATATGGATCATCTCAGGCAGGTTCAATTGGTCGCATGATCTAGGTGGATATCGGTGTCCACCCAACGTTTCCAACTGGCTCAAAACAATTTTCTGGCAATTTTGGTAATTTACTATTTTTAGCAGTTCTTAACATCCGTGGCCATTTTGAGGGCCTAAATGAAGGTTTTTATGGATCGAGATTTTAATTGATATCCAAAGTCTTTGATTGAGCCCCCAAAATGAATCTCCTCGATGATACCTTTCCAACGAGATATCATGTGCCCCAAACAAAGATCGTATGCCAAAGTTACGCCCTCGGGAAGTTGATACACCAAACTACCCAAAACGAGGTCCACAAAACTGTTGGCTTTTCATCTTCCAGGGTTAAGGTTTTGGATTTTATTTATGATTAAAAGGCCTTTGGAGCCTCATTGTAAAATCATCGTCTTGCGAATGCGAGTAGCGGACACATATCTTCTCAGCAATAAGCTGTCACCATTCTAGCGAGTCTTTCACTCTGTATTTTTACTGTCTTTGTACATTTTCGCTCGTTAATAGAAAATTGTGTCTTACTGTATCTCTGTGTTTATGGTTTCATATCTGATTCATTTCTATTTTATTATTGGATATCCGAGATATCTCTGTACATTGATTTATTATACCTCTGCTCTCATTTTGTGCCGAAAATAATTTGGATCAGTGGTCTCAGAGCATACTGCTCTTGATCGTTTTTCAGTTCATGTCCTTGAATAGGTCCGATTATAGCAAGTTGGGTCTTGATCTTGCCTCTCTTGAAAACAATTGCTCTCATGCGTCCAAGAAAACCTCCATGGCGGAAGAAAATAAAAACAAGAGAACAAACAATTCTATTAATCTGTTGCTTGAGCAAGATGTCACGCAACAGAGGGACGAAACGATGGGAAATTTTTCCCACATCCTTCAACGCCCGCCAATAACAATAGGCGCGTCTTCATAAAGCGACCACTTTGGAAGTACCTCACCTTTCAAGGTACAAGTTAGTTTCGATATTCCGATATTTGAAGGACAAATAGATGCAAATGCCTTAGAAAAATGGTTAAATCTGCTAGAAGGTTATTTCTCTGCTCATAATTTCTTTGGCAAGGAAAAGATCACCTTTGCACTCCTTAAGGCTCTCCCCCATGTCAAACATTGGTGGGAAACTTACTGGGAGACAATTTCCATAGAGGAATCTGGAATATATGGGGTCGAGCCCACTTGTGGATGCGGTAAAGGAACAATATTACCTTGATGGAAACTATGAGGACCAATACATGAGATGGACTACAATGCGAAAAGAGATGGGCCAAGCAATGTCAGAGTTCACCAATACCTTCCATACCTTGGTCATCAAGCTAGGTATCAAAGACTCCTAGCGACATTTGATTCTGAAATACCGCAAGGCTCTTCACAGATATATCCAAACTGAAATGGATTTTCTGGATATCTCATCACTCGGTGTTGTGTATCAATATGATGTTAAAATCGAGTAGAAATTTAGGCACCAGAACAAACGAGAGTTCGGATCTACAAATCTGAAACAACCAAAGTATGAGAAAGACGACCCTAACAAAAAACTCCTTGAAAACCAGTCTAAGCCACAGGAAAAGAAGTGTCATGGGAAGACAAAGAAGGACACTGGAAAATGGTGTGATTTTCACAAAATCTCTTGGTACAACACCGATGAATGTTTCTCAAAACAATCATTGGTGGCCCGGATCAAAGACAAGGAGCCAAACCCTGATTCAGAATCTAATTCAGAAAATATTGATAGAAGGCAGATCATCGATGCAGACCCCACTGCTATTGTCGCGGCCGCAACAACTCAACCAGAAGAACTCACAGATCCTGAAGAGGGGGAGCACATTTTTCATTCACAGATGTGGGTGAAGGGGACCATGCTGCATTTTATTGTTGATAACGGAAGCCAGAAGAACCTCATCTCAACAGAGGTCGTCAAACAATTGGGATTGTCAACAACACCACACCCACAACCATACAACATTGGGTGGCTTCGCCAGGGATGAGATCTTTGTGTCAGCTAGCAGTGTCAATTGTCATACGACATCCATCCCTTCAAAGATGAGGTATTATGTGATTTTTCCATGCCGGGTGTCTGTGATGTTCTCTTGGGCCATCCATATATGTGGAAGTGTCATGCTATCTATGAGTCTCGACCCTGTAGTGGCATTGTTACTATGGGGGTTCATCTCTACAGGATACCATAGGTAGTTCCAACTACTGTCCCACCTAAACAATGTTGCAAGGTAGTATCTCATACTACAAAATTCAGCTTCTTCACAATCTGTTCAAAAGGTGAACGGAAGTATACTGCAACCACTACAACCTCGACCCAAGCACCTTCTATCCAATAGAATAAGGTCGAAAATATTGCAACAAAGCGCAAAGATTATTTCTTCACATATTCATCTCATGTATCCCAACTGGTTGAACAGATTCAACCCCGCCAGCAACAGGTTCGTGACAGCCTTCCACAAACCAAGATACACAACTTCTCCAACAAGGCAAGCATCTCATCAAGATGTAGATTCAACAAATGTTTTTCCCTCTTCCCCAGACACTCAACGCAATGGAGACCATTTCTTCCTAAGGAGGGAGGATTGATCCAGGTGGATATCGGTGGCCACCCACCTTTTCCAACTGGATCAAAACAGGTTTCCGGTAATTTTGGCAATTTACTATTTTTAGTAGTTTTTAACTTCCGAGGCCATTTTGAGGGCCTAAATGAAGATTTTTCTAGATATAGCTTCTCAATGATAGCCGAAGGATCTTATTGAGCCCCCAAAATGAATCTCCTCGATGATACATTTCGAACGAGCTATCGTGTGCCCCAAACAAAGATCTTATGCCAAAGTTACGCCCCCGAGAAGTTGATACACCAAACTACCCAAAACGGGGTCCACAAAATTGTTGGCTTCTCATCTTCCAGGGTTAGGTTTTTTAATTTTCTTTATGATAAAAAGGCCTTTGGAGCCTCATGGTAAAATCATCTTCTTGGGAATGTGAGTAGCAGACACATCTCTTCTCAGAGATAAGCTGCCACGATTCTAGCGAGTCTTTCACTCTGTATTTTTACAGTCTTTGTACATTTTCGCTCGTTAATAGAAAATTGTGTATTACTGTATCTTCGTGTTTATGGTTGCATCTTTGATACATTTATGTTATATTATTGGATATCCGAGATATCTCTATACATTTATTTATTATATCTCCGCTCTCATTTCATGCCGAAAATAATCTGGATCATTGCAACAAAACATGTGATGAAGTACCTTAAGGATACATTGGATTATGGTCTCAGGTATGTGACAAACCATGAGTTCGGGTTATATGGATATTCGGATTCAAATTGGGACAGAAGTATTCCTGATCGGAAGAGTATTTCAGCATATTGCTTCAATCTAAGCTCTAGTATGGTTTCGTGGCGCTGCAAGAATTAGTTATGTGTAGCACTTAGTACGACTGAGGCAGAGTATGTGGCAAGATGTGTAGTAAGTCGCAAAGTAGTGTGGCTTCAGAATTTTTTGACTGGATTATTCGATATTGAAATGGATGTGACATGTATCTTGTGCGACAACCGGAGTTGTATAAAGTTTTCATGAGAACCCAGTGTTTCATGATAAGTCGAAGCATATCGAAATCAGGTATCACTATATGGTGCAGAAGGGAGCAGTGAAGGTCCAATATGGTGCAGAAGGGAGTAGTGAGTATCCAATATGTGGCTACTGATGAGCAGGTTACGAATGTGCTGGGAAATCCGTTGTCAAGGACGAAGTTCAAGTACTTCAGGGACAAGCTCGACGTAGTCCCTCTTCAGAGGGAGTGATGGCTTCAGATGTTATTGCAGGATAGTGGGTATCATAATGACATGTTGTAGCCATTGGAGAGATACCCACTGGCCCTAGATACATGTTGAAGATACGAGGTACAAATGTTATTGCGGGGTATTGGATGTCATGCATAAGATATCCGAATTTCCTGCGGTAAACTAGATAGTCTCATGATGACATGTTGTAGCTATTGGAGAGATATCCACCAGTCCTGGATGCATGCTGTGAAGTCACAAGGATGCACGTGACGAGGTACATATGCATTTCAAGGTAGTGGATGTCTTGGGGACATGTTGTAGTTATTTGAGAACTACCCACAGGCCTTGGATGCATTGGTTGTGAAGTCACATGGGTGCACATGATGAGGTATTGATGCATTGCAGGGTAGTGGATGTCCTGGGTACATGTTGTAGTTATTTGAGAACTAGCCACAGGCCTTGGATGTATTGATTGTGAAGTCACAAGGGTACACATGATGAGGTACATATGAATTTTGAGGTAGTGGATGTCATGGTGACATGTTGAAGCTATTTGAGAGCTACCCACAGGTAATATTCATAGGTAATCTTTGCATAATGTAGAATGTCTCCCTCGTTGAGAGGGAGTGTTGATGTTTGAGAAACATCGAAAAAACATTCTACTAGATTAATAATTAATAATATTATTATTAATTATTAAACAATATTATTAATGTAATAATATAATTATATAAGGTATAAATATATATCATAAATAAGTAGTTATTTATGATGAGTGTTCCATATATATATATATATATATGGGACACTTGTCATTGTAATAAAAATATTCACATACAATGTCATCTCTTATGAAAAATAAACAGGTCCAAACCCGCGAATCATGGCCCAAGTTACAACGCCTGCATCCTCCAAGTCCATGTCACCCAGTTCACCTTCAACCCCTTCATTTTCCTTATTCCTCCCACCACCTCATTTCCCTACTCTTCCTCACACACCACCACCAAGAATCTAAAAAATCTAATTGCAAACAAAGATAGGGCATATCTCTCCTCCACGACGAATGAACAAGTCGCCTGCAACTCCAAAGACGTATTGGGTCTAAACTACTTGTCGACTAAGGTTTCTTCACCCGACTGCCTCTTTCCACCTAATAACCCTTTGTGCAACAAACATATCGTCTGATCTTCATGAATTCCCTTCACAACAAGAGACCGACAATGACTCTTTAACCAAAAACCATGTGCTCTGATACTACTTGTTTGGATCCAAGCCTGCCACCACAATTTTTAAAACAACAAAGAAAGAGTGAAGATAAAAAATCACACACAACAACGAGGAATAGATGGGGGAAATTGTAATATTTATTGCTCATTAAAATAATGGAGAAAATGGATTAGAATTCTCAAAAATCTCCTCACTGGCTTCTTGATTTAAATAGGAGATTCTCAAGCATTTCCACATATGGAAGCCAAATGTTTGAGAAACCTCTGCCCAAACGAATGTAACTACAAGGTTTGTTGTCACAACCCAACACGAAGTTCAAATGGTCAACAATGGAGTTGAATTTTCATTTATAGAGAAAAATAATTTATAGGAGATCGAGCTAAGAAGCTTTGCTTGCAAGCTATCACTATCAAATTATTAACAACATAGTTGAAGGTTAAACATCGAAATTGAATAATTTGGGAGATGAAATTTCCAAAGAGACAATGACAGAAATTGGGCACATGGTAACCAGAGTTGCAAAATGACCATGGGATTATGAAGTGGACCCTACATGGTGATGTGGACGAACCCACAGTAAGTTGGATTGAGTTGATAGTGGAATCCATGAACTAGGGTTAGAAAATATGGTATATGTAGAGGAGTGGTATTGGAAGGTGGTAAGTGGTATTGCAGTGCCTCAAATCATGGTTTTAGAAACTGGTGATCAATATTTACAATGGTATAATGGTATATGCGGATGAGTGCTATCAGATGGGTAGTAAGTGGTATTGTGGAGCCCCAAATTATGGTTTTAGAAACTGGCATTCTAGCTCCACAATCGCTAAATGAGTGCCATGTGTATGGGTGGTTTACCATTGCGGAGGACATGAGGCGTATTAAAGTTCTATAGTTTTGGTCCTCACAATAAATCTAGATTATTGATTTTGATCTTGATCCTTGCTTGGAGAACAACAGGATAGGATGATTGGAGGATCCATAGTCCTATCAATCACCACTTCCAATGTGACACTTACATTAACTATTCCAATTTCTAATCTATTTCATTTTAAATGCATTTTTATCTAGAAATTGTGGTTATTTGTCAGACTTCCGACGACAATAGGGTTTTGCATGTTAGGTTTCAAAGATTGTTTTTACATGAAACATCGAAATTTCGATATCCCTTTGTGGAACACGTGTTGTTAGAAGTCAGTTTATCCTCGACTCTTTGTCTAACTTATGTCAAAATAATGTGGAATAATGTCATAAACTAAATCAATTTATTTCCTTTGTTAGATTACGTCGTTGTAATGTCAGTGACGTTGTCAAAATTATGTTGACAATGTTTCATTGAATGTGACAAAATGTTGGAATGATGTCTCCCCTAACACGAGCACAATGAATCCATGGCATTGAAAAAACATCAAAAAAAATTCCAACCAATGTGGAATGATGTCTCCCGTAACACGAGCACAATGACTCCATGACATTGAAAAAACATCAAAAAAAATGTCCAACCAATGTTGAAAAAAGATGGACTTTAGACCTTTTCACTTGAGAATTTACTACAATGTTGAATACACATCACAATTGTGTTGGACATTAGATGATCAAAACATTGTGTCATCATTAGTATGGAAAGGTTGTCGATATGATGTCATAATTTTGACACTGTTAGGATTTAAAAAAATAATAATATGCTTCATGATGTAGAAGGTCGATGACTATCTAACATTGGACTAGGGGAAAAATAGATGGGTTTGAGATCTTAAATTGTACGCAGTTTCCTAAATATGAAAAATTAATTTTAATATATTATTCTTTTATTAATTCCAAGACAATAACAAGGGTTGTATAGCAGTGCAATCCCTATCGAGGTAGTTGGAAAATATATGATGAATAATGAAACTTAATATAACTAAATGCATAGGTAATGAATAGTATTTTTCAAAAGATAATTCATATAATAAAGAAGAATAACATTATTGTTTATGCAAAGAGGACAATGATAAGAATAAAGTAAAAACATTTAATATAAAACTTTGTAAAAATAAGCAAAAACGTAAAGTGTTCAATGTGGAGTAAAACTTAGTAAATAAATAAAGTGTTCGATGTGGAGGTTAGCATGTGCGAGAAGCAATGTAAAGTGTTTGGAGGTTAGGATGGGTGGGAAGCAATGTGAACTGTTTGGAGGTAAAGTGTGTGGAGGTTAGGATGTGCAGGAAGCGATGTAAAGTGTGCACATGTTAAAATTGTTGGAAGAAAAGTGGGTAGAGTTCTCCGCACAAGAGATGATGTTTGTGCACAACCTTGGAGATGACTTAGTATACAATTTTATCTATCTCAATGTTCCTCAAGTTTATATATGGCCAAGTATAAATTATGAAACCATATTACATGTATCCTTTACTAAATTAAAATTTATTTTATATACTTAAAATCTTAAGTTTTGAAATTCATTGTACAAGATAATACCCTTGTTTTTCTTTATAAATAAAAACATTTAATTTTACAATTAAATTGTTTACATTTTTTGTTGTATATGCCCTAGAAGTTGAGACCGAGTAGCGATTGTTGGCCTCCCATTTTCCCATGATTTAATACCTCTTTTTCCCACTTCCATCCTACTTTATAATTGAACCTAATGCTCTTATGATAGATTTCCATGATTTTAAACTCAAAATCCATTCAACAAGCATTTGGAGGTAATTGTTGCTCATTTTATTATATTTCCTAAGTTCTTAGTGATTTAAAATGAGTTTTTAAACTAACCTTGTTGATGAATAATTTATTAGTTCAGTTCTTGTACCCCCACTGCAGTTCCACTACCTAAGTTTGGTTGTTAGCATATGTTTGTGTGTTCAAATAGAAAACGACCAATTGAGTTTTGAAGTTCAAGATGCTAGCATGGTGTGTGTGCCTCAGTTCGTGCTCAGGATCTTTCAGGCGAGCGTGAGATGGAAGTCATATGCATGGTCAACGACTTCTAGCGCATAGGTTGTTAAGTGAGATACAAACAATATTGTTATTCGTATGCATTTCATGTCATAAAAATAACATATTAAATCGAGACGTGATTTGGTTTGTTGTTGTAATTTCTAAGTATGTCTATATGGTTGTATCGAATCAAAGGTAGTTCAATTCCATTAAGATTATAACTATTATTAAAACTCTAGTATGCACAATTGAAGGATCTCCCTTATCTCTGTGTATAGAGGCCTTCCTATATAATGATCTTCTCTGTAACATATTGATCTGGATTATTTTGAGAACGACATGAAAACATAAATATAACCAAGATATAACAATGAAATACACAAAAATATAAAAGAGAACACAAAAAGACAGTGAAACCCAACTTCTATTACTGAATAAGATAGAAAAACGTTGTAGAACACAAATTGGCAGAATGGGGTAGCCTATCTCTGAAAGGAAAGAGATGTTGGCTATGCTTCATTTGCAACAAGATTTACATCACACTCCATTGCATGCTTAAAGGGATTCATTCACCTCAATTATATATGAGAGAGTGAGAGGAGAACAATTCCCATGATGCATGTGGGATAAATTGGACTAAGTTTATAAAATGCCATAGGCATGTAAAACACTAGGACTTCCTGGGCGGTCACCCATCCCCGTACTACTCTAGCCTGAGCCCGCTTAACTGCGGAGTTCTAATGGGATCTGGTGCATTAACGCTATTCTATAGGCATGTACATAATACCACTAGGAAATCATTACATGATGTCTGTAATTAAATAATGAAGATGACATTACATTACATTCCCCATCAAAAGGGTGAATATCATGGTTTATCAAAACCACAGGCTCAAAATGGTGATTCAGTGGAAAAGGTGGATGGACACCGAGATCCATTTGGATCATTCCTCTCCCCTTAGGAATCAATGGTCCCCATTGCGTCAAGTTCCCTCGAGAGACTGATAGAGTTCTGCTAAATCTTAAGCTTACAGCGTTGTTTGCCTTGCTGAAGAAGTTGCCATGCTTAGCTTGTTGAAGGCTGTCATGAACCTGTTGTTGGAGGGGTTGGATCTGTTCGACCAATCTAGCTGCATGATATACCTGAGTGTGGGAGGACTCTGTCGGTGAAGATGCAACATGAAGAGTATGAAGGGTTCTGTTATAAACTTGCTTGACTGGGTAGTGTATAGGCACCCCCGTAGGTGCAACAAGAACATCTTGGTACTCTTCTACAATATTGTCGATCTGCTCTTGTTGGATAGAAAGTTCTTGGGATGAGTCTGCAATGTCCCTCTATTCACTTTCTGATCAGATTGTGAAGAGGCTAAACTTTGCAGTATGAGAGATTACTTTGTGGCATTGTTTTGGTGGGACAATAGTCAGAACTACCTCTCGTATCCTGTATAGCTGACCCCCAGAATAAAAATGACGTTATGGGGTCGAGACTCATAAATAGCATGATGCCTCCACATATATGGTTGGCCTAATAGAACATCACAGACTTATAGTGGGGAAACATCACACACTACCTCATCCTTGAAGAGCTTGATGTCGTAGGACAAGAGACACTGTTGGCTGACACAAAGATCTTGACCCTGGAGAACCCACCCGATGTTGTATGGTTGCGGGTGTGTTGTTGTTGGAAAATCCAACTGCTTGACAACCTCTACTGAGATGATGTTCTTTTGGTTTCTGCTAACAATAAAATGAAATGGGGTCCCCTTCACCCACATCTGTGAATGGAAGAGTCGCTCCCCCTCCTTAGTATCCTCTTCTGGTTGTATTTTTGCAGTTGCGATAGTAGCGGTGGGTTCTTCATCAATGATTTGTCTCCTTTTATTGTTTTATGAATCAGGGTCTAATTTGAGGTTCAACTCTTTGTCTTTGAGCTCGGCCACCAATGATTGTATTGAGAGACATTCATCAGTGTTGTGCCAAGGTTTGTTGTGGAACTCATACCACTTTCCAGTGTCTTTATTAGACTTCATGTTACCCTTCTTTGCCTGCATCTGGGACTAACTCTCTTGAGGTTGGCCTTCCTTGCTCTGTCCTTAATTATGTGAGTTAGAGTTTCCTTTGCCATGCTTCTCCCACTTAATCTGTTTCTTGAATTTATGCTCAATTTTGACTTCATATCGATAAGCAGCTCCAAGTGAGAAGATGTCCAAGAAATCCATCTTTGTTTGGATGTACCTGTGTTGACCACTGTGATACTTCAAAAATAGGTGTCGCTCAGAGTCTTTGATACCTAGCTTTGAGCAAAAGGTATGAAAGATGTTGGTGTACTCTAACACTGTCTGGTCTCTTTTATGACACAAAGTTGTCCATCTCATGTATTGGTCATCATAGTTTCTGAGAGGGTAAAACTTCTCCTTTAGGGCATCTACAAAGGCCACCCAAGTGGGTTCTCTCCCAAATAGTGTAGATTCATCCATGACGTACCTCTCCCCATTACCTTCCCACCAATATCTGACATGGGGAAGGGATTTAAGGAGTGAGAAGGTGATCTTTTCACTTTTGGAAAATTTTTGGACTGAGTAATAACCTTCTAGCAGATTCAACCATTTTTCTAGAGCATCTGCATCTATCTGGCCTTCAAATAAGGGGATATCAAAACTGACTTGTACCTTGAAGGGTGTCTCACTTGTGAAATGGCTTCTTGTAAAATATTCCTTAGTCTTCGCCATCGGTAGTTTTCGAAGGATCTGAGAGAAGTTGTCCATCATCTCACTCCTCTGTCACATGAGAGCTTCCTGGAGCAACATCTTGAAAGGATCTCCTGCTCTGTCATCTCTCTTTTCTTTCGCCATGGGAGGTATCTTGGGCTAGCAAGAGAGGTTGTCCTTAAGCGAAACTATCTCGAGACCCAAATCTCTATACCCTGACCTCGTCGGGGATTTTCTCTGAGAAATAACAAGGAGCGGACTCCTCTGATACCATTGATCTAGATTATTTTGAGAACGACATGAAGACAGAAATATAACTGATATATAACAATGAAATACACAAAAATATAGAAGAGAACACAAAAAGACAGTGAAACCCAACTTCTATTACTGAATAAGATAGAAAAACATTGTAGAACACAAACTAGTAGAATGGGGTAGCCTATCTCTGAAAGGAAATAGATGTTGGCTATGCTTCATTCGCAACAAGCTTTACATCACACTCCATTGCATGCTTAAAGGGCTTCCTTCACCTCAATTATATATGAGAGAGTGAGAGGAGAACAATTCCCATGATGCACATGGGATAAATTGGACTAAGTTTATAAAATTCCATAGGCATGTAAAACACTAGGACTTCCCAGGAAGTCACCCATCCCAGTACTACTCTAGCCTGAGCACGCTTAAATGTGGAGTTCTTATGGGATTCGGTGCATTAATGTTATGTTGTAGACATGTACATAAGACCACTAGGAAATCATTACATGATGTTTGTAATTAACAAATGAAGATGAAATTACATTCCATCCCCCATGAAAAGGGTGAATATCATGGTTTATCAAAACCACAGGCTCAAAATTGTGATTCAGTGAAAAAGATGGATGGTCACCGAGATCCATCTGGATCACATATTGTCATTGTAACTTATGGTTATGTCTAATTAAAGCTGTTGAAGATCATCACGATTTTCTATTCATCTTTATTGCAATATGATTGTATGGATTGAGGCTCATGTTGTAACTTGGATATTTTGTTTTTAATAAAAATTACTAGTTCTGATCAATGGTGTTCTTCTAATCTTGTTACTGTAAGTTTATAAGCTCACTACCAGTTGGAAAGGACCCACCAACCTGGGACGAGTAGCTAGTTCTATAATTTATTGGTTTAGTTATCATTCCACTTCGATTTTACATTATATTGGTTATATTATGTAGCGTTAGATGCAGAGTTTTTATTTTGATTTAGACTACTCTGTTAACAATAACTCTGAAATTTGTTTTGCATTTAGGAAGATTAACATTTTTTTTTCATTGATGCTTCAATACCCTTTGCAATCAACATGATATTTTATGTGTTGTGTTTCTTTTTGAACTAATGCAATTCCAAGGATTCTGGTTTGTAACAGTGATTGGGAATCTTGAGACATGAACTCATCGTTGTGAAAGTACATGAACAATTAGGTGAAATAAAGTACCTCGAGTCTTGATAAGGAGCAACTCTTAATAGGCCAGTAACTAGTTTTGATATGATTCTTTTGTTATTTTATTTTGAATGAATGCATATCTTAAAATGAATGGAAAGAGTCTCTTTGAGTCATAGTTGCACAGAGACAAGTGATTTGAGTGCAAAAAGTGTAGTTTCACCATTAAAGACTTATCACAATTGACATACCAGTATGCATCTTTAGTTTATAAGCTTATAGATTTCATTATTTGCTTTTCTAAGCTAGTAATTCCAAGATTTGATTAGTAATAGTTTGAAAGAGTTCAACTCTTTTGTTGACTAATTTGGGTGATAGCTTGAATGGTATGTTTTTGCATAAAAGTTAAAGTGCAGTCATTAGAATTCATTTAGTTTGATAAGTTAATCATCTCTCTGGTGCATTAACACTTAAACCTCAAGTGAAAGAGTGCATTAAGTTCCATTAATAAAACTTCAAACTAATGAACTAATTAGTGCTCATAGGTTTGATTCCCAGTTTTGAGTATTTTGGTTCCCTCACACATTGAAGTCTTAAGTACTCATTGATTAAACATGATTTCATAAGAAGACATATATATGCATAGACTATATATATTGACATAAAATGCAGCACCCTTGTCCATGTTGATATAAATATGTGAATACAAGATCAAAATGTTTGAGATTTACTTTTAAATCCCTTGGAATGCTTCATGAGTTAAGTGTGTGTTGTGTTTTTGGATTGATATTTTAAATAGATAAACTTCACCTTTTATCCTGCACATACTATGTTTATAGATCATAGTATTACATCTCAGATTGACAATAGGGTTTATTAACAACATATAAATAACCCAACATTTTTGGCACCATTGTTGGGGAGGTGTTGAAGGGGTTGGAGCATTTACATTTTTTGTTTCTGTGCATAATTTGGTTGCACTAGCATTTAAGGCTTGGAGGAGGAGAAATGGTAATACACAAAGGCACCCTCAGTTCATAATTTATGAAAGGGTTCTAACCCACCACATTCACTTTAGTGAGTTTCCCCGAGCCCTTTTCGTGTTGGTCAAATGCGTCTTCTTTTGGATTGATGCATGGAAAGGGAAAACTTATCATTTCAACAAACACCTTGGTGACAACAAGATCTTAGTAGCGTGATTTGTCTAAATGCATGCTCTGCTTTGGAATTTGTCTTGTGTGGTGTGCAACATTTCATTTATTTTCCTAAAGTTCATGCTTTTGGTTTATAAGAACTCCATACACTAATCGATGTGTGAGATAGGGATTAGTAGACCAACTAGAGGAATGTAAATATGCTCAAGAATTTTTTGAGTAAAGGAGGACATACCACTACAAGGATGTTTTCAAATCCTTTCCCACACTCCAAATTTGTTACCAGAGATGTGTCTGCAATTCAAGAAGTAGTAGAGGAACCAGGGGTCCATGAACATATTCCACATGAAGAGGATCTAGAAGTTTCTTCTAGTAGTCCTTGTGAAAAAATAGAAGAGATCAAAGAGTCATGGACCACATCAAATGAAGAGTAGATATTAGAGCTAAATATCGAAGAATTTTTGGCATGTTTATCACCAGATCCTTTGTGATCTATGGAGTGTGAAGACTAGCTTTCTAAAGAACTTCATAACATGACAATCAAAGAGAGCTAAGGAGACATAGATTACATCAAAGCTTGGTTCCAAAATTTCATCAGGCCACAACACCCCTCCATCCTTCAACACTTCTTGACATCATCTCCATAAGAGAAGTTGGCCTCTCATGTTCGAGCATCCATTGAGATATATTTTTTATACTTGGGTATGAGTATGCTTATAAATATTCTATGCACATGGCTTCACTGGAAGTACTCATACACTTGCAAAAGGTTTCTGTTTTTCAAGTAGGGTAGGACAATAGATCAATAAATGCTACATATAGTTATTGGTCTAGCTTAAAGCACAATGCAAAAACATTTTCATGTTTTTATGAATAAGTAGGGAATGCCAACAATTGACAAGGCAACTTGTTGAAAAGAAGGAGATCTATGTTCCCATACCTGACCTTTGTTCCTATAGAAGATTTATGTTGGGATTGGATTTGTTGTAGGTTTATCTGATGGTTTTGTACAAGTTAAAATTTGCAGAAAATTCTTAGACAAGAAACATCTCAAAGGCAACAACAATCTTTGCTAGTACTAGCTCAGATGTATTCTTTTAGTTCCAGTCATGTAGCTAAGAGTCCATTTCACTCAAAATCCAGTTCATGTATGTAAGTATAAGATCCACATAATTGAGGTAACCTGAGGTAAAGAGTTTTCTAATCCTTCTAATATATTGAAAATGAAGGAAATTTTTCATAAACACAACATTTTAATATTGTTATTCCCTATCCTTTCATGTCTACCACCTATCCTTGTAATTTTACCCATCCTATCTTATATTATTCCCTCTCCTTGCCGTTATAAACCATTTTTACTTACTCCTACTTCCTTGTAATATTATCATTAACCGTGAACTTGTGATCTGTCCCTTGGAAAATTATCATTTTTTTACTTCCTTTGGCCTTCTGGCAGCATCAATAATCTTGAATTCTTGGAGCAATTTACAGCTTGCCTGCAACATTGTCATTCTAAGATCGCTATTAGTTTTAGAGTGTTACTAAAATATTTCCTCAGAGATCTTGGTGGGGCTTGAGGCATACAAACCAAAAATTTATGCTAGATCTCCATGAGACCCCTCTAATTATATAGTCTTTCATAGATTGTATTTTCTAGGTAGAACAATCCTTGATGTACTTGATTGTTACAGTTGTTGTTGTGTTGAGAAAATTGGAATAGTATGTGGAAACTAAAAGCAAGCATATGCATGGTGTTCTTATAGCCTCAAATTCTCCAATCTCATATTAATTTCATGTTCCGATCCTTCTTCCTTTTACTAAACCTAACATAGAGATGAATTTCAAACCATGATTATGTAGAAGTGTTGGGTCAGATTCATGAAGAACTTGAAGCTCCTTCCAACCATGGAAAGTCAAACCTTTATTTATTGCAATCTCAAAATTTCAAGGCGCTTGGTCAAGGTGAAAAAACTTGTAAGGAGGATATATACTTGTTCAAAATGAGAGATGTAGCTGATGGAAATCAGTCTTCTGCAAGTGGATGGTCTTTGATGAATGGTGTTGAAAAGCTTGAAATCAATGAGCATACTATGTGAAGAAAAATTAAAACTGCTAAGTTGGCCCCTTTGTTGGATAAAAAGAATATGGTTAAGTATCCACTGGTTCCTATTTGAATACTGATTTGAGGATTTCTGATAGGGTTGGTTTAAAATTTAGAAAGATTGACATTAAAAGATAAAAAGAAAAAGTCTCATTTATGTATTTCTCGTCTCATCAATGCATGCAAGTAAAAGTATTCAAGCAACTTGTTGTTTCTAAATGGTTAAACACGAAAATACTTTAATGGTCTTGTTATTTTTCTTTCTTTCCTTGATTGGTCGTGTTAATTGGAAAACATGCCAATTTTATAAAAGAGGTCAACATCTTTGCTTTAGTAAAGATTGACATTCCAAAGGAAAATTCGTTAGGAGACCATTTATGGAAAATATTATGTGATGTTAGCTTTAGCATACATGGGGATTTATTCTCAAGAAAGCTTGTGAAGCAATTTGTTTGCAGCAAAACTCAGTATGTGACAATGAGAAAGCAATTTGTTATACATTGTTGGAAACAATAAATAAGCTTAGTAAGCAATTTCCCCTATTAGAACAACAACAAATTTGAAGAGCATGTGCTGCTTGGACTCATGGTGTTTTTAAGAATAACAACTACATGAAAATTTTCCTTTGTCTCTTGAAATAGGATGGTTAAGGTCAGTGCTAAAGTAATTTTCTTTGGTACCTTATTTTCCTTGAAATTTGGCCTCAAACAACAAGTTCATCCATCCATATATATGCTTAATCTAGTGATGATATTAATGTAGATCACTAGTGATCAGATACAATGATTTGTTAGAAGCTTGTCAACATAGTTTTGCATCTTTGCTTGAGAAGGTGGTTATTGATAATGAAGATTTACACAAGATTGGAAACTATTTACTAGAAACAATACATGTGGGTACCAATTCTATAGGAAATGGAATGGTATGGAAACATAGTTTATTGGGCATTTAATGTTCCCATGAAAACATTGAAGAAATAACACAGGTGGATTGCAAGCATAAGTTTCAATGTGGCCAAAAAGGAAAACGCATTTCATCTCTCATCCAAAGAAGTCATGAAAGAGAAAACATGTGAAGAGCACTCCAAAAATAGGACGTCCATTAACAAAGCTTTTCACTAAAAGGATTATAAGAAGTATTGATCCGGGATATTTTTTCCGATGACTATTACATGAATTGAATTAAAAAGCATAAACAAAGCTTATGTGCAACATAAATAAAGAAGGAATACATATGAAGAAAATATGAGAAAGAAGGCAATAACACAAATCTTGATAATAGAGTTCGTCCCAACAATGGACTATGTCTCTGAACCCACTACTTAGTGGAGAGGCCTTTATATTATCTCAAAAAAAATTGGCATAACATGACAATACCTCAAATCTAGAAATGCCTTGGAAATTCGTTGCCTGGATGAAAATTGTGACTACATCAGTGGATTCGTGGTGAGAAATCATGCAAAAATGACTGTCAATTCGTCAAATTTTGTCATTGTCACTTCCAGTCCCCTCCTAGGCTCTCTTCCTTGTTTTGTGTGCCACTGCAATGTGCATTAATTTATCCTCCTCCATAGAAATTCATGTCATATAGATGGGCGTGGGCCTCTTCCTGGGCGGATGGACGAGTTTGGCTTAAAACATTGTTTGTGGGCGGAGCTTGCCAAGCTCGTGGCTCACAAATTAGTTTCCTAATTTTAAGGGGAAATTAGTTTTATGTGAGAAACCGCCTCACAAATTAGTTTCCTAGATTTAAGGGTAAGTTTGAGTCTCATGAGTTGGTTTGGGATTCTTCCTCATTTTATCACAAGTGGTTTCCTAGTCTCAAGAAAGAATTTAAGGGTCTCAGAATTTGGGTTAGATGCTTTCTCATTTTTGTCCTTGAATGGTTATTAGATCCTAAATTTGTGGATCTTGTCTCCTTGAATTATGGAGCTAAGGAAACTATTTAAACTCCTTGTTGGGGGATATTTGGGAGAGATATTTTAGAATAGAAACAAGCAATCATGCTTGTGGTTTGTAAGCCCCTTCATTGGGAGAGTTGAGCTCCCTCCATGTGTAGGAATTTAGTCCTTCTGGTGTTTGAAGAAATGTCACTTATATGAGAGCCTTAAGTTCTTTTTGTAAGAGAAGGTTGTTTTGGGTTTCAACCCTATAAGGATCATGTACCACATTTTGTGAGAAGTTTCAGCCTTGGCTAAAGGAAGGATAATAAAGCGATTTGTATTCCAAGCGGATCCAAAGACATATCCAAGACATCAAGTGAAATCTGTTAATCACTAGGTGCTCTCTCCGCTAATAATTTTCTTATGCATGTTTTATTTATGAAATTATGATCATTAAATGAATTAAGTAATGGATTATGAGACTAACAACACATTTTCCAAGTTAATATTCAATTTGGATTCAAGCCTTCATAAGTACATATTTCCACCTTTGATGCAATCAAGTTCAATAGATCTGAATTTGTAAATTTGACCTTAATTAAGTGGCCTAGAACTAAATCAAGTTTGGTATCAGAGCCACCCTGGTTTAGATCAAGTATGGTGCAGAGGAGAAAACCACACAATGCTCATAACTTAGTTCACATTCCCCAAAGGTGATTCTAATATCTTTAGTGTAGCGTACCCTTTCAGCTACCATGGCTTAATTGCTATTAAGAGAAGGCTGTAGCACCACTCTATACATGAGTCGTACAGGTATTATCTGATCCATATACTTCCAACAATTAAACCCATTTAATCTCAGAGTAAAACATTATCTACTGCTATAATTAACAATCCATAGCGTTTCATAATAATTCATATACACAGCGGAAAACATGATAAAATAAACAGCACAGTTCTGCAAAACATTATTAAGGCATAATCAGATACTTATCTTTTAACAGTGGTAGATTCCACCAACCAAGTGCAGGCCTTCCACGAACCTCCCAGCCTTAGACCACACTACTCCTCAGCTCAGCAGTGGGTCACCCCCGAGCTGGGACTAAGCTCCACCCCAAGGCTAGGAATCCTAGGCTAGGCTGAGGTTACAGAGAAAACAACACTTAGAGTCTGGAAGGATTCTTCCCAGGATGCCATATTATGCCCACTACTACCAGACTCTCATTCCCCACATGCCTATACCACCCAGGAGTATGCACCTTCACAAGCACAGTCCATCGGTGCTAACCTCCCTCTCTGGGTCTCGGAAACAGGCTGGATCAGGAAGTCTCAGAGCCTGAAGCTGGTGTTGGACACTCTCTGGAAGAAACCTCTTCCAACAACATCCACCTCCCTCACCTAGAGAGGGATCACACACAAGCTCAATCACAACTCGTGCTGGCCATCAAGCCACGCACAAACCCGCTCTGCGTGTTCACCATAGCCAACTGGAAATACCAACACGGTCTCTCAAACAAGCTCAACAATAGCGGAATGGTTCAGGGTCTCGGCTTCGGAACAACATCTTCACGCATAGGTTCGATCAGTCGGACAGAGGATGTGCACGGACTATCACAGACAATACGGGATTCTCTACCCTCATAAACGCACGAGGTATTCTTGCAAAGGTTGGGTTGGTCATACCATTCAACGCTGCCTACACGCTCAGGTAGTCGGGTGGAATGGAGGAGCGAGAGCCTTCATGGCTTACCTCGTCAATTTTATTTGCATGCACCAGGGTGGACACTTGTCACCCTTGGAACTGCATGCGTTCCATCAGCATGCATCCCCTTTGCATGCTTTCCTTTGCCAGGAACTTAGGATAAAAGTAAAACATAAAATGCACATGTTCTTTTGGAATAATATTAAAATATTATTCCCAGGCTTAAGCCTCCTAGGCTTAGCCCCTAGGCTCAACACTTAGCCCATTTTCCCACCTTCATCCCCTAATTCCTTGCCCACCTTATGGATGCTTAGTCCCCCTTCACTCATTCATCGTGGTCGGTCTGGACATGGCGGTGTTTATGTTTTATTAATTGTTCTGCATGATTACATATACAACAGCAGGCTCCTGGCCTTCAACACTTAGGCTCCCTGGCCTAACAACACCTAAGCCTCCAGCTTATAAGAACTTGACTCACCAGCCTATAAATCATAATTACAATTCCTTCCAGAACATGGTTTACTATGGGGCTCGGCCTTGGGGACACTACATTTAGAGTTTCCAAGAAAATGAGGACTAAATATTCAGATCCTTAGAGTTCTAAATAGGTTGAGTATGATTCATTACCATTTCCTTGACATCTTGATTGGTGTAGTTTGGATATGCTAGAAACATATGAAATCACTTCAGTTATTCGTGGATCTATTTGAACCATAAATGAAGGTGGCAGACAACAAGTTTGTATTATGGGCATGATTGGTGCCTACTTTATTTGGCATGAGGACATGCCAATGCTTAGGCATGGGGGAGATGTTGGCTCACTAAATTGACGTCTTTTACACCATCAGTTGGTCTCATTTTACCTTTACTTGCACCTTATTAATATGACTATTGTCATATCTACCCATATTCATGAAGCTAATGTGTCTAACAAGCTTGATGAAATAAAATGTTGTTAATATTCATAATTTCCTTTGTTTTTAATGATTTAGAAAGGGTTTAGACTAATCTTGTTGATGAAGGTTTTTGAGCAGTTCACTTCTGGTACCAATAGTTCACTTTTGGTACTTGATCTCCATGATTGGCATATCCACACCTCTATGGGGGGGATTTCAGAACTTGGGTTTTGTCACTAGGACCCTCGACATGGTATGATGTCCATCAAATCACACCCAGGTCCAACATGGTAGCCTCCAACCAGTGGTCAAATGTGCTTAGTCAAATATGTGCCAAATTAGCAACAATGATCTTTCCGTGTAATTTCTGAGCTGATGGAGACGAATATGGAAAATCTAAAACACGGGTTTTGTGCAGAATGGCATGATTTTGATCTTTGATAGGAGGTTTTATCATAAAGTATACAATTTAAGAGATTGATCATTTTTTTAATCCGGGGTTGTCCAGATTTACTGTTATGACCATCTTCTCCAATGTTTTAGACAAATGGATGTGCCCAACCAACAAAGGAGGTTGAATAAACCTATTCTCAACTCTTTTATGTTATGGAAATTATTTGTATAAGATTACACTTAATCCTTTCAACTATGATCAACCCAATTTGTAATTATTATTATTGTATTAGATATTCTCAAGAT